>JAFREE010000032.1:0-193430 GCA_019400425.1 Hymenochaete sp. R1
AGAAAGTGACGTCTAAATAAGGCCACGTAGCACATGACTTGAAGAAGTCTGACCAGCTCATTCCAAAATCAGCTCGGCCGTGAGCAATTTTCACTCAAAATAGCAAATTGTTTTCTCCTCGCGCGGATTGGTTTTTTTTCACCATATAAAGCTTCAAAATGCTCCATAATAATTCATGAAGCAAACACTTTAATCCGAAAAAGCGTGGGTTGCCCTTCATAATAGACATGAAAATCCGAATACGGCTATTTTATCTCACTCCAATAATCAAAAAGCGCATTTAATTTTTCAATTCCCTTTCAAGTCTTTTTTTTAACGCGGGATATCCGAAAATCCCCAGAGTGGGAGTGTCTGGTTCGCGCCGCGCCGATCCGTCGATCACTCTACCAAAGCATTTCACCATACACGAGAAACCGACTCAAGTTGCTCCACCTGCTTTCTGAAAACTAACCATGCGCCAAAAGCGGGCTAAATCTTACAAGAAGCTCATGCATGTCTACTGTATGACCTTCGGGTTCAGGCAACCGTATCAAATTCTGGGTCAGATACTTTGCCTACTAAAACTCTCTCGAAGGATATTGACTTACTTTGCTGCAGTGGATTCTCAGATATGCCTGGAAGCCTCATCTTCGAAAATCGAGCTTGTGAAACAACTGTCGGCAGCTGTACAAGGCCAAATTAAGCCAAGTATGTCTTTACCGTGTCATATACCCGTCATCGTTTGCTTACTTATGAAAGTGATCACTCAGTGTAGCATACAGCAGCTGTATTTGCTCGGAAAAGATGCACAGGCTGCTATCGATCTAGCAAAATCATTCGAGCGTCGACGATGCAACCATAGGGAAACCATCGACGAAGATGAGTGTTTGAAGGAAGTCATCGGTGCGTATCGTGCTACCCTTTCCTCGATCTGGGTGCTAACGGTTACTTTCCAGGGCCTAAGAATGTCCATAGGTACATACTAGCAGCGCAATCTGGGAGCATCAGAAAGAACGCTCGGTTAGTGCCCGGAACTCCCATTCTTCATATGAAGCGGAGCGTTATGGTCTTAGAACCAGCCAGCGATACTACAGAACGTTTGAAGGCAACAGTAAGCTTCAATCCTTTTAATTCGATTCAACTTCCGATGTTCACAAGTCTTTCATACTCAGGCCGAACTTGCACGTATGGGTCCATCGGTAGAGGAAGCAGATGAAATTTCTGCTAATGGCACACAGAACTTGGAGCACGAGAAACCACGGAAGAAAAAGGGACCAAAGGGCCCTAATCCTCTAAGCGTGAAGAAGAAAAAACAGAAGGTTGACGCCACGAAGGCTATTTATATCTCAAAGGAAGAGGGCAATACAAGCTCAGCGAAAACAGGTTCGAAGAGAAAGAGTCGTGATGAAGATATAGGTGATCACGTCGACGGAAACGAACCAACGCAATCAAAAAGGCGAAGACTTCGGAAGCGCAGACGCAAAGACGAGATTCCAAATGCAACGGTTGAGTGATCGGTGTATTCGAAACCTACTAAGATAACGGAAGGCATTAACGCTACTTGGCGACTCTTGAAATGGTGTAGGCTTTTCGGTCTTCCGACGAGAGTGGTTCGACGGCTCAGCGCAGACTTCTGCATGACGAAACCGTCCACCTTTGGTTAGACGCTTCATGGTATCAGCTTTCACTATGCATATCCATCCATACGTTGAGTATTTCGGGCTCATAGCCTGAAATTGGCGACTGACCCCCGATTTTACCAAACCATCGCACGTCTTTTTGTTAATATATTGGCTTGCCATCGACGCTGATGTATGTGCAGATCACAAACATTGTTGTATCTCTCACGGCTTGCGCCAAACGTTGCGTTTGCTTTCGATCTTGTTTGGATACTACTAAGAGGGGTAAGACGCAATGATGATTTCTATGAAAGCTTACGAAAACGAGCAAACATCGACGGTGGCCTTCGTCTAAGCCAATGTTCGGCCTTTCTTCATCTAGAAGGTCCAGATCAAACAGGTTGTGCGGCATGAACTTGCCTTTTTCTCGCCAATGTCGCGTATTACTTAGCAAGGATGCACAACCGTAGGTCATGTTACGTCTATTTCACTAATGCCAGGCTCGCATGGACTCGATCCCATGTGCTCACCTCCGAAGATTGCACAGGCGACTGTGACACTATCGTTACTCTACCGTTTAAGTGCCTCGTTTGGGCTCGGCTGTGTTTTTCTTCGTCGATTGTGTCGTCGGTGAATGATGAGGGGACTGACCGCTGTGCCAAGGCAGTCGCTTCCTGCGAAGCCATCCTGACCCGGTGCTTTGTCGCACCGCTCTCTTGCCTCCTCCTCTTGTTTGTAGATGCTTTGACGCGACCATGAAATGAGGCAGACTGGTCGTTGGTATAAATTGAAGATGTTTCAAGGAACTTCAACTTCAGCCTAACGTGGTTTTCTCATCTTCAACACCTTCAACCTTGCCCACTTACGAACTCTTCTTACCACTCCTCCACCCTACAATATGTTCTCCAAGCTCCTTGCTCTCTCAGCTCTCGCTGCAGTCGCCGTTGCTCAATCTGCCACCATCCATCCCGGCTCGTTCGGAGACTATTGCCTTACTTCGTCAGCCAACAGCAACAGAGCAGCCGTTTTTATCGCGGAATGCAACGGCTCCGATGCGCAGAAATGGGCATTCCAGAACGGTCAGCTAACTGCCTGGAATGGCGCACAGTGCCTTATGCCTGTCGACGGGACCGTTCGAGATGGCGCTGGGCTTTATACGAACGCCTGCGTCGAGGGCAATCCATTTGAGAAGTGGTCTTACACTGACAGCAAAACGTTCGTATCCTGTCTTGAGATTTATCTCATACACTCACGGGACTCTTATGATTTAGGATCGCCCTGGAAGGCGGCGCCTATTGCCTTGATCTCAAGGATGGAAAGCCTGCGCTTGACGATGGTCATGCGGTCCCGCCTCAGCTCTTGTCTTGTGATGGAAGCTCGAAGCAAGTGTGGACTACCGCGTCGGCTTAGAGTGACCTCGATCATGTATACTTGGCCCCTTCGCCGACTGGTTGCCATCGTATCGTGTCTTTTTCATTGGTAGTTTCTGGTTCTCTCATCCTTCAGGTTTTGGTTCACTTTCCACGTTCTTTCGATGCTTTAATTCATTGGGATAAACACGTTTCTTGTAGTGTACTGCCTGCTTGTTATTTCTGGTTGCAAACACGCAGACGCCATACCACTAGTAGTAAAACAGCGATAGTAGGCATTTATCACCAGTAACACATTCTATAATTACATTGGCGTTGAAATCGGAAGTTAGTACTCGGCTGCAAGTCATGATATGAATTAAGTTGGCTCTGATCTATGAACATAGGAAAGGCACTTTATAATATCAAAATTTTATTCCTACATGCCATGCAGTCAAGAGGATACGCGTGTTTGGAAGTAACTTATGGCATGTATAACCTAAATTGTGACCCGAGTTCGCATCTTTTGCTCATTCCGAGAATATGGTGGGGACGGCTACTAGAATCCATATGAATAGCGTTTGCGTCATGATACAAATCCACCTGTAGGAGATATACATCATGAAAGGAGTGCAGAAATTATAAGAGAATGTCTGAACAAACCCCCCTTACATTTTCGCCGGCACGGCAGGGAGGGTGCGAGAATACCGCAATGACGCGACTCGGATGCGGATGCATACAAAGATCTCAGGCTTGACCTTAGTCAGTCCCATCCTATGCTCTTCAATCCGCAACCAATACACCGTGCCTACACCAGACGAGCATATCCATCCTCACGCGACAGGAGAGGCAGCTGAGACAGTGGCCAAGCGCGAGGGGCAACAAGATCTTGTGTTCTACAGCGGATGGGTACGTTAATTATGATTTTTGTGATAAATAAGTTGACTGAGGGAAGAATACGTCGTAGTTCTGTCCTTTCGTCCAGCGCACTTGGATTGCCCTGGAAGAAAGGGGTATCCCGTACCAGTATAAAGAAGTGAACCCGTATAAGAAAGAGAAGCACTTTCTCGGTATGCGAGATCATTGCTTTGCGGCCGGATAGTTTAGTTACTTATTCAAGAATAGATATCAACCCGAAGGGTCTTGTCCCCGCTATTGAGTATAAAGGACAGGCGCTCTACGAATCTCTCGTTCTATGTGAATTTCTCGAGGATGCATATCCGAATCACGGACCAAACTTGCTCCCGGCCGACCCGTTTAAACGCGCACACGCGAGGCTTTGGATCGATTTTATCACCAAGAGTTTCATTCCACCATACTTTCGCCTGATACAGTCTCAAGATGCAAAAGGACAGGATACGGCTCGAAACGACGTATATGAAGCATTGCGCACGCTCGCGGGAAAGCGCGTAGGGCCATACTTCCTTGGCAAGGAGCTGAGCCTCGTCGACGTAGCGATCGTGCCATGGATTGTGAGGGATTATATCGTTATTGAACACCGAGGCTTCAAGCGTGAGGATGTTTCTCCAGTGTGGAAAGAATGGGCGGAAGAGCTTGAGAAACTTGAAAGCGTCAAGAAGACCACAAGCGTTCGTGTTGACTTTTGGTCCCTGAAATTTCGTCTTCTGAACTCTTGCACAGGACAAGGAACATTATGATGTGATATATGGAAGATATCTGAGGGATGAAGCTCAAAGCGAAGCGGCTAAGGCTACAAGGGCTGGGAAGGTCATTCCTTGAGCTGTGTATTACTATTACGCGTGAAATAACGATTAGTCTCGGATGAATTACAAAATATAGTCGAAATCTCGTTGAAGAACGCAACTGAAATTATTTGCCAAGAATGAATTTCCATATTCCAAAGGTGAAATTCATAAAGAGGCCCAGAACCAAGGCCAGTTGCATTCGTTTTCTGAATAAAAGATTGTGTTAGCTGCATAGATGTTGGAAACGATTTTGGAAAGATTCTCACGAGAAAATAACGCTACTTCCGCTATCCTGCAGCCTTCCATTTTCCCAGAACACTGCTGGCCTAGCCTCACGGAAGAAGAAGAACGGAAGTAGCGGGAAGAAGAACCCGGTAAGTACGCCCTGGAGTATAGTTGTGGGTACTGTAGTTGATCGTGAACTTTCGCCGGGGCCTCCATCCATCGAATCAATCCACCGTTCTTCTAGGTCACGGGCATGCTCATCATCTAAGCCTCAATAATAAGGTGACAGGGATTTAAGTGCGTGACAGGAAACTCACAATCTTCATCTTCTCCCAAAGGCTCTAAATCTAAATAGTTCTCGGAGGACTGTGTATGAAATGTGCGACGAAAGTTCGCGATGTCGTCTTCTGAGAACCCAGCAGCTGCGAGCCTGTCGAAGCCTCGCAACGGCTTGAGTTGTGCTTGCTGTTGCATTAAAAGGCAGAACTCAGAAAGGAGTATTGTCGGTGATAGGCATCAAAGCTTACCTGAACCTCTTCTTCCTCAACTCCCTCTCCAGAGACTTCTTGCCCAACAGAGCAGTGCAAGTAGAAAGCATTGTCGGGTGCCCCAGCACGCCTGTCGATATTTTCGTAAGGTACATCCGAAGCTAGCTTCTCCTGTCTACGACTTTCTGTCTTAGTGAGCCATTCGAGCAGCTTCAAGTTGTTGGACAGAATGCGTCCAGAATAGATGAGTCGAAGCTTTCGTCTAGACGTCGAAGGTCGTTCCTCATGAATCTACATAGAACAGGTCAGAGAATAGTATCAAGAATGCTGCTTAATGTACCTTCTGCTTCAAGGTTAGCACAGTATCAGAAGTGTCGAGCGCGAGATGAAGGTCCTGCACGCCCTCAGTAAACCGGATGATTACGGGTCTCTCGGTTATTGGCGCTGGTCCCCGCTCTGGAGGCGGCTCGACTGCACGCTGTTTGCCTTTCGCTTTCTCGCTCAGTCCACCCATGGGCATTGTATGGTGCTCGGCGTTGGTGGTTACCTTCCAAAATGGGTTAAAGAGGCAGCGAGCTAGGCAGCGTTCTAACGCGTTTTGTCACGTGGGTCAACAATACCGCCGCTCTCAGCGACGCTCTGGCACCAGCAGTTCAAGAAAGTCAGAAGATACGAAAAAGAAATATCATAGCATTTTAAACAAGCAAAAATTCTATGTCATAACTGAGAACGGATGTGATTCAGGGCAGATCCAGCTCGTAGCCACTTCAATTGATCCTTCGACATTGTGTGCCGCGTCGAAATTTCCAACACTGTTCCATCCCTCTTCGTCACTCTCAAACGGATTGAGGCATCAGGGTCGTCGTTAAAAAGATCAGCAAGCCCTATCGTCTCAATGGTATCCCCGTATCCAATCTTAGAGTAGTCGTTTACATTGGTAAACCATAAGGGAAGGATCCCTTGTTTCTGTTCACTGCGTTTAGCATACGATGTCGGTTTTACGTGCAGATACGTACTTTGAGGTTCGTCTCGTGAATCCGTGCGAAGGAACGAGCGACGATGAGAGCGCAGCCTTTGATTCGCTTAGAAATTATCCATCCGATTATAACACAACGACATACCATAGAAACGAGGTTGCAAAGCAGCGTGTTCCCGAGCACTACCTTCGCCATAATTCTCGTCCACAACCAACGCCCAGGGCTGCTTGCGGGCTCGTAATCTTTTTGCAACACCGGGAATGGTATCGGAGGTGGTGCTTCCAGTTTCTTGGTTATAGTCAAATGCCACATTGACTTCCCCACCTTCATCGTTGGCAGCCTAGCAAAGAGAAGATTAGTCGGACGGCACGATTTGTAATGTTATCTCTTACAGTGATTACTAATGGTATATTCGTTAGGTCTTGCATACACAATGTTGATGGGTCGCTACTCACATAGATTTTCCGAGATGTTTGATAGATGACCCTTGTACTTCAACCAGGGACCCTGTATGGGATGGTGGTTATTTAGTGAGCCGAAACGCAAAACGCAGTCGCGCTTACCGCGGCTGAAATGTGATCTGTCGTGCATTTGCCACGAACGCGCATTAGGACTTGCAGCTTTGGCAATTCAAGTCCTCTTGGGTTTTCAGAACCAAAATGGCTGTCGAATGGCTCAAGAAGCTCGAGACGGCTCGACGTTGGCAAAATGACAATATCCGTGTTCGGTTGAGGTTTGGGGTTTGCGGGAGGATACAATGTCCCATCTCCTGGCGTAAAGCCCTGGGTTGGGAGGTCCTGACCAATGGGAGCCCGGAACTTGAAGTGGTCACCATTCGAGAGAGGGATGGAATCAGTCATGGGGTTGAATGATAGCTTTCCTGAGAAGGCCATGGCGGTTACGATGGTCGGAGAGGCTAGAAAATTCATGGTGTCCTTGTTACCGTCATTACGGGATCGAAAATTTCGGTTGAACGAGGTGAGAATTGCTGGTACCGGCGTGAGACTAAGCATATTTGGACAAAAAAGATATTTAGATACGTACCATTTTCTTCGCCCTTTTTATCATCACGCTTCCACTGACCTATGCATGGCCCACATGCATTTGCCAAAACCGTTGCGCCAACACTTTCCAGAGATGAAGTTACATCGTCCCTTTCTATTGTCGCCCTGATTTGCTCTGAACCTGGAGTACATAAGAAAGGAACCTTGCACAAGAACCCTCAATAACCATGACTCTAGATCAGTCGGGCAAAATAACGGGCATACTTTTACTGAAAGACCAGCATCCTTTGCTTGCCGTGCCAAATCTGCCACCCGAGTCTAAGTACAAATTTAGCCGGTGTTCTGACAATAATCGAGATTGCCCTACCATATCCTCATATGAGCTATTCGTACATGAACCAATCAAGCTCGCCGATAGATCATCCTTCCATCCTGACTCCTTAACAAAGTTACCAAACTTCGACAGAGGTGTAGCCAAGTCTGGAGTGAAGGGGCCATTGATAGTCGGTTCGAGCTTTGACAAATCCTGGGCGATTCAGAGTCAGTTACTAGTGGGAGCCGCAACGAAAAACGACTTACTATTTCAATCACTTCGTCGTACTCAGCCTTTTCATCAGCCTGTAAGAAGCCCTTTGACGCAGCTTCGTCAGCAGCAGCAGCGACAGCCGTCCGTCCGGTTGCTCTCAAGTACGAGCGCATGTTTGACGTGTAAGGGAAGGTTGAGGTCGTTGCGCCGACTTCCGCACCCATGTTTGCAATTGTGGCCAACCCTAGCAGAGTGTTAGATGATATTCCCATCATAATCCAGAGACGATTAGCATACCAGTACACGACTGATCAGCAACACCAGGACCGAAGTATTCAAGGATACGTCCTGTTCCACCCTACGTGGAGATTTGGAGGGGAAAAGATATGAATTGACATTTGAAAATTAAAAAGAAATATTTGCTTACCCTAACAGTAAGCTTGCCAGCAATATTAAGAATCAAGTCCTTCGTGGTCGCCCAACCATTGAGTTTCCCAGTCAGATGGATGCCTACGCACAACTTAGGAGACTTCTCAAACAAGGGAGAAAAACGTCAAGTTGCTTACCGACAATCTCAGGCGCTTTGAGCTCCCAGGGCGTACCAGTCATGGCATCCACGGCGTCGGCACCACCAACGCCGATTGCGATGCAGCCGAGTCCTCCCGCATTCGGTGTATGTGAGTCTGTATCAACCATTAAGAGCAGCAGAGAAGAAGATAAATTAATGACCTGACCTGTTCCGAGCCTGTAGCATTGAAAGTAAGAAATAGTTTTGAGTATGGGAAGGAGCGGATACGCACATGACCATTCCTGGCGCAGCGTAATTCTCGAGAACAATCTGGTGAATAATACCAGAACCGGGGCCCCAGAACTCGACGCCTTAGCGTCAATTGGTTTAATTAGAAGGTAGTGTAGAGCGACAGATATGGATGCGTCACCATATTTCCTCGCAGCACTTTCGAGGAAGTCAAAGACCTCCTTGTTCGATACGACCGAACGCTATACAGAGGCGACGAGTTTTGAACGTGAACTTCAAAAATCAAAGCAGGGTGCACGCACCTTGAGATCAATTTCAGCACCTTCGTACGCTTGGATAAGGTGATCACAATGGATGCTCGTAGGCACGGCTGTGGCTGGTAAGCCAGCACTCATGAATTGTAATCTGTCCCAATCACTTGTTAGCAAACAAACCGAAATATATGGGGTTGGCTGCGCATTGCACTTACAACGCCATTCTAAAGTAGCCGTATCTCAGTGACAAGCCACAAGTCTTGAGGACAAACGGAAGACTCACTGCGCCGACGCATCCTGCATCGCAACCCTCTGCGGCCTCAACTGCAAATATTCTCCTCTGATACTCCTCCTGCTCCCGCTCGCAAGCCCCGCTAACGTCCTCCCAGGCTCATGTATATGGCTATATAAGATCTTCTCGGCAAGCGTCAACGGACGATCGCCCAATATTTCCTTCACCCGCGCCAGGTTCTCGAGGAGCCGCGCATAGGGAGGCGTGATGGTCTTGCAGTCCTTTTCTGGTAGGGAGTTGGAACGGGTGCTGGCGTGTGTTGCAAGGGCCCGGCTGGTGCCAGTTTTGCGCAAGGAATTGCGGGGGATACGTGGGACGACGCGCAGAGCTGCGCCAGCCAAACTCGTTGACATAGGGCGCGAGCTCGAGTTTTTGGATGAGTGGAAAGCAGAGGATTTGGTCAAGTCGATCTTGGACGCGCGAAGCTCAGATTCCTGAAATTTCAGCATCGGATGTGATAGCCGAGGTTCTCGGGCTTGTAGCCAATCACAATTCGTGCTTTTCCCTTCTGTCATCTTTTAAAATCTAAGCTACTCTACAAAATCGGGTTGAGCTCTTCTCTGCTTTTGCTGGATATAAGTTGCTGTATCGGTATGTCACCCCTCCTTTCCTGCTCACCGCCCCCCATCCTCGCCGAGTGACTTCCAAACTGCATCGCCCTTTTCTTCCGACTCGCAGCTAGTTCTAACCCCACCTCCTTGGCTACCAACCGCAACAGCATCTTGTCACCGACCCCCAGGGGTAGTCTAGGATCCACTTTTTCGTTGACGGCCAAGCTTGCGAGGAAATTGACGACAGATAGGGATAGGAAGGGATGTCGCGCTTCTTTCCCGTGAGAGGAGATGATGCGGTCGTCTCGCCCGAGGTTCCGTGATGGTATTCGGTCAATCTCAAGTTGAAGCTACATAGGTCAAGAACGCCTTAGAGAACACCCTGGCGATCAAAATAGGCTACGTTACTTCATTAATGACAGCTTGCCAGCCACCTGAAGAGTACGCCGTTCGATGCCTCCCATATCCACCAAGGAGCTCATCAGAGCCCAAACCATTTAACTGGACGTGACAATTGAGTGAGCGAGTTGCGATGCTTTTCACTGATTTACGCACCAAGATCCGCGCAGTACTTGTATACGGGGTGGGGTTCTCATCCGGACTTCTTCGAATATACCCTTTGGCTCTTGAAGCAAAATACAGCGCTAGGGCTAAGCTCTGGCATTAGCATAGGTATGTTACCACTTTTTTTCTATCTCAAACCACTCTTACCAAGTCCATAACAGTTCGACAAGGATACATCAAGTTCTCAACTTCTTGTCGGTGATATTGTGTTTCCTGAGAGTTTCGTCTAACCGAAGGTAAGGTTGAAGATTAATCTTGACTCACCTCGAAAGGCACGTCTACCTCAACCTACGATGAATCAGAGCCATATAGAGTAACGCTTAAATGATACAAGCTCACAAAGTTCCAACACCGCTGTGGCGACAAGCTTCTCAACTCTTCCAACTCTTCCAGCCCCGTAACCCGATCCGGAACCAAGTACGGTTCAAATTTCCCCTCCAAATCAATATTGCCCAAGCCTTTCTTTCTCTTCTTCCCACTTTTATTCCCTTTGACGTTCTCGCCGCTTCCCTCTCTTAGTTGAATTTTGCGCGGATTTTCAAAGGCAACGTTGAGGAGATCTATAGGCTCATCCATTGGTAGATGTCTTCAGGAGGCTTCGGCTTGAGTGTGCACCCAATAGTATTTGGCTGGAATATACTTACTTATCTGCCAGATAGGCTAACACGGTAGAGTCGATACCACCCGAAAACAAAATGGCCACCCTTGCTTCGCCTTTCGCTCTTTAACACATTTAACATAATAAGACCGCACAAGACTCAATAGAGGGAAAAGGAAGTAACTCACACGTGGTAAGGAATATCCTGAACTTGCTGCTTGACACTCCGGCTTAAATGACATAGAAGGCCGTCCGCAACTTGCCTCAATGCAGGCGGAACAGATGCTAGCGAATCTGCAAGTGGGGCTACTTCTGAGCTGGGCACCTTGTTATTGACTCCTTGCGCTGATGACTGGGCATTGATGAGAGTAACGCGTGTGTATGCGCCGAAGGACACTCACGAATTCTCCTAGGATTCTAGACACAGGCTAGGAAGAGTGACGGTAAGCAAATGACCCGTCTACGGACTTTGATACCAAGTTCCAATCTGTGAAACTTCGAGAAACTTACCTCCACAGATGACGGACGTGCCAGATCGATGCACCACAAGCTACATGTGTCCACTTCGTCGAAAGAGAAGAGCGAATTGGTTCCTGAGGATACCGATGTCAAGATAAGAGTTTCTCCGTGCATTTCAGGGTTTCCCAGGGGTCGACTGATGAGCAGGGACCTTCGACCGAGAGGATCACGGCCAAAGTAAATGCGATTGACTGCTCTCTGCGGATTTATCAACGTCTTTTCTTTTCTAAAAAATCAAAATAAGGGATGATTACATGGTAGTACACCATTGCGTACCTACATATAATGTCCTTCTCAGTTCATAGTCTGCTCGTGAATGACTGGCAGGTACTCACGGTCCCTCGATCCCTCCCAATGTCTCCATGATTGTTTTTTCCGACTCTCCCGCGTCCTGAATGCCATCTAGCTTCCCTTCGAGGACATCAAAAAGCTTCGCGCCGTCGTTCTCGCTTGGATTGAGCTGCGAAATGCGAGCAAGGGCACACACGCATGCATATAGTCAGCTTCGTTACAATGCCAAGAGCCGTAAAGTAGCTGACTTCAAGCCCATCAAACACCTATCCCACCATCCAATGTAATGTCAGTCAGCATGCAGTTCCAGTCAAATATGGTGATGCATACAGACTTCGCCGTTCCAACAAAACACGTCCCCCTCATTTGAGTCATTCGAGTTGTCCGAGTCATTCGACACACGATGCCGATGCGGTTGGACAATGGGTCCGTTTCCTCTCAGACGGAGCTCGCTACCAAAGAATTGTACATCTAGGGGCTGAGCTATGCTGCCAGAAGATACATCGGGAGAGGTAACCTGTATGCGTACGGTATCTTGCGCGTCGGGACCTAGGGCGGGACAAGAACGTACCAAGCTCAGAATAAGCTGGGCATTTTTGTTAGTTTCGGAATTGGACATACCGCGATCAGAGTTCACGGTCTCGAGTTCAGCGAGCAGTTTTTCGAGTTGTGGTGTGGTTTGGGCCTGCGGTATGATGGAGAAGAGGATGCCGCACATGATGGTCAAGAGTCTACTTTCCCTTTGAGTCCTACTAGTAGATGAGTCTGAGTCTGAGTCTGAGAAGTTACGACGCGTCGTTATTTTTAGATGATGCGCAGATCTTTGCATACACACTGTAACACTTTTGCCTCTTCACACAACCTATTCGAGCTCCTGCATGATCCAAGAAAAATGATACAGCGTCTCTTCATTTCATTCGTACTCTTTTTTACACCGTACATACATACATGCTTGACATTTCTGTACGTATAACTACGACTACGAATGACCAGGTGGGACGTTTCGCTCTTCTATATGCAAGCTACACAACAAGGAGGAGAATAATCGGAAAGAGCTCCATAGAAACAAAGAGGTTGGTTCCACACTTTAAGCATTGTAGGTAGATGAGGAGACGTTCCCACCACGACCGGTCCAGTTGATGTCTACGCAAATAACCAATTAACCACAGGATCCATGCGATGCGAAAAGAGCGAGATGGAAGGAGGTACTCACGAATATCTTCACCCGCCTTCAACTTGGCGTTCTCCTTTCCGGGGAGTACCTTGAACGTATGTGCGCCGAAGTAGTCGCGCTGCGCCTGGAGCAGGTTCGCGGGGACAATCTCGGAGCGGTAGCCATCGAAGAACGCGAGGGCGGTGCTGAAGGCCGGGGTGGGGATACCCCAGAGGACGGCCTGCGCGATCACGCGTCGCCAGCCAGGCTGGGCGGTGTGGACAGCTAAGGTGGGTAAATGTGGGTTAGTGACGAGGGAAAGGGATATAGCATGGGGGAAATTACCCTTGTTGAAGAAGCCGTCGAAAAGGAGGGACTCAAGTTTCTGATCTTTCTCGTATGCTTTGGTGATGTCGCTAAGGAAGACGGACTACATGAAGTTGTTAAGACGAGAGAATCCGGAAAGAAATTTAGATGCTGACCTTGATGATACATCCACCTCTCCACATACGCGCAATACCGGCATAGTTCAATTCCCATCCTTCCTACAAAAAAGGAGACAATCCCTCAAGATATATTAGGGATTACGGTGGCAATAATACTTACCACTTTAGCGGTCTCACGCATGAGCATGAAGCCCTGAGTGTATGAGATGATCTTAGAGGCATACAACGCCTGTTCGAGATCGTCAATGAACTGCTGCTTGTCGCCGCGGAACGTCTCCTTCGCAGGACCAGCGATTAACTTGCTCGCACGGCCACGCTCCGCCTTGATCGCAGACAAACACCGAGCGAAGACAGCCTCGCCGATAAGCGTGACTAAAATATGTCCCCTTTAGTGAATTACTATAAAATCGTATTTGCATTGAATGCGAACCAGCCATTCCAGCGTCGAGCGCAGCAATCGCCGTCCATTTCCCCGTTCCCTTTTGCCCAGCCTGGTCGAGGATCTTGTTGACCATCGGTTCGCCATCGTCATCTTTGAAGCGGAGGATGTTGGTGGTGATGTCAATGAGGAAGGAGTCAAGAACACCCTTGTTCCATTTATCGAAGATATCTGCGATCTCGTCCTCATGCAATCCCAAACCACGTTTAAGGATGTCGTACGCCTCGGCGATGAGCTGCATGTCACCGTATTCAATACCTATGAACAACAATGTTCAATCCACGATTAGCAATCTGGACAGAGCGCATATACTCACCATTGTGGACCATCTTGACATAGTGTCCCGAGCCTTGCGGGCCAACCCAATCGCAACAGGGAGTATTCTGAACCTGGGCAGCGGCCGCCTGGAATATAGGAGCAATGTGTTTCCAAGCGTCGGGGTGACCGCCAGGCATGAGTGAGGGGCCGTAGCGGGCACCCTCCTCGCCACCAGAAACACCAGAACCGACGAAGAGAATCCTCTTGTTGGGCTCGAGGTTCTCGAGTCTCTTGACACGGCGAGTGGTGTCCGGATAATGGGAGTTACCGCCATCTATGATGATATCATCATTTTCGAGATACGGGATGAGTTGATCGATGAAGTCGTCGACGGCGGGACCAGCTTTGACAAGGAGGACGATCTTGCGGGGCTTCTTGAGCTTGGCAGCGAGCTCTTGAATGGAGTGAGCGCCGACAATTTTTGTTCCTGATGAGATGGGACGGAAAGAAACGAAAAATGATGAGTGGGATCGCCAAGTAGTTGCTACGGATAGGAGACGCATATACCCTTTGCCTCGTTTGCAAGGAAATGGTCGACCTTTGAAACGGTACGATTGTAGGCTACAACAGTGAAGCCTTTGTCGTTCATGTTCAAGATCAGGTTTTGACCCTTCATTCATAGATAAACAGAGACGATAAGGTTACAAAAATACCAATAAAGGGAGAGAAATGGACTGACCATGACGGCCAAACCGATGAGACCGATGTCACCGCTGTAAGAAAGGTGAGCAAGCGCATATATGCAGGTGAAATAGACACGTACACTGCTTCTGCCATGACAAATGTGTGTAGAGAAGGATATGCAATGGACGGTGGACTGTGGGTGGTAGATGGAGGACGAGAGGAAAGAGAGGGCAGGGAGGAGGGCGATTTGAGGATTGATAATGTGCGTCGCTGTTGCAGTTGGACGCTTATGCTGGGTGGTTGTTACGTCGGCCCGTTCTCGGACTTGCTCGGTCTCTTCTCTCCTTCTCACACTCACACACTCAACGACCTCTGCAGCAACTTTTCACTCACAGATGAACGACCATGCAATGTTTATGGGAAACACTTGCTCGAAGGAGACTTGTATTTTATCTTCTAGACATTCCATTCGACGGGACTGCCAGATGACATAACTTGGTATTATATATATTCAATATATATATTTGTTGTGGGTGGGTAACGTCATGTACAATGTATGCACGCGCCAGGTCAGGTCGAAAACTGAAACCGACAAGAGCCTTCGGTGGCCTCTCCCTCTCCACTCCTCTCTAGGCGCTCCGCTCTCCCTTCGTCCTCCACCCTCTCGACGCCTTTCCGTTTCTTCTCGCTCGCTCGTCGGTCACAACGACGCCTTCAACATCGCCCCCGACCTCCTCTTATGTCGTGAACGCCCACCTTCTCGCCATCTTACCATTCACCCATGTACTTCTATTCTCGCTCCTCCTTCAAGTGTCTGGCACTCTTGGCTTTCTCGTTTTCTGTTCATGCATTCGACTTTACTTTCGATGCTCCTACCTCCTGTGATAATCTCGCAGTAACTTGGTCAGGTACGTCTGCTAATTGGAGCACTCACACACTCAAATCTCAACTCAAAATCCTTACTTTTTTTCACTCAGGCGGCAGTGGTCCTTTCCAGCTTCTCATCACTCCTGTATGCGTCTTCTGCTTCAATATGTCTCACCGGCCTCCCTCTAACAGTCCCTTCCAGCTTTTCTACGTCCCTATCAATTACTCTATTCCTGACTCTTCCGTCGATTCATCTACTGGAAATGGATCCTTCTCCATACAGCTTAATCTCACAACAGGACAGGAATTTCTCCTTTCCATGTCCGATTCCACCGGTTTCAATGCTGGAGGTACCTCCCAGGTACTCACAGTTGGTTCCTCAATTAGCGGCACTCAGTGCAACACAACGACACCCGACCCCGATTTCTACTTTGAGCTCAACACGGCATTGCAGCAATGCAGGTGGGTGCCCCCTTCTCACGTTCTGGCTACAAGTCTCTCATGCTCATTCACACTTCAGAACATTCACGATAAGCGGCTATGAGAATGCGACACAGCCTGTCAGGATCCTGGTATGGTTATCTAATATTTATGCAACTCAGAAGTTAGTTTTTAATGATCGACACGCAGGGCCTCATTCCACTTGGGCAAGCTTTCGAACTGGATCCTCCAGATGGGCCAACTAGCTTCGACTGGGTGACGAACGTCCCTAATGGAACGTCTATCACGTTCATCATGACCGATGCGGAGGGCCGAAGAGGCGGCAGCTCTGACTTGAAAGTGCGTTATGCAACGTGTCTGCCATAGAGACACCCGTTAATCTTGCCTATCCGATTCTTCGTTCTATTTTCAGGCTGTGGGCCAGAGCGATGACTCCTCGTGTATCGATTCATCATCGCCACGCTCCACGCGTAAGTGTGCAGCAAACTCCATAATTGAATTGGTTAAGCTCATTTGTTTCGTTTTCGGGACACGTAGTTCAAGCTGGCTCCACACAGACGGGTCAACCTGCCGCCTCAACTCAAACTATACAAGTCCCGGGGTCGGGCGCTAAAACGGGTGCCATTGTCGGTGGCGTCTTGGGCGGACTAGCCTTCATCTCACTCTTCATCCTTCTCGCCGTCTTTGTCCTATACCGTCGGTGGAAAAAGAATCGGAGTTTGGAGGAGGATCACGACCATTATTCGGGGGCTCCGCCTGCGGTATTCATCGGTTCGGCGGCGACGACCAACTCGCGGATATCGAGAGTAAGGAGCTCGTTCATCCCTGCTTCTCGGTCGCGGTCCTCGAGGATACGGAGAGCGAATCCTTCCTTTGATCTGTTACCGGGGAATGCGCGGAACTCGCAAACGAGGCCGGGGCCGACACCGACATCCGGAAATGGTGAGCAAGGAACCGAAAGCTACCTCGTTCCAAGACCTTATATCCTTGCAAACTCCGTTACGGCTGTAGACGGACATTCGGTCGAACTACCCTCAGGAATGTATCCCTACGAACCTCAAGCACCTCCGTCATCCTACCCATCTCATGGTCGCTCCCACTCCCACTCTCATTCTAACTCCCATTCAAATTCAAATTCTCATTCCCGCTCGCATTCCTTCTCAGATAACGCCCATTCACCAATATCGCAGGGGTACGGATACACTCAAGGTTATGAATACGCATACAATTCACCCTTAAGCGGCGCCACCCCTACTTCCTTCTCCGCGCTCTCTCCGACCGTAACCCCAGGCCTCACACCGACACCGACACCACCGTACCCAAGCCCCAATTTCAACAAACCAGACAGGAAATCTCGACACGGCCACGGACACAAACGATCCTCGTCGCGTAAGGAGAGTCTGGGTCTGGTGAGTCCTGCACGGAGTCAGAGGTTTATTGTCCATCGAGACGCGGATGAAGTGAGTTCGGGAGAGGAGGAAGCGCAGGAGTTGGTGGAGCTGCCACCTCAATATACGGATCGGAGGGAGGGAAGTGAGGGGAGGGACCGGAGTCGCAGTCGTAGTCGCAGTCGAAGGAGGAGTCAGCGGCGGACGGAGGGTGATGGGCCAATGAGCGAAGAGGGGGAGGCGAAACGGGATCGAGAACCGGATGAGAGAGAGGTTAGAGAGGAAGAGGAAGAGGAGCCCGGAGTGGTAGAACCGACGATTGGGAGGGCGATTTGACGTTTCGTCGGCGACTTCACATCTCAACAGACTTTTTCTTCTCAGGTGCACTCGCTTTTTTATTTCGTCTTCGCCTGCGTTTGCGATTGTGGGTATTTTGCTCCCCTCCTCCCCCCGCCGGGTGGTTTTTCGGTCTTCCCTCTTCTCATTATCCCTTCCTTATAGCATAGCATACACGAGGGTCTTATTTTCTGTGTACCTTCTCTTTCTTTCTTTTTTAAAAAAGAAAAGAAAAAATTACGATGGGTACGTTACCACGAGAACGACATAACCCACCTAGTCAACCCGTGATGAAAGAATGTATTCTCTTCTCGCATCCTAGTTTCAGTAGTGCACTAGTAGTTATGTAGTAGCACTAGCACTTGTACTGGGTGCTTGCGGGGCGTTTTGTTCCTTTCGCCGATGATGTTTATGATCATGATCTTGACGTTCGTATAACTATACATGTGCAATATTTGAATGTATTGATACGTTTCACGACTCATCTCCCACAGTTCAAGTATACTCATTCGTACTTTCTCCGAAGCTCACCCTATGCGTTGCCCACTAGTGTCAAGAAGCACCACTCAGAAGCTATATTCTTCCAAGTTCGTATATGTATTCTGTTTTCAGGCCGTTTGGGCCAGTCTTTTGCAGCGAAACCAAAAAAACACACGCCGATAATCGAGATACAAATACAAGAGGGTTAGAGAGTCGACAGTATCACGAGAAGAGTTTGGTTCGATTTCGGACGTCAATGATCAACAGCGAGGAGCAAGAGAGAAGGGGAAAAGCGAGGTCGGAAACGGATGGGACATGGAAAAAGGAAAACCACAAGACAAGAAAAGGGCCTGAGAAAGAGCCGGGGTGAAAGGTAGAGGAATGAAGGAGGTAAGAGGGAGTTGATGCTGATGGTGACGGTGGATGAGAGATGATGGAAATGTCGTGATACTCGTATTGGGAGTTTTATCGGGTAATGGAATTATAGGTGAGGGGTCATGAAGGATAAAAGAAGCGTGAAGCGCTGCATATATGCAATACAGAAACACGCAAAAGGGGAAATGGGTGAGATAAGGGAGAGACCGGGGACGGTCGTCGTCTAAAGCGATAGGGATAAGCGCCGGCTATTAAGCAAGTGTCTTGCGACACGATGTTAAAGGGGCGAAGGGAAGTTTGACCATGGGTGAAGGGAGAGAGATGAAAGGGATTTGTGAAGAACAAAGGATATCGATCCGAGAATCCCGCACAAAGACGTACGATGCACAAACCAACATACATGCAGATGGTGGATCACGCCTACGCCCTTTTCTTATCAAGAGAGAAGGGGAAAACGCGACCGTGAACCAGACGATATCAATTCAGGATTCCTTCAATCGAGCGCAGCTTTTCCGAAAGCTTCTACCATGGAGTCTTCGTCACGTCGTCGGCGGTGTCTCCTACGCCGGTCCTCTTTGATGACGCGCTCTATCCGTCGACGCATCTTGGAATGCATCTTGGGATCTGCAAGCGCCTGGCGGCATTTGTAGCACGCAAGTTCAATACTAGTGAGCAACTTTAAAGTTTCGGCGTTGTTCATTGTCTGTTCAGAAGATGACGGAAACGTGAGTAGAAAAATTGGATGATGGGCATAAGAACCGCGGAACGTACGTTCAACGACCAGGATACAACACCAGCTCCTTCAACACAGTTGATGACAACGAAGTTTCCGCGTTTCTCCGCTTGCAAGTCGGAATGCTGTAATTGAATGTATCTAAGCTATGATTCCAGTGAATAAACCTGGGAACAACTAAACCTCAGAGAACATGACCATAAGCTTTCCCGACGCAGCAGACCGAACCACTAGGAAAACCCCAAAATTAAAACACAACCATTCGTCAGCGTCAACGCCTCCTTTCAGCCGCAACACCGAGCTAGTCGAACGCCGACACCCCGAATACTGCAACTTACCGACACGAGAGCTATGCCCTATGAATTCCTGCGTCACGAACGCCCTCCCGAGATACGACCACGAATCCTTTCCCGAGCGGCGAATGTGCACCTTGACGCATAGCTCGCGAATAGGGTCTTTTTGTGGCGGAGCTACCAACACGATATCAGCAACCCGTCGTTCAACTTAGACGCAAGATGATGGGAGTACTGACATTGAAAGTCTGGAATATCGGGCGCAGGCTCAAAGAGCTCCTCTGGTAGCGCTTGTGTTTGAGTGTGAGTGGATTGGGTGTGCGCAGAAGGGCCTGCGTCGTGATGAGAAGGCATCGAGGACTCCGCCGAGATGATGCTCGGATCAACCTCCATGTTGCCGTACATCGTTGTAGCTCGATATGCAGAGTAGTCTGGGAGGTGGTTTGGCAGACAGCAGAGCACGATATGATGTCGTGGTTTGGAGCAAAGCGAGAGGTCAAAGTATAAAGAGAAGCGCGTTGATGAGGTCGAAAGAGAGAGCCACGCCTTGGCCCACGGTCACGCGCTTCGCGATCCTCATTTCTAGCGACAAAATTCTTTGAAGCGGAATGCGAAAGAGCAAAGTTTATTGCAAAACAAGCTAACAAAGTACATGACATGGAATACAGATACAAAGCAAACAAATACGTCAACGTTGGTCAGGCGCCGAGAATGGTCCCGCGACTAGACATAAATTCCGAGGCGTGAATTGAACATCGATGATAGGTGTACGTTTCGTCGGGAAGGTAGCTAGCAAATCGGACCTATAGCGGTGTCAGTGACTTAAAAGTACTTGACTACAGCCAGAACTCACGTGGCAATGGATTCGCTCTCACTCATTTCCTTCGAAAGTGCGCTAACACCGTTCACGCCGTTTATACCATCGGCTTCTCGACCGTTTGTCCTCGCCGGCACTCCGCCAGCAGCTTTAACGTCCCAACAACGCACACTCCAATCGCCTCCTCCAGATACTAGTAATGATGACTCATTGCTGAAAGCAAGAGAATAGACAGATGCTGTGTGGCCCGTCATTTTCTTTATCCGCTTCCCAGAACCAAGGTCCCACAGGTTGATCGCTAAATCTTCTCCTGCACTCGCTAGGTAGCGTCCGTCGGGGCTCATGGCGATGGCAGTAATGGAACCTTGATGGCCTATGAACACTCTCATAGTAGAGCCTTTTTGTACATCCCACAGTCGACATGTCCAGTCACTCGACCCAGTTGCCAAATATAGTGAATTGGGATGGAATGACACGCACTAAACGAATGTAAACATAACATAGTCGCGGGAAAAGAATACACTCACATCTACATCGCTCAGATGTCCAGCATATATCCTTAAGGCTGAGACGCGATCCGTTGACCAGAGTCTCGCAGTCTTATCCCGACTTCCCGTAGCAAAATACGTCCCCAAAGGACTCCATTGGACATCCCAAACAGGATTTTGGTGGCCTCGGTAGGCGACAACGTTGGTGTAAGTATCCATAGACCACAGACGCGTTGTTGCATCTGCAGAAGCGGAAAGAAGGTATCGGGGAGGTGATGCGGATCCACTTAGAGGATCAAATGCAAGGGCATAAACAGGGCCGCCGTGGCCAACCAATTTTCGTGTGGTCGCGGCATCCTTTTCTCTGAAATGTTTTAAAGCAGATGCTGAACACCCAATAAGTAGCAATACACAAGCTCAGTTGTTTGTAATACTGACGGTTTTTGACAGCCTCGGGATCAATGTCGTTCCTTAGTCCTCGTAGCTTCTCGCCCCGGAGGCTCCAGAGTCGAATGTAACTTTCTGCAAAGCCAACAGCCATGAGCGAAGAGTCTTGCGAGAATGTCACAGATGGTACACTAGTGTACTGTTAGCTCAAAGTACAAAGAATGGGCCAGAAAAACATACCCATCGCCAACGTCATGAAGTGTGTATGCACATACACTCGGTAAGGTTCGAGCCCTCGCAGCCGCGACCTGCGGAGATTCGGGGTCCTTCTCTAAATTGATAGGAAAAGGTTCGAGTCTAATCCTCTTTCGTGCGTCACGAACTTTCTCGACTTCCCGTTTGACGTCTACCGTTCGAAAGGATGGTGGAAGGGGAGGTAGGTCGGAAGCTTGTGGTAGGAGTAAATCATGAGCATCCGTTTGCTGAATGCCTTGCATCGCTTCTGCAGTATCTTGGTCATCTTCTTCTCGTAAAGCACGATCCCTTTCTGCCTGTAAATCCTCATTCATGGTTGCAGGCCCGAGTTTTAGGTTCCCGGTAGATTTGTTAAACGTAGAAGGGTCCGATATGAGGGTTTTGTTCGATTCTTTGTCGTTTTGAGGTATCAGTGACGATATGAGACCGGTACTTTCTTCCCATGCCCATGTATGGGCAGGAATAGACGTTGTGCTACTTGAAGTGACTGTGGGATACGCAGTGAGATGTGTGTCAGATAAACAGCTACAACTCTTACCATCAAAGCGGAGGTGGTTGTTGACTATCCTCATGACAGCGGTTCGACCCCGCTTACTTTTTTCTCCAGAGAACCCTTCCCCAGACCCAAAACTTTCCCCACCAGCACCTTCAGTTAACCACCCGACGAGCAGATTGAACCCTGAGCGACTCATACGGAGTATGTACTTTTCGTGTCGAAACCTTTGAGCAAGGTCGTCTGACTGGACATGGGAAGGGAGTAGAAGTGTAGAGAGTCTTTGTAGAGTCTTCGCATGGGTTGCGTCAAGAGATGGCGAAAACGTTTTAAAGAATTTGATGCCTGTAGAAAGGTCATAAGGAGGTGAAACGGTGATTCAAAACAGATACACCACACCTGCATCCCGGAATCCTAGTTGTATTAAATCAAGGTAGAAATGGCAGAAGATAGGGAACAATATGGGCCTGAACTCGGGCTAACTAGAGTTCTTAGAGTAAACCTTTCCAACGGCGTTGCGTATACACTCACCCGATACATGTCCAACGACCCTTCGACCCACACCTCCAAGTCCCGGAACCCCTCATGTTTGTCCGTCGGGTCCAACGACAGAATCTCATCCGCCCCACCCGGATTTATCGTTTCTATCAACTTCGACACAGACGGCGCTGTCACGCCGCCGCTAATGAGACTCTGCATCGTCAGTTTCCCGTCCGCGAGTGCGTTCTCGCCGGGTTTGTCTCGTCGTTCCCAGAACGGTACGAGGTGCTTGCGGAGCTCAGCATCGGAGACGGTTGATTGAATTAGCTCTTGAGAGGCCGCGTCTGCGTTCTCATCGTCCTCTGCCGGGGGACTTGGGAGGCCTAGGGATTCTCGGAGAGCACGTTCAGCACCGGCGTGCCCACGCTGGTGTAGGTAGTCGAGTACCAATTGTTCAATATTTTCAGTTACATTCTCAACTTGTGTACTTTCGGTTGACTCTTGTTGAGGTGGATTGGGTGTTGCTTGAGGTTCAGGGGACTTGGATGGTGCTGGTGTAGCAGCGGACATATTTGAGATTCTGAGAACGAGGAAGTTGAAGGAGAAGCAAGGTCGAATTCTACCTGTCTGTTCTAGCATCGAAACCTACGAAACGCGGCGCGTCAAGAACACGTGATATTCTAATAGATAACTTCAAAAAAACGGATCTTGCTTTATTCTCATGTCATTGCTAGTAACTTCGATATAATACACAAGATCCATATTCCGATGAACTATACACAGAACAAGAAACAGAAACAGAACAAGTCACCGATATCTACCACCACGAGGTACAAAAAATTGGATTGCCATTCTCCGAGAGTTATGTCTAACAGCTACTTGATTAGAAGTGCTCCTTCGCAAACGTGAAGTCAACGTTCGCGCAGCGGGAAGCCAGCGCCGCCTCTCTGACGGCGTTTCCGAGTACGTTGGGCTATATAAAAAGATTCAGTATAAGACAGTGCATGAAAGAGTAACGACTCACTCCACAGAAGTACGTTCCAACGGTTGTCCTCAACTGCGATTTGCTGCCCGGAAGATATTGACCGGTCTCGATGGCCGACCTCATCCTAAGGTAAATTTGTTTCCAGTCTGGGCGACCGAACATTGTTCGAGAACGCAAGAGAGTCAGAGGATCGTACTCTGCTCCGGCATCGTTGATGGCAATGTTCCAGAGCATGTCTTCACCGATCTTCTGCGTCAGGTAGATGTTGATACGCAAGAAGTTCGCTAATAAGTCTCATAAGTATGATACATCCATGGCCAATAATATGCAGACTTACGATCCATTTGCGCCTCCTCAACCTCTTGAAGGAGAGTTTGGAACCAACCGAAAGACGGAGCATCACGGCAAACCCAGAAGAACTCGACTCGAGTAAGGGCTCCGAGGTTACCGCGTTTCTGACGGTACCAAATATGCTTCAAGATAGACGCGAACGGAGTAACACCAATACCAGCTCCAACAAGAACAGCAACCTCGACGTTGAAGACATCTTCAGCTGGTGCACCATAGGGACCATCTATGCGGACAGACGGTAACCTCACGCCTACTGAGCTGCTATCGATCTCCATAAAATCGCCACGAACTCCATAGTTCTTCTCGTCTTTCACCTCGCCCTTCATTGCATTTTGAGTTAACTGAGCTACGACGGACGGCCCGGCTCCCATCAGGTCTCCCAGAGCCCTCGTCCAATCACCAACTTGACGGATATGAACGGAGACGTATTTGTCTTCGGGAGCCGAAGTAATGGTGAACTATTCCAAATGAGACATTGAACAATGATGACAAAGGACAGAACAAAACACACCGGATGCCATTGGAGGCTCGAAACTTCCGGAACTTGAATGAAGAGCCATTGTCCTGCCGTGTACTTGAAGCTGGGTTTGATTATCCTCAACTCCATTGCGCCGCTGGGGTGAACAATGACTTTGTTGAGTTGTGTCGCACGTCTTGCCCTAAATTCTCTGTACATCCTCTCGCCGAAGTAGATGATACCAGGCCAGATAGTGAATCTCCAGCTTTCGTATCCCAAGCAATGATCGGTCGTGTAGAACGGGAATACAGTGCTGAAAGCAGGATCAGTCGAGTTACGGACGAAACATCCGGTTGCGTGTGAGTATAGCCCGATCATGAAGAAGAACGCGAGGTGATGAGTGTACCAGAAGGCCTCAAAGCACTGGTTTCGGATCTTCCTGTGAGCAGTAGTATAGATGAGAACCATGATGAGGAGCATGAAATGTCCGGAGATTCCACCGGCTTGATGATAATGAATATCCAAGGCGGTCTGTTTGCGGATTTCTGAAGAGGATATTAACGTTTGAAGGGGGAAAACATTGTAACACAAAATACTCACGAGTTCGCTCGACGTTTATGAAATTGACATAGTGAGCGGTAGTGTGGACAACGGCCCAAAAGAACATTTGATACGCGACCTGTCTGTGAAACCAGATGTTCTCATCTGCTGGGAAAGCCCACGTCAACTTGGGGCGGACGACGCGGATAATATTCCGTAACATGGGCACGAGGATAAGACCGCCATCGAATGCTAACACGAGACCTGCCCCACGAGAGATCCAGACGGACCACTTGAGGGTGTTCAGACCTGCAAGTTTAGCGTTTGTGGCCTGACCATGCGAGTCAGAAACAATCCCTCAGAGTGAATAAGAACACAAACACACCTGAGAGTACCACCCATAGATGAAGAAGAATAGATGGAGACCATAAAAGATGATATTGAACGCCAGCTTCCTTGGGATGAGAAACTCGCGCCTGAACCAGTGTCCGATGGCCGATAGGGCTGATTGGACCGTCATGGTAAGAGACAAGGGGTATTGCTATACCAGATAGACCGTAATGGAGATATGATTTTGTGCAAAATGCAGAAATGAAGAAAGCGAATAAAGTATCTGAAAGCAAAAGTGTCGGGGACCAGCCAGACGTTGAAAAGAAACGAGAAATGAAAGACGGAGAGAAAGAAAAGTCGAAAGGAGTGGACGGGATTGAAGGGGGAAGGAGGAAGAGGGATGGGTGGGAAAAGGCGTGGGTAGAGTCGGAGGGATACATAAGTAAGAGGTCCCTCTTGAGAAAGAGAGCTGAACATCGCGTGGCTTGACAACGACAACAGCGCAACAGCGGCGACAGTCGTCAGGCCCAGCCTCTGAGTCGGACGTTCACAGTAAAAATATCCCGCCGTGCCCGATCCGAGTCCTGGGTTATGGTACCGTATTCGTCCTTCTCTCGCTGCCTTTACCGACCGACGTTACAGAGACAGAGCACAATTTGAGAATTATCCGACTCAAGAGTCAAGGATAAGACGACGGGCGCGATCGCCGCATGAGGAGAAAATCCTCGACACGCTTCTACATTCAATCCATTCCCATCCCATCCCACACCCATACCAATGCCGGACCGAAGGTGCTGCTCTGGGTGTACCGTACCCAGACTCAACAGTCTCACAGTTTGTCACTTGCACATAGAGACATTTGATCATCTTCTCTTGTACACGATGGGGCTTTGATCGTCCCCATGCTTCTGTTCATCATTTAGCATTCTTGGAAGTTTCGCATCTATTCTTACAATTAGGTCACTTTCGTAATATCAATCCTGCTGCTCCAAACAAGTCGTCTCCCAAGAACAGCCCCGGCCTTCAACGCGATTGGTTCGATCTCTGCATCCGTCGCCCTCTGAACGCGATTGGCCTATCACTTAGAACAATAACCTCCTGCAATGCGATTGGTCGACCATGGTGAACAACAGTCATTCTCCATCGCAATTGGTCTGTCTACCCTCCAACCGGTTGCTCTTTATCGTGATTGGTTCATCCTTCATAACGGTAAGCCACCATCGCCTCCACCCTGTGCAAGTCCGTGCTGAAGCTCCGCAATTTGACCTGTTGGCTCTTACCCGCTTCGATGGCAAGTGGGTCCGTATCAATCCATTCGTCCGCAGGGACATCTGCAGATTCGGACGTGTACGCAAGGATATTAAACACCGTCGGTTCGTCCATCGTAGGCAGGAAAGTCACAGTAGACACGATCTGCTTGAGAATGTCTCGAATTTCAGCTTGAATCTGCGACTCAGGTTTCACCGGCGCGCTATGTGACATTGAGATGATCAGTCAACCTTACGACGGTTCACACGGGTTTCAACGTACGGTTCAGATGCGTCGGATGTCTGCCCCTGATTCTGGAGGTGGACGTCAAATACCCAACGCTCCAACGCCGTCCTGGTATCTTTTGAAATGATGGCGAGGACTAATTGTGTAACACCGCCTGTCAGTAGCCATTCTATGCCCATGCCATCAGCAAAATTCTGGAGAGCAATGACATAAAAAACCAACTTTGGACTTGTGTAAGAATCCTTCGAACAGAGCATCAGCCCAGTCTAGAGCAGCGGGAAATGATTTTGTGACGCACTTCTCGAGATAGTTCTCTAAAGCAAGGTCCTGTGTCAACATGACGACTTGACCATACTTCTTAACAAGCTGGAAATCATCTGCTGGATAGACACCTCTTTGATACAAGATACTGCAGAGGATATCAAAATTTGGAAACGCAGCATTTCTATAATAAGTAGACGAACGTATTGACCGCGAACTTGAAGAAGTCCGTAACTATTGCGGTTGAGCCTTTGAGAGAGATGGCTTGCCGTGTCGGTGCCTGCTTTGTCGCCATTATTGGTTTAGATAAGTAAGAAAGAAAACCCAATCCAGGGTGATCGTGGAGCTTTCAAGTAGGTCAGATGCGGATGATGAGCTCAGGACTCTGAGGTCGAGGTCGTGGTGGTCTCTAGCCACCCAACTTGAAGCTGCAGAAGTTGACCATGCACATCATGTAGCCCGTTTTGGGAACGCGACGCGATTGTTGGTGATGCCACGTGACCGAGAAGCACTTGTGTTTTTGAAACCTGCAAAACCGTTCTTCATCTTGCACCGACCCACCAGCCTGTTGCTCCTAGCGAGCGTAAAGCAGTCTACGAACGGTCCAAAGCTACGATGCCGTATCAACCGTTTGCGACTGCAGGACAGGCTGATGATCAACAGCATGTCAACGGCCATGCTTCCTCGTCACGGACCAGAGCTCCCCTCCCTAGGTCCACGCCGCTGGACTTGCCAGCTCTGCAGTCCGCGAGCCGGCTAATCCAAGAGCAGCTCATAAGAGATGCCCAAATAGTACCTGATGTTGGGGATACGCTGAATGCGGGTAAGTCACGCTCAGCTCCGAGTGAGAAATTGAATCGTATTAACGATTTTTTGTGGAATAGGTGGCCAGTCCTCGGCATCGTACTCCGTTTACCCTGGAGACTATCGAGCTCCATTCCAAAAGCGAAAGCACATTGGTATCCCTCCTGCACTATGGGAACATTTTCAGAGTGAGTTTGAAGCTGGGATTTGACGCTTTCGGCCGTTTTACTAAGGCGAAAACAGCTTCCAGGTTCGAATGTCATATGGGCATCATGACGGAAATTGAAAGGGCATGGATTGCTTTGGACCACAAACTCTTTCTTTGGGACTACATAGAGGGGTAAGTAGAATCTTTTGGTGTTTTAAAACGCTTTCATCTAATCCTTTGTGACAGGGGGGACTTGAGCTCCTTTATAGAGCAACCGGATGTCATCACTCATGTAGCACTCGTCAAGCCGAAACCAAACGTTTTCGTTGATGAAATCAGCTACCTTCTCGTTATCTGCACGCCTGTGACAGTCATACTTCTCGGCCTGTCTTTGCAACCAACCGCGGGTGCCGACCACAAGCAACGCTATGAAATCAGGCTTTACGCTACGGACATGTCCGTTTCAACAGACAATGTTGAAATGTCTTCAGTTGTTGGTACGAGCGATGGTAGGATATTTATGTGTGGCGCTGGGGATGGCAACATGTACGAGTTGCACTATCAAGAAAAAGAGGTCTGGTTTGGAAAGCGTTTCCACCTCATCAACCATTCGGCGAGCGGACTTCCCAGTTACATCCCTCTACTTCGGACTTCTCAGAACGAAGGTAAGCTCGACTTTGTTTCTTTACTCAACACAAGCTCAGCCATTTATTCTAGAGAGAATCATTGAGTTGGTATCTGACGCGGAACGGGATTGCATCTACTCCCTTAGTGAAAGCAACTGGATTTCTGTCTGGAAGACGGAACCAAACAAAGGACTTCGAAAAACACAGACGCTCACGAATCTTCAAAAACAAGCGCAAGACAAAGCGCCGGGGGCGCCGGCTCTATCTCAAGGGCTCCGCCTTCTTTCGCTTCACGTCATCAGTCAACGCGAATCCAAATCAGGCGTACAACTCATGGCCTTATCCCAGAATGGGGTGCGCTTGTACTTTTCCACCTTTGCTACAACATATAGTGGATATGGTTATGCGACACCGCAGTACTCGTCGGATCCCAGACAACTGCATTTGATTCACGTGCGGCTACCACCGATGAACCTCCTTCACCCAGACGAACAGTTCGGGCCGCAACGAACAAGGTCAAATGCCTACAACGCTCCAAATCAGCCACCAACAAATCCGAATTCGTGGATTGTCAGGGAGCTGACGACCGCTTCTTACATAGATGGTCTGCTCGTTGCAGCACAAGGAAGTGATATCGACGGAAAGGACTTCATCCTCGGAATTTCACCGGATTTGTCAAAAATTGGGATGCTGGGTCAAGCGCAGCCGCAACCTCCTGCTCCTGCTCCTACGGCCCCGTACTATTCGCAACCTCAGATGAATGCATACCTTCCTCAGCCATCGACTTCCCGCCCCCCTTTAACGGAGCAAGCCACTCTGCTGTATATTGAAGGGACCATTTGGGCCATTGCGGCTTCGAAGAACCGGCTTCAACCAAGCTCGCCAGCATCTCCGGAGCCTCTTGCGACGAATGAACTGGCAATACAGTGCTCAGTTTCTCCACAAGAATTTATCATTGTCACAAACGTTGGGATAAGTCATCTCGTTAAACGCCGAACGTTCGATTACCTACGCGATGCTCTTGAAGAGGCGCACTCTGAAAGTAATCTTCAACCGATTTTGGAGTTCAGGGATAGCTATGGACGTGATCAGACGTGTGCTATGCTCCTTGCTGTTGCGAGTGGTAACACCTTCCTGTCGTCGGATAGCACAAGGCATTCACCTTACGATGAGATCGGTACGCTGAGTCCCGAAATAGCGACAATTGCAAGGCAGTCGTTCTACGACCTGGCTGACAGGCCCATTTGGGTCGATAGAGGGTATGGCGGGGATGTACAGGGTAATGTCATCTTCAGTGGTAGGAGGGAGGGTCTAGCGCTATATTTCGCTCGCTTAGTACGACCTATCTGGCGTTCCAAGGTCACCCAAGCTGGGTTCGTGATTGTTCTTTTCCTTGATACAATTAGCTAATATCACTCCAGAGTATCGGGCCAGGAATCGAATTTTGACGATGCGATCTTAGTTCCTATACAGAGAAACCTATACGCTTTGCAGAACATGCTCGACAGCAATCCGCAGCTATTCAGCGCGGCCCCTGGTGAACCTGTAGCTCAAGCCAACCGTCAGAACGTAGAACACGATGCGTGGAAAGTCGAACAGACATCTGCATCACAGTTACGATCGCTCTTGGGCAGGACCATTGAAGCAATCTCATTCGTCTTGTTGTTGATCGATTACCGTCTATCACACTTGGTAGAACAGTGTGACGCCGAGATGCGAAATTTGGCCTCAAACATTACGTACGAGGAACTCATTGCGACTGAGAGAGGACTTCAAGTCTCGCGAGCTCTTGTCAACATTGTTATCAACAGTCAAATAGGTCAACAAATAAGTGTAAGGCTCGTTAAGCTTTTGCTTTCGCTCTCTTGCTAAACGTTTGAATGCAGATCGATACCGTTAGTGAGGTCTTACAGCAGAGGTGCGGTTCATTCTGTGGTGCGGATGACGTGATGCTCTACAAGGCGAGTTTAGGTGGAAGTTTCCGAACAACATTTGCCAATTGATTTTCAGGCGCGCGAGAATGTTCGCAAAGCAGTTGATGTAAGGGACCCTAATGAGAAGCAAGTCATCCTTGGGGAATCTCTTAGGTTTGTTTGAAGCAAAGCAGATGGTTGATATTGTATCTGACTTCAACATTTTAGGTTGCTTCTTCGTGCGGTGAGGGCCATAGACTTCGAGAAGTTGCGTGAAATCTGCGGCGACTACCAGCACCTTTATTATGCCCGAGGTAAGCTGTTGTTACAGCTGGGATGTTAATAATGACTCATATCATTGAAGGCGTCATTGAGCTTCCTCTTCAGTGGGCTGCGATTGCAGATGAAGACAACATTGGGTTGGAATGCTGGTTAAGTAACAATGAAGCAGATGAGACGCGCTATGCCATCCTCGAGAAACGGACAAATTGTTATGCCTTGATCTTGCATTCATTGTCCGTTCTTGATGATCTCTGCTCCTCAAATCCTGGAAAACAAGAGTTCGAAGATGTCCGACATCATGCTTACGAACTCGCCTTTTCAAGCGAAGACCCTATGTTCCATTCCCAGTTGTATGATTGGATGGTGACACGAAGCATGACGGATACGCTTTTAGAGGTAAAATTGTTATATCCTCATTTTTTTTCGTGTCGATGGTCTAATTCTTTTTTCAAAGATACGGCCGCCTTTCTTGGAAACTCACCTTCAACGCGAGCCAGTGTCTCTGTCCAAGTACGAACTACTATGGCGATTGCATATCAAAAATGAGCAGTATTTACTTGCTGCCCAAACTCTCTCCCTCCTTGCCAAATCACCAGAGTAAGTATTATTGTAAGAATATAATGATTGAAAATACTAACTTCTCCCTTCTAAGGTTTGATATCTCTTTGTCAGACCGCTTCCAGTACCTTTCTCTAGCTGTCAGTCATGCAAAATCGCATCCTGTATCCATGAATAATAGGCACGAATCAGCAATCGCTTTTCTATCCGAATTGGAGGATCAACTCGATGTCGTCAAGATACAGATAGAACTTTTACAACACTTGGAACCTCGGTTAAGCGAAGGTGGGGAAATTGCTGAAAAAATCTTAATCTTGCAAAAAAGATTGTTCGTCATCACCGAGGTGAGTAACGCTGAACACTCCAAATGCATAATATTCATTTTTTATTTAGCTATACCAATACTATGCCGAGCCATTTGATCTGCCGTACTTCAAGCTGTTCATTCTGCAAGTGTCCGAACATCGCGATGACGCCATCGTAAAACCAATTTGGAACGCTATCTTTGACGATGGTGAGAATCGCTTGACCCTATCCTTCAAGGAAAAAGATCTCAATACATTGAATGCCTTTTAGCAATGGCCTTGAATTCCGTGGAACAGCAGGCCGACCAAATTTCTTCCACGCTGATTTCGTACGGGCGAAAATTCTATCCTTCGGAGTGCGCGTTTCCTTTACGTATGTCATTTTACTTTCCCTTTCAATCGTTTTGTCGGCTGAGTACAGTTCAGGTTATGTGGTCACCTTACTTGTGCAGTTTGCTTTGCGTAACAAGGGCAGTCGACCTTCCGGCTGGGCGCCTAGGGTTTTGAGGGAATGCGAGATTCCATACTCCGAAATATGGGAACTTTTTCATGAAATGTATGAATCTCAGGTAAGTACTTCAGCAGTATGCCAGTGGCCTTTATTTTGAAATGTAGCTTCGTCTCAGATTCCACCCTTCAACGAGCAAGAAAACATACAGCATATTTCATCCGATATTGCCGTTTTGTTGAAGGATTGGGTCGAAGACGCGAGGCGGCCTTCGTCATTGGCAAGGGAAGAAATCCCTATCGATCTTTTGGATACAACAATTGGAAAATATGTCGAAGAGTTAGACCCGAATAGGAGGGAGACGAGAGCCATCTTTGAAGACGTTAAAGGTCAACTTCGTCGCTACTGGTGATTATAATGTCATCCTATGATACAGTGTGGATTGTTGTACAGTTGTTAATTAATGCTGTCGAGTTCGCAATAATTATTAGTTAACTTCGGCGATGTAGTCTTCAGTTCGCGTGAGGAGATATTTGACCACTTTCTCAGTTGCCCGATAGATACCTCTCATTGCCCTGTTATTCGAATTATAAGTTGTGGGGTGGTGAAAATTATATTTCATTCGAACGTACCGAAATGTCCCAAACGCGACTGCGGCAAGAACAAAGAATGCTGCAATGTCTCTGCTACTTTCGCGGCTGTTGCGCCTTCGTCTCATCCGTGTGAATATGTGTGTTGGTGCCAAGAAGGACATGGAATAGAGGAATTGAACCAAGGATGCTACACCAAGAACTGGAATCCCAATGACAACTCTTCGTATAAAGCGACCCATCGTTCCTGCCGATTGAATATCGAATAGCCGGGATAAACGTGACCCAGATGGAGACATCGCGAACAATTCTTCAGGAAGCAAGTCCTCGTCGTGGAGGATTCGCAGGAGGCCGCCAATGACCTCGGAGGGTGAGACATAATAAAATCCAAAAAATCCAAATCCGCTTGAACCGCGCTCGTCCGAGCGAAGGAAATATGTTGCTAAGAAGGAGGCTAGGAAAGACAGACAGAAGAAGAAGAAGGTTGATAATGAGGCAATGGCAACTAAATGCCAGAGAGGAGCGTGAGCTGTCTCCGTATCATTCTTGAGACGAAAATGAATGCGTACCCGGATTGGATGCCAGGCCGACTACACTCGCTCGGGAGATTTGATACTTTACCCAACCACTTATGTTAGAAAAAGACAGGGCAGGGAACGTAGGAGCCGAAGAGACTTGCCTCATAACGGCACTGAGGGCACCGGTAAAACGCCGAGCTGCTTTCCTTACGCCAGCGCTGCAAGCACTGGACATGTATATACTTTATGATGTGAGTATGTAGGAACCCAATCTCTCCCGTAGTCATTTGCTGAGACTCACTGCTATGGAGCCGCTGCACCGACAGGGTCGTATCAACTTTCCGACTACGAAGCTCAGCAGTCCTAATCACAAGTAAACAGTTTTTTATGCTCACGTTCTGGCTCAGAGTTCGGTCCGTCAAGACAAATCCTGCATTGCTTTTCATTCGTAGAATTATCTTCAGAGTTCAAATCCATCGGCCACGCGACCGAGTGACGACTGAGCCAAGACGTATAGAGGTTTAGAAGTGAGATTAGCTGGGACACGTCGAGTTGCGCGAGCCTTGAAATACGCAAGTATATTATTATTAGCTCACGGTCACGTGGCAACAATGAGACTTCTGAGGCTCTTACAGTAACTTCCTATGTTTCGAAGTCACACCGTCTTCACTTGGTTTGTTGGTGACAAGCGACTTTCTCAGATTTATGTCATCAGATAATGGGAGCCAGCTAAGGCTCGTTGGGATGCTCGCTGGAACCGGGAGTGGTAAGTGCATCTTCAAATACCTGAAATGTGCCGATGTTTTTTTTCTTAACAAATGTCCAGGGCTGACAAAGGTGCGTAGCTCGCAGAAGCAATCATTCCTCCGTCCACCTCTTGTTATGAAGCTCATCAATGATTCAGGTAGTTGTTGGACAAGGGTGCGCACCCTCCAGTACAATTCTTTCTTGTATGTGACTATCTTTGCATCCTTTGTAGGATGGGAAACTTATAAAAGGCTCCCAGAAGAACAAGCAGGCTCAATTTTAACTGATTATGGTTCAACGCAAGATTCGACACAATTAAGACACGACTACAATGTTCGCCGCTTGGTACTTATTCCGGAGCTCTCGATTGTCTTTATAAGACAGTTGGACGAGAAGTAGTTTATTCCAATGCCGTTCGCGATTTCAACACTCAATTGTCTTGGACAGGGCTTACGGGCCTTGTACAAAGGAGCGACGCCACCTGCTGTTGGTTGGACTGCCATAGATTCCGTCCTCCTCGGTTCTCTTCATAACTATAGATTGTTTCTCATGCGCCAAGGTTTTGTTGAATGTAAGCCTGGCACCGAGCTACGAAGGCTCACGATACCGGCCCACGGAGTAGCCGGTCTTTGCGCGGGACTGACGAGGTCATTACTGAATCTTGTAAAATTGAATCTACTGTGTTGACAATACTTAGTGCATTCGTCGCGACTCCAGTCGAACTCATTAAAGGTAAGATTTGAAATCGACCGTCTTCTTTCGTTACTGAGGACAGATAGTGAAGCTTCAATTGCAACGCGGTCGATTACCCAATGAAAGAGAGTTTACGAGTCCTATCCATTGTATCCGAAAGATTGTGCAATTGCAGGGATTGTCCGGTCTGTGGACGGGCCTGCAAGGTAGCTTGCTTTTCAGGAGTAATTTTTTTTGGATGTTTTCGGGCTATGAGGTACGTACCCGTGGAGGTAGAAAAGGCGAGTACGGTGGTGACTGAGCAATTCGAATTCCAGGTCCTCATGAGAAGCTTCAATTCTCTTTCCGGCACAAGATTTCAGGTGCGATGATTCGAGGCCATTTTCCTGGTTCGCCTCTGATCTCATCGATGCTTACCCAGACCAACGATGGATTTGCTACATTCATGTCGGGTGGGCTCGCTTCCTTCTTGTATTGGATTATGGCGATACCGTCGGACAACATTAAGAAGTTTGACTCTGTGTTTTTCGCGAGTATAGTCCCTGAATCAATCATACTAGTCGCATGATGGCAGCGCCCCTCGGCGTTCATAGGAAATCCGCCTATACGATCGCGAGAGCGATCTACCTCGTAGATGGTCCTAGGGGGTTTACGAGAGGCCTCGGGCCAGTTCTTTTGCGAGCCTTCCCGGTTAACGCGAGCGCGTTATTCGTTTATGAGGGTCTTATGAAGGTATTATATTTTATTCATCCTCGTGTGTGCGTATGTGTTTCTGAAAATGGGTTCACATATCATTGCTGTTGTCATCGTAGCTCCTAGGCGCAGAGAAGGTAACAATTTTTCCCTCAAGCGTTTCGAGTAAGATAATGAATAGAAACATCAACCGATCTAGACTCGACACTGAACAGCTCTCGAAGCCGATCCATAACATAAATTTTGGGGTTTGTCAGATTTTGCGATTGATTGGCCGACGACGATCCTGAAGATGTCGATTCAAATATCTCTTTTCAATTAGATTACGAGTCTATACAAAACTTCCGTTTTCAGCACGAGGGACGAAGCCTCTGTTTTTCAAATTTTCAAATACGACCCAGAGCGCGTAGTATTACTGAATAGAATAACTATATTACAGACGTGTAACTTATCGTCTACTTCGAAAGCACGTCACTGTGCAGACCTTTTTGGACAGCATTATCTATTATGTTGGTTGTTTATAGCTCTATGTTTGAACGCATCACAAGTAGCATCTAGAGAAAGAGCTGGGAGGAAGAGCACAAGCCCACTTGCCACTTGTGACGGATGTCTCCCAATTGATCGAATCGGAGCGGTACAGATCCAAAGCAGCGCGTGCGTTTTCGACCTATACATGCCAGTTAGCTCAAAAATTCAGGCAGCGACTGTTTTAAATCGGAAATGTAATTCACAAGATTGGGAAGCTAAGGAGTATAGATTGGGTATACTTACCGAGTCGAGGGTTGCGTATTGAATACGACGACGCATAAGGTGCCACATTAACGTTTGCAAGCCACTGACTTGGTTCGGTTGCTGAACTGCATTGCGGAAAGGCATGTAAAGGGCGACGTCCCTAGTGTCTACAATTTAATTTCATAACGCAAAAGTAAGGTCAATAACGCCAGGGACAAGATCTTTATTCAAATTAGCAAGATCTCACCGACGGCAGGGTGGGGAAGACCAAGTACTGCAGATCATAGCTACTCAGTAACAAAATCACGAGAAAAAGAGGCGACAAACCAGAAAGGTCGTTCCAAAGGGAATGGCCTATAATGACTTTCCCTTTGATATGACTGGCTGAGAAGAAGTGTATCAAAATTCCATATCGAAGAAGGAAGTAAGGCTTACCAACTAGCGCCTGAACCGCACTGAAGGTCATGGCTGAATCTGCACACGTTCGGAGATTCAGACAAAAAGAAAGTATAAATCACGGAAAAATACAAACCGGAGTTCAAATGTTTCGCTTCAATACCGGTCGTTGACGTGCTGTAAAGATTATAGTTGTTTAAGACGTACTGGACTCAGGAAATAAAATCATCTGGTCCAATACCGGTAATCTGTCACTGTCATCGTCGGACGAACATATGTATCAAGTACAGATTTGCCGCGGTAGTCGACGAGGGACACTCTCCTATAGCGTCAATTTGTTTGTTTGTTTTTCGGGGGGGGGGGGGGGGAGGGGTTCAAACATCAGAAATGGCATATGACTGGGTGTATGCAAACTCACGCTACCATTGATGTTGAACCGCCCTGTCCAACGCCGCAGCAAATGGTATTGAGAGCAAGGAAACTGAGGACAAGGCTAGGTGAGTCCCTCCACACTAACCATACTCTGCTGAAACGGTGACTGACTTTTCAGCACTCATGTATGCGATTCTTTGAGAGAAGAGGGCAATGCTTTTTCCACATCCATTTCGCAGCGCATTTTAAAGCCGTCAGTGGACGCTAATGTGCAAGAAGGAACAGTTTGATGAGTTGATAATGTTGCCCATGTCAAATGCCATCTGGATGTCGCCGTCAGCTCATCTCTCGGACGCTTAGCACCTTGGCGAGGGCGGTTTGAACGGAACGATTGACAGTGCTGGATTTGGTACAGCGTTTCCTATGCAATTACAAGACTTACTCAATGCCTTCGAGTTCATTAAACGTCAAGTCACAGTCTTCCTAGTCGACGTAGGTAGGGTTCGCCTTTCCTCAAGAGGTTGAGACGATCATCCTTCAAGAGATCCTGCCTCGGTAGACTCATAGGATTTTTCGACCAGCTTCAATGTCCTTGAAAGGCGGGACGGTCAGCGAAGGCAGTACATGGCTTGCGTTCGGTCGGACACCGGAACGTCGAGGCGTTGGGCCGTTCCGTGATCCTATGCTTTCCGTAGCCGTCCAACTCGGGGCGAGATAAGCCAAAAATGAAGCAGAAGCTCACAAGAGTTCCGGCTAGCCTCAAGCAAAACCAAGTACAAGCAACAGGACAGTCCCTTGCAAGGGACCGTGATCATAATCGACGATCTCACCATCTTCCCATCTCCGGAGAAATATCCGAGAAAATCGGTCCGAGATGCAAAAATAAACCTCGAGATAGCTGGGAAATGAAGATAGCATCTTAGATTTTAGATTGAAAGCTCCTTCTTCTTTAGCCGAATGCTGCAAATTACGGCAGATTGAAGTCAATTTCATTGGACGGAGGTTCCGAAATCCCTGAACGAAGCCAATGAACGATGACCTGGCGCGTGTCTAGCCGGTCGATTTCAGGGAAGCCAGTTGGTAAAGAGGGGATGCCAAAGCATGTTGAATGAAGTGTATGGAAATTTGTGACAGGCTTTCATGTCATAACTGAAAGCAGGAGACAATATAATCGGGTTGAGTATTAATCGACGCCCATTTGATTGGTCGTACTATCCTGTTAGCGAAACTGAATAGCTTCGTCGTTACGGCTTGGGAAGTGAAATCTGAAATACAGTTTTAGCATGAGCGAAATGCCAGCATAGGACGCCAAAGTTTTATACGACTAAAATCCAGGACAGGCGAGGGAGATGAAGTAAAGGTTGCTGGAGGTCAATCGTGACCTCAGCCTGGCCCAAAATTGGCAAGTGCAAAGGCCCTTAAATCATACGCAAGAAATAGGGAACGCTTACAATCTACGTTTCAACGGGTGTCCCGATGACACTCTTGATCCCACACAAATCGGACAAGCTCTTTGCCGCCAAAATTGAAAGACTTTTCGCAGGTACTTGGTCAGCGGAAGGTATCGTACACGAGGAGAAAAACGATCTATATGCAAAGGTATAATTCAAAGTGCTTGCTCCGATACACGACTCGCCTACCCTTCTATCCGTCTCCGTCGCGCCTTGGCCCAAAGCCGTCGCCTTGTCCATTTCCAACGCATCTTCTCCATGACCGCTAAGCTTCGGGAGCTTGCAGTGTACAACGGATCTTGACCATGGTCATATCGAGCTTGATTAGCGAGCGCAATCCGATCTCTTGTATCGGATACCCGTGCTTCGTCAGTCGACCATCGAGTCGCAACTTTTAGTCGGCCTTCACGAGTAGCAATGTGCACGATCCGGCGTCGCACCCGACTGTCGATGACCCTATCACCCCACAACTTGCGGAAGATATGGACCAGTTGTAAAGCATGCTCTGTCGCGTTCCCTTGAGCTCGTGTGAGAGGACGCAGGAGCATAAACACGGTCGTCGAATTAGGCCTCAGACTGCGGTGAGCCTGTAAAAACTTAAGCGCAAAAGCGCGTTGACGGAAGAACGAGTTCGAACCATGTTTGGCTTGAGACAATAATAGATGAAGGATATCTAAGCACGTCCGTCTCTGAGACCTGCTCACAAATCCAGATAAATGGGTAACCCATCCAATGCTGATAGTGTGTGCCACGTCATTCTCGGAGAACTGAAGCAGACTCCGAATAATCGGGAGGAGCAATCGATCTGCGACTTTTGAACGAGGTTGCTCAGCTATAGTCGATAGAATAAGTTTCTGGATATTCCGGATGATCATAGCCGTAGATTGGTCTGCGGTGCGCGCTTCGCTCGCTCGAGCTGAGCTTTGCGTGCGGAGATAAGTAGCATCCTTGTTTCCAAGAAGCTCGGCGAACAAATGAAGCATGTTCTTTGGTGCACCGTGTGCAAGGATGCTTCGAATGTAAGACCATGCCCGGTCGCGTTGGCATGTCCTGACCAATAGACGGACATATAAAGCGCAGGTGTAGTCATCTGATTTGATCCCGCATGAGTTCATGCGCCGCAGTGTCCGGAAGGCGACCGAGTAAGCAGTGTGGCGAATCGCCAGCTCAATTAGAGAGTTGTAAGAAGAAATTGAATGGAATGAAGGGTGAAGGTCGTGAACGCTCAACATGCGTTTCAGTGGGATTGCAAGTCGTTGTTTTTTAGTACCGTAGATCAGGACACTGAAGTTCTCCGGATAACGAGAAATCGGATCACATCGTGAAGGAATGTGTGAAGCAATGGCCATGTATTTGAGAATGTCATTGGAGTCCGTGCCCATGGCATTGTCGTGCATCGACCTTCCATTGTCGGCTAGTTCGTGAGGCGCAAGGCAGTTCACGTCTATAGAAGGTAAAGCAGCGAGTGCAAAGCTCGACATGGGTGTAGGAGGAATTGAAAAAGATGCACTAGCGTGGTCATGAGCTGGCTTGACCACGACTCGCGAAGGCCCGGTTTTTTGAGTAGATGAAGCCGTCGATGAGTAAGAGGGACTGGCACTTTCAATAGAAAGAATAATATCACTATTACAGATGTCCGGACAAAGAGTAGAGGATCTGGCAGACGTACAGTACATTCCTTTCCGGTGCTGTCATTTCAACCATGGACATGGATGTAGCATCGCGGTCTTTGAGCACCGACACGCGACACGCCTCAGAGCTGCACTTCGCCCTGCAGCAAAAGGGTCTAGTTCTAATCACTGCCGTAGCGGTAAAGTTTCGGTATCCGTGACTAAGAGCATGTTGAAGCATGCATAGGGGCGGAGAGAAGACAATTCGGAGCAGGAGAGTTTTTGAGCATGCAAGTCAGTCATCGTCACGACTGAAGTCACGTGACTTCGTCTACACTGTCTGTCAGTCCGTCACTGTTTGACGGTATCAATATTGTTTCTTTTTAACGAAATAGCGAGTAGCACTTCCACCACTGAAGTTACTACTGAATGGACGATATGGAAAGAATGTTAATGTTCAAAATCAAAGGATCGGTTCTATTGATAATTAGGCAAGCATGCATTTGAGTGGGAGCGATGAGTCGGTTACAGTGCGTGAGTACATGTGTCAAGGCAGGTCGCGATATATGAGAGTTGAGTGAATTAAGGCATAGTCCGAGTGTCGCAAAAGATGGCAAGGTACGTTCCGGTGTCCCCAGATGCCAATGTTGTTAACCGCAGAAAATTCTGAAGGTCTCAAATTTCACTATTCAACACAGTTATCGGGAATTGAATACGCCGAGGCCTACTCACAGTCAAAAGGATGGTACAGTCCGGCCAATTAGCCAACCAGCCACAGCAATCCACCTGTCCCGCACACGTTTCAGCCCAAAGGCAGTATGGTCGTCTGCGCCTGGAATCTTGCAATCGGCATATCTGTCGAGTGCAGCCAGCCAGCTTTCAGCCAGTCCCGATCCAATCATATGCCCTCCTTTCAACAATGTGTCCAACCTGTCGATCCAGGACATCCACTCTTGAATAAGTCGCGGAAGGAGAAGTGGTGTCAACGCCAATTGGCAGAGTGGTGGCTGACTCAACAAATGATTCGTGAGCGCGGATAGAAAGGCAAACGTCTCCGAGGGGTGGGCATATGCCTTTTCCCTTCCGGCTCCCGGCATATTTCTATTTGAGGGTTCGGGAGCAAGCGAAAAATAGGGCATGTACGATGTAGCAGTTGATACAAAATCACTAATGTGAGGTCGGAGACGAGACAGGATGTAGCCGTCCCTCATACCACTCGGCTGTGGCTCGCTATGAGACACTTGGTGGTGACTCGGCAAATTTTGGGAGGGCGGCTGCGAATTCGACGATAACGGGTTGGTAAAGAGTAAAGGTATATTTGCGGAGTAGCCGGGGGCTGAAGCTGATCCTGGCGCTGAATAAGGGTATTCGTCAACAAGTCGTTTCGCAGCGCGGTTTATGGACTGCAATGCGGTATCCAATGTTGGGCGGGGTATCAGGGAAAGAATCGTGGGCTTGAGAGAAGGGTTTGTTGTAAGAAGCGATGTTAAAATCGGAAGCAATGACTGTTGGGGCAAAGTAGCTGCCGAGATTGTCAATCGCCTCAAAACAGGTTGATAAAGACACACAACTCACCAAGTAGCATCCCAACGTCAACTTCCGATTCAGACATAAGTGTTTGCACACCGTCTTTGCTCCCTTTACCTCCCTCGCCTGAGTCTTCGTCTCTCCTCTCTAACGGTCGGACGCGTAATTGCTTCACGGGTCTGACGGACCTCCTTTCGGGCGTCGGGCTGCGTTCCATTAGCTCGTCGTCATCTGCATCTCTATGTCTACGTTTCTGCGCCGATTTCTGAGAGCTACCTATTGTTGAAGGTGCCGCGGAAAATGAATTCGTGTGCATGCCTACAGGCTGCCAACCGGGAACAGCTGCAGCTGAAGAAAGTCCAAAGCCGAAACTAAGAGGAGAGGGCGAGTGTTCAACTGTAGCGTTCCTAAAGCCAAACTGTGGCGTTATAATACCTGCCATGATGAATGAAAGGCAAGAAAGGATTCTGAGGAGGGAAACGGAAGTGAGAGTTGTTGAAAGCCACACGCGCCTGCGGTCTAGTCAGTGGTCTAATGTTGTTCAATGAGAATCGGATTGCGGCCCAAATTTAGAAGAGATCGGCGTAATCGACGCATTATAATTTTCTTTCCCTGTGTGTGTCGCGTTCTTCTTTTCAACGTTCGTTTCCAACCTCGACTTCTTCAGAAAGGAAAAACGGTAAGACATGATCCAGAATACCTACAAATGACGATAGAAATCGTCTAGAATCGCTACTCTAGAAGCCTTATGGCTAATGAGTGTACTATATACCCAAATTTCTGATTTGTTGGCTTCCTTGTCTTTGGCTTTCATCCAAACCAGTACTTACGCTATACTTCTCTCCGCCAGTCCTTTATCAGGCTATGAACTCAGACAGCATATATAAGGTTAGTGATACTTCATTTTTGGAAGCATGATTATCCAAATAGAAGTCAAGCACTGACCCTCGTTCAATGCCGAGGGCGTGAAGATTTTTACCATGCTAATAATGATTTTTCAATGGTCCTTCGTCTTTCTTTTGTACAAAATAGTTGCTGACGTGGGTTCTTTCTGTAGATACATGGTCATAAAGGAGGATATTATACGCCTGTTTCCACCTCTGTTTGTCTTTTCGATGTTGTAGTTAGATCAACAATCATTGCCATAATCTCTTTGAACGTTGACCGGTCCTCCTCATCTATACCGAACATCTCGTCTCCACCATCTTTTCCTTTTAGTGCAAGACCCACAATAACATTACGCCGTGATTCGTTTCCCTGAGCTATTGTCCATACCAACGTTGCAATGTGTGCTGCATAGAGAGAGTAAAGAGTTGTTGCATGTGGTGATCTTGCAGTCCCAAACAACACTTTTTGTTCTATCGATGGAGACAGCTCAATAAGATACGATCCATCGCATTTCAGCTCCGGTGCGAGCAGTGAGGTGGTTTGGGGAATGGAGACCTCGAGCTAAGACGAGTCAAGGCATATGAGATAGAATTTTGTTCGTTCCAAGAATACATGAACAGCAACGTACCAAATTCCCAACTTTTCCATACTGAGTGACGAGCACAAGTACTCGGTCCTCGTACGTTTGGATGGCGACTTCAGTATCTAAACCATGAAGCGTTTTAACCAGCGACTGGTGCATGATGGCCGTTGGGTGAACGCGTCGTCGAAGAGAAAGAGCCTGACTCCTCTGCTCATGACCGTCGAAACCCCCAGCACCATGACCCCTCACCGTTCGACCCCATTCACCCATACCCATTCGCGGTCTCAGTCATATACAAGTCTTCTACCTGCAACTGATAGCAGAACTCCTCAGGGAAGCAGCAAGCAGAAGCAGAAGGAGCAAGAATCCGTCTCATTTGGCTGGTTCGACTTCGTGCCTCTACTGGAAGCACGCAAACCGTACGTTTTTCTTCATGTAAGCTGGGACTGCAAGCTGAATACCAAAAAAATGGTAGGCCAGTGCAATGGACATCTTCGTCTCTCATTTTGTTCGCATCTACGTCCAATCCAGTAGTTGAATGTTTGCATTTTCCCTCAAACAGACACTTCTCTCTCCCAAATCCTCAGCCTCTGCTCAGTTCCCCTCTTTCCTACGAGACTCCGTCAATTATCGCTGCTTCTAGCCGAGATGAGTATATCTTTGCGTATTTTCCGGGAATAACTACGGACGGGATCGGATGCTTCTGGACGAAAGCGCGTGCCGTTGACTCTTGGCACGTACATGAATTCAAGTCTTTCTCTCGGGGTAACGGAGTTGTCGCAGCTCGATGGCTGAATACAGAAAGAGAGGTCCTCCATGCATTTCATCCTATCAGTAGTATCCGCTCAGTTCTTCTGTAGTGGACAACGGCGGAAGGTGGCGTGCCTACTCGTCTACCGCCTTTGGGTCCCTTTGTCCCTTCATTAGCGCCAGTGCTCATTCTTGTCACCGAAGCACACGTCTGCAATGTTCACTATCTTAATCCCCAACGGGAACATTTCCAGGAAATTACTGCGTCGTTGCTGCGAGCATCTACTTCAAGCAGTGCAGACAAATCACCAGCCGAGCCTATAGAAGGCGCTGGAGGGTCTGGAAGATGTACACACGCTGCCATTGGTTTGGGTTATGATGGTAAGCCTGGGATAGTCCTTATCATTAAGGGAACCTTGTTAATGACGTTAGAATCTTCTATCCTCATTTCCACATATTCGAGGTTTGTGCCACCTTTACTTTCCAAACCCTATGATCCTTTATCGCTCGGACCGAACCTGGAGGTGCCGCTTAGCTTTGATGCTTCAGAGGATCCAATACTAAGTTCAGAGTATGATTCGTGGCGAGATCATAACATCGTACAAGTCTGCGAAGTCAATATTCTTGTTCAAGGGTTCGGGTTACGTATGTCATTACCCGCCTATTCTTTTTTGAGATCTCATTACTGTTTCCAGATCTGACAACAGCCCCCCTACCATCTGTTCGAGACGCGCTGGGACCGGGACAATGGCTCACAGAAATGGTCTTTGTCCCTTCATCCGCCCCACTGAGTGCATTCCCAAACGCGCCGACAACACCTACCCCCGCTCATCGACATGTTACCCCTCAGTCGTCGCCAGTCAACATACCCGCACACGTTACCAGTTCTTCTCCCAGTCGTCTTCAGCGTTCGCCCATGAAAGGCACACCACCCAGACCAACGTTTGATAGATCGAAAAGTCGAACAACACCACTCTATTTCATATGTTTTTCTGTGGATTTGTCGGAATGTAAGGCCCTAATGAATATTCTAGCTTCTCGTGGTGTTGATCCTTCTACGCTTAGATACTTCCGTCACAACATCTATTGTATTGTATGTTTTCTGGCGCAACCCTGCAGATATACAAAAATGGGTATGTAACTTGTGGCCAAAGCGTATATCGGAGTTAACATTTAGAACTAGATTTCTCGGCGGGTCACCCAGTTGCCGTTATTATCTGGCGTTGCAATGCATATATCACCATCTCCAGCCCTTAGCTCCTCCCAGTACACAATGATGTGTGTTGGATTGTTGGATACAGAGGCGAGGACCGTACAACATGGCTCGGAACACTCTCAAATGGTCGGAAAGGCTATAGTAATCCGCCTGTGAATATACTTCACCTATCGTGGCACGAGATTTTGACAAACAATTCTGTAGTCCGGATCTACAGCTGGAAGATTCCGTGCATAGCGTCGATTTGGTTCGACCTGCTTGTTTTTCTGGCGCCGGTTGTGGGTTTCGGGCTTTCAATCTTTCTCTCACATACTAATTATCAATTTAGTGCCCTTTAACATGACTATATCTCCTAATCGGACGCATATCTGTACTGTGACCGCTGCGCCTTTTTCATCTGGAGCGTGTCCGCCTGTCGTGATTGGGCTGCACCCCACAAGAGAGCCGACAATCCCGATACCAGCATTAGAATTCGGTACTTTTCCGTTTATGATCAACGCGACTTAACTCACCAATGACCAGGTCCACATAAGAGGCGAAAATCTTTTACCCAGACTCTCGAAAATGCCCTACAGAGAAGGTTGCCTCACCACGATATTATCCATCTACTTCCTGAAGTCGTCTCAATGACTGACATCGAAGACTCACTTTCTACCGCTCTTCTGAGTCTTCAGCAAACCAATGGCCTTATACATATATGGACTCTGGAGGTTATCGGATTAGCCATTGAGGCGTTCAGGTAAGTATTATTTTCCGGTTGATGTATTCCTACCTATTTTTTCTACTCCAGAAAGCTTGCTGGAAAAGCTCCGACTGAGGTCGAGAGGGAGCGGCTCGTTTCTCGGGTTCAAACGGGTCTTGATATCTGCTGGGTTGCTAACAGCAATAGAGTATGGGAAGATTCAGTTGAACCAAAAGGTTATGCTTCTGGTATGGGATATTTTCAAATTGTCTAAGGATTACACGCCTCATGAACAACTCCTCAGATGCTATCTGGAACCTCGTTTCATTGGTTTCATTTTTCGTTGAAAATCTGTTAGAAAGGATGCTGAAGGCCGTTGCACGTTTCTCCGGCTACACATCAATGTTCCAGGACGATGCCTTGAATGGAAATAGTGGTGCCTTGGAGGTCAAGGGAGGTAAGAGTATGCTTCTGTATGATCTATAGTTGCTGAACTCATACATGTGTTTTTCATAAAATTTGTCGTCGATTTCGATCCCAGTTGACCTGACGAGCTCGTTTGTGCATTTTACAAGCCTCTTTACTGTGGACAACCTTATATCTTTCCTCAAGCATGTCAGCATCTTCAGAGTTTATCTGGGTGATCACGCCAGGGACAATGAGAACCTTCAGATCGCAAGAGAAGTCCTCATGGATTCTTTGGATTCATCCTGCGTTGACCTCAGCCGCTTTTGCGAGGTCTTGGAAGAGATCCGTGCCGAGGTCAAGCATATTGCAGGTCCATCAACTTTCATATCAATTCATCCTTATAACTGACAATAAGTGCAGATCAGCAACCTGAACTTGCAAGGAAATGCCTGGTTTCTCTGAAACCTCCTACACAATTCACCCTACTGGTGCAATCGGTCATTAATAAACTGACCCAGTCTGGGATGGTAGACAAAACGCGGTTATTCATTAAGCCCGATGAGATGGTGGATGGTATCGCAGGACTCTCACTCGGGCTGGAAGACAAAGAACAGGAACTCGATGTTGTCACGAAAGAGGTTCTTTTGTCGTTTGGCTCGACATTGAACTGTGTTCGATGTGGAGCGAAGACAGACCCCCATGGATCCTCGGCTGTTGCACCAGGCCAAATAATGCCAAAGAGGATGTGGCACCTTCGCCAGATGCATTGCGTCTGCGGTGGACTCTGGACAACAATGCCGTGACGAAAGTCCTATATAATTGAAACGATTGTAAAATTATTATGCAGATTTGGGATAAATATTCCAATGTTCTTGTGAGTAACATGCAAGTAAAACAAAAGGGGTTTAGGATCAAGCTTTCCCCCGAAGGTCCATGTAATTGAAGGAAATTGTGGCAAAGCATGCGATGTGAAATCGTAAGGAAAATGAAAAAGAAAGGATAGATAGTAAACATTCGACGGAAGTCTGAAAAAAAGTATCAGATCAGAACAACAAAAGCAGGTTGTTTGTGCTAGTGGTGGTCGATCCATCTGACGTAGTAGTGGTTGTAGTCTGAGTGATACCAGTCCTAGAACGTATTAGGCAAACGAAGTAATGGGCTGAATGGTGACTCACCCTTTGCAGTGGTTATTAGAGTTCGTCGGAATACAGGATAAATCTGCATAAGAGCATTTGTAAATTTTGTTTAAGGCTCGAAATAATCATTTTCGATGTTGACAAATTATCGACTTACATCTACACCAGCTACAAGCTTCCAAAATGTTAGCATATGCTCGTTTGGTAGTTTAGAGATAAAAAAACGTACAGGCTGAGGGGTCTTCAGTGTAGAAGTTACGAGTCAGAACAACGAATAGTACGATAATCAAAACTAAGGCAGCGATGCGGAATGCCCAGACGATTGATTTATGCCGCTTCGTCTCGCTCACAACTGGGTAGAAAACCATGCCCACAAGTAACCCCATCAAAAAGCCACCCAAATGAGCGAAGTTGTCGACATAAGGAATGTAACTGGACGGCGATTAACAAATAATTGAGAGTATCTGCGGAGCAAAACACACCCCATTCCGACACCGATGAGCAGCTCGATGGTCATGAAGACAAGCTGTCAATGCGTGAGCACTAAAATACAGAAATAATGCGTATTTTTCACACCTTCGTCCTTGGCTTGTATTGGTACTTCCAGTGAGCTAATAAGTCAACCCAGTTGACGGCTACAGTGCCAAAAATTGCACCACTTGCACCAACCGACGGCAAACCAACTAAGGAGAAATTCCCTCCAAGAATGTTCCTAATTAAGGTAAGTTGCAACTCTTGATTAAAGGTACTTGCATATTCGTACCCAAATATGCCTGCTGCAAAGTAGACGAAGAAGAAACCGCCTGTTCCCATATCTCTTTCTAACTGAGCCGAAACTAGTAGCTGCGCTATCATATTCAAGATGATATGCACAAAGCCTGCATGTAAGAATATCGCAGTAATGAACCTAAGTAATAACTTAATTTGGAGCGATATTCTCTGGAAAACATCCTTCACTAACCTGAACCATTGATTGGGGGTCTCTCCAGAAGGAATACCACCAAATCCACATAATTCGGAGATCGGACAAGACTGATCGGGCGGATTTGCAGTGTCATTCATACCTGTTGGTACGAAAGTCAACATGATTCTCGGCTATAGTGTTCGCTGACAAGACAGAGGACGCACAAGCCAATTCCAACGATACCGGAACATCGGGGACATCTTTCATGCAGGGCGGAAACCTGCAAAGCATTGTCAAAGGCGATCCAAATGCCACTATACACTTATTTACCGTGCACCAACGAAAATAAGAGCTGACTCAGAAGGTCCAAGCATGTAGTTGACAACGGGCTTTCAAGACAGTAGCATTAAATGAAGATAGAGTTTATTCCAGTATACTGATTCATACCTTAAAAGAAACGGGAGAGCCTTGCTCCTGACTATTCTTGACGAGCTCGTAAATAAATACAGCCGACATGATCACCGTGAGTATCCAAGCTTCAAGGGTGCGTCAGTCAAAAAAGCAAGTACAGCGAATGTTGCATATGCGTACTGAGGAAAGGATAACGCTGTCGGCCAATACCACGTTTCTTATTTTCAATCCTTTGTTCGAGAGGGTATCTACCTCCAAATGCTCGTACAAATGCTGACTCCTTCTTCAATTGCGAACCAAAGCCATCATCCTTCGCGTATGGATCTTGGTATTCTATTCACAACTTGAAATGTAAACATATGCCATAGATACACGAGAGACAACACGCACCAAGATCTTCACGGCCTTTTGACTTATCGATCCCACCCATAGCCGCTGCGTTGTGCATGAGCGAATCTCGATCATCGTCGTACATGCCCATTCCCATTGTCTTCGGGTCGCGTGCTTGGTAAGGGTTGTACTCCTCATCGATGTTATGCAGCGGTGCAGCTCGAATTGAAGTAGGTTCGCCGAGATTTGATTTCTGTCCACCTATGCTATTGTTGCGGTTCACGCCAATGGTTCCTGATGAATATACCGAGTTTGGAGAGGGTGATCTGACAGGGCGCAATATACCGGCGTTTGTTGGAGTATCGTCGTGAATGAGGGAAGAGCGATCGGCCACAGGAAATCCAGAGCCGTCTTTCGGTGGGACGAAGGGTTCATCCCGTTCACTAAAAGGATCATACTTTGGAGGACTGTAGTCGGAGACGAGCGTTGGATCGCTGTAGGAGGACGCGCGATGTGGCGTTGAAGTCATGGCCGTGATGCGAGGGTCAAACAGAAATAAAGGATGGGAAGAGATGAAGTTTTCGAGCGAAGAAAGGATGTAGAGTTCAGACGGGTATAAATGAGCTTCTGTGTGGTCGTGGTCGGAGCGAAAGTTTGAATGTAGGCAGTGCAACCAGCTGCTGCGGGCCCCTTCGCCTCGCGGTGAGCGGCGTTTAAGGTCATTCACTCCTCGGCGCGTCACCTCCCTGCCTCACACGCCTCTTTCTCTCAACCTTCTCTCAGGACATCTCTTTCGTAGTCGTCTATAGCATAGCCTTCTGGCATTTATTCCTTCAAGAATTCAGGATTCGAGATCAAACTACTTTCCTTTCCTTTTAATACTACCGATCTTACTCAAGGCTTTTCCCTTCACTTTCACTCCATCTTTGCATCAACGTGTTGCTTGGCATGCCAAACGGGTGTAAGACTTTTTGAGCCACTTCCCTACCAGCGATCGGTAAGTCGCCGGCATCCAGCACGCCCAGCTGTAAAAATATTACTCAGTAGTAAGAATTGGCGCACACTGTATGCATACTAATAATCTCACCTGAACAAGTGCAGACGCCTGGTCCCAATATCTATAAAGCTCGAATCAGCTTACCATAAATGGTTACAACAACACACTCTGACATATGTCTATGAATAACGTAAATAATGTGGACTTTCTTTCCGAAAATAGGCATACAGAAGAGCTTACTCAAAACAAAGCTTGTCTCCTCTGAAGGCGATCACTCCCACAAGAGCAAGCTCGAGTGGTTTCCCAGTTGGCTACGAAAAACGATCAACGCCGACTCCGATTCTCTCGTCAAAGGAAAAACACCTCCAGCCCTGGCAGAAAATAATCAATCATCTAGAGATAAGTACAAGTAAGTCCTTCAATGCTGCTAAATGTATTTGTTCCTTTACCGTCGTATGTGTGCACTTAAATATCATCTCGTCAATTATTCGATCGGCACCAACTACACGAATTATCAAATTAGGGAAAGGGAAAAGAAAGGTGGATTGTGAAACCAGTTCTGGACACGGTAATCATCTCGGTATCCGGAGGAGTAATCTATTGGACTGTCAGGTGGTCGTTTTTCATCATTAGAAGTTAAGGTGTTCCCACTGAGTTTGCAGTGAAATGATATTTATAGAATCTTGCAAGGTCTTCATACCCGACTCCGCCTGTCTGTGAATCATTCTTGAGTACTTTTGTAGAGGTAATAGAATAAACATTGATCTTACCATAGTAGGAACGTGATTAACGTACGGAACTTTGACCTGTGTACGAGATTAGATGGTTCGAGACCGCATTATTGATATACCCACCATGGTCCCCATCGTTTCTTAGAATTCAGGCGTATAGTCAGCATGAAGTCACCTCGGAAAAGAGGATTGTACGAGCGTACTTAAAGCGTCCCTTTCCACAAATTCCTTCGCATCCGGATGAAGACTCAGCCTCGAAGTGTGAGGAAGAAGAAGGTCGTACATAATGGATGTGTTCGCCCCATATCTTTTCAAGGTCGAATCGAGGACCGATCTCCCTCCGAAGAAGTTCAAGACTACGAGAATACGCAAGATTGGTTGCCGATAAGACGTTTGCGTTGACCGGACGAGCTTGGCCAGGCTGAATGGACGCAGGCGCTTGGGCGAGAAAAGGAAAGGGCGGGGAAATTGGGACAAGGGGGTACGTATAGACTTGAATTGGAGGGTATTCCCTAGTCTTGAGCTTGTAGCCAAGGTTTGCTGGATCTGTCAACGGTAGCAGAGATGCATGCAAGTCTTCTTGCGATGAAGAAATATGAACTATTGTGCTTCAAATACAGAAATTCAGCGACTAATACTCAGTAATTTCAGGCTTGACTCACGAGACATATTTACTCCCAGGACCAAATACAAGCAGATTGGTTCCATCTCTTAGCCTGGGACAGTAATGTATGGCAGCTCTAAATCCGGACTCGTACAATTGTTGCACGATCGTCTTATAAGAAATTACGTCCTCTTCCCGAAGGCCATATGATACTATGGCAATTTCAGTGTCTTTACCAACTTCTGCTACGATAGTCTGGATCGCATTTTCGTAAAGGGGTAAAGTAATGTTGTAGACAGTGTAGCCTTCCTGTGCATACTGCGTAAATGTTCAGTCAACTATTGACTTGATAAAAGCAGGGGTATCTACCGACCTGTTCACACCATTCCGACAATACTTCCTTTGACAAAAGGATAACCACGGGAGGACAGTGTACGGAAGCAACAGAGTTCTTGACCTTCAGAAAGGTGGAAGCCATAAGTCAACGTAGATAGAGGAAGAAAGGAGCATGAGAATGAAATCGACTAGTGGCGCCGAAATGGAGTTGATCAGAGGACAAAAGTTACAGTTCTATGATGATGCATGCGAATCGATACAGAATGGAATGAAGATCACGGAAACATATGCAGTCGTAGCGTTGGTGAGAAACACAAACGTAATCGTACAGTAGTTTAATAGGAAAGATGGCCATGAGAGGTAGATTAGGAAATCCTCTACTAATGAAAACTTCGTAATTCTTCGTCTACTTCTTTCACACGGCTCGCACGTTCTAGCTGCTCAGGCACATCCTAAATGAAAAGTCAGCCAGGATCACACTCGCAAGTAATATCTGCTACCTTCTCAAGTTTCAAGGCTCTTTCTGAAAATTCGGGTTTGGGAGCGCCGATGTCAACTAAAAGTGCGTTAGTCATGACTGCCGTCCAATAACATGGTCAATGTACCTGAAATTTCATAGTCTTCATCCATGACTTGATCTTCCAAGTCATTTCCGAAGCTGTGCTCCTTCTGCTTCTCCAGGATATCAATGGTCAGTTGTTCGACTTCTTGAGGGATACCGCGGCGTTTCTTTGCAATCTCAAGGTCCCATTTGAGTCTTTGGTCTGATAACGACCAGACCCTCCTGTCAAGAGATTCTTCAAATTGTTCCGTATCTGAAAAAAAAAAGATGAGCGAAGTCTGGAAGGTAATGCACAAAGTAGAAACCTTGTTCTCCATCATCGTATTCTTCCAAATTACGTCCGTTGATCCGTAGGTTCGATTTGGATTTGGATGCTATCTTGTCCGTAAACTACTCATTGGTGAACATCCAAAAATCGGCGAGAAAGAAAACGAAGAAGGAACCTGTTGCATGTGTTGTAGAAAAGCTGCTCGGTGATGCGAAAGTCCGCGTTCCGCTAATTTCGCATCCAGAGCAGCGATGGCAGCGTCATTCAAACTTTCCTTAATGCGTGCCAAATCCTGAAAAGTGTCGACGGACACACGGGGCAGGTCATCGCGCACGTCATGAGCTGTACCGGCAGCCATCTTATATGAAATTGACTAGAATGTTAGAGATTATAGTGAGCCGGGGGTAAAAATGGAAACAAGGGAGGGAGAGACATGTAGGTGGAATTTTGGTTTCTTCTGTGGCTCACGACGATCGTCACGCTCGCGTTGCGTCACAAGTGTGTCACAACGCGACCTTCCACGAACTCGATTCGAGCCATCAAATTCCCGACCTTCATCTCCGGTATCATACGAATGAACAACAAAGGGACAGCTTCATCTTCAAAACTCGGCAAGGACGAATATGCCCAAAATTTGAATATCTTAGCTGGGAAAAGCGAGCTGGTTAGTCCTGAAGCGTAAAGTCGTGGAATTAGATGGGTTGATGATGATGGCGTTCCTTTTACAGGTCAAGAATCTTCGGTACACCAATGACTCACTCTCAAAAAAGCTCTTCTCAATTGAGAACCGCATCGCGAATGTCCTTGATTCCATTGGGTTTCCTGATCTTGATGGCCTTGAATGTGCCGTTCACGCCTATCCTTCCATTTGGAACAAAAGCTCGATCCAGAACAATGCTCTGAAAGTCGCAAACCTCGAAGAAAATAGCATGTCAAATCAAAGTAAAATTCCCGGTGCATCAGAGAGGTCTGTGACGAGAGAAGAGTTTGAGGATCTGAAGCACCAGGTGGATACAATACAAGGAGGTTGGTGTAGGTGTGTTCGACTGTTTAGGTCTTTATACACCCATTAAAGTGTCTCATTGGCTCAAAATATAGAACGGAACACGATCGATACGGTAAAACACCTGTGAATATGCCTGACGACTACGAAAATAGTGCCGTGGAAGTAAAGAAGCTCAAGGCCGAACTTAAGGCTCGGAACCAGCAGTACGAAGCATTGCTCACGGCGAAGCAAGCGTCAGAGAAGAAATATAAGGACGATTACAAGCGTTGGAAAAAGATCAAGAGGTATATCTGTGAAAACCCAGAGAACCTAGCCGCTTTACAGATCAAGTTAGAAGACGATCCAGATGCCAGTCTGGATGCCTCTCGTAGCTCCCCTCTGCCTGTCGTGCCTCGTCGTGTAAGGGCCGAACGAGTTCGAGGTAAGGCATGTCACATTGTTAAGATCAATTTCTAAATCCTTGGATAGGTTGCATTGCGACACGAGATGTACTGAGCGACTCTGAATGCGTCGTGTCTCAGCGAAATTCAATGCTTCGAAGTTCCAACAATACTTCGTCACCCTCTCGGAGTATCTCGAAAGGCGGACAGAAATCCAATGCAAGTAACAAGGCGGAGTAAGTAAATTCCTGCTTCATGTTCATTTACTCGCGCTAACTTGTCTAGCCCATCGATCAATGCGATGTACACCATAAACACATTACAGAATGGCGGAATGCCTTTTCAATATGATGAAGTAGTCCGAGGTAGAGAGCGTCGAGCACACCTTGACGGTGGAGATTGCGAATGTTGTAGAGAAGTGAGTTCGTTTAGTATTAACTGACCATGACACTTATGTATGGATTCTCAGTATTATGCTCGTCTTGGCCCTCTTCCTTCAAGGCCGCTTCCTCCGCCGTGGAGAACCCCGACGAAGAAGTCTACTCAGCGTCTTGCCACCAGCGCGCACGCTCACCACATCACTCCTGAGCACCACAAAAAGGAAATCTCGCGCCATAGACATCAATGGATGCCTCCTCAGACTCCCCCAGACTATTGGAATATTGGTTTCCCAACAACCCAGGAAGTAGAAGACATTAATCGCAGAGCAGCCGACTTACACACGGATAAACGTAGACGGATTGAGCAAGAGGCAAAGTAAGATAATTATTGAGTATGACACTTTCCAATCTGACTATCCTTTCACCTAGCATTGAAGGTGGTCGATACATAAAGCGAGCAAAAGAAACATAATGATGAGGCTTCGCACCCACTACTTTTTGTAGTAGACGTATCGTATTTGGCTTTGAGGGATAGGTTCCAAACGCTCTCCTCTAAGGACGCGAGGTAGCAGACGACCAGGATTGTAGTACGATGCGAGTCGGTATCCAAGAACCGCTAGTTTTGGTAAAATGAGCCTTTTGTACTTGTATTCACTTGGTGCGACTCACCGTACTGACTGAAAATGTGGGAAAAGGAAGTTGGAACACTCTACCCCGCGCCAACAGATTTTAGTAATTAGAAACTCGTCGAGGAAAGGGTCAAGAGACAAAAACGTACCTGTAACTCAAGGCTCTTCCTTTTTTCACTGCATGGTACTACGATTATACCGCCTGTGCTTTAATTTTAAACGACCTGGTCATGCCCCTTCGAGAAATAATCATACCTGGCAATCTAAACGGGTCTTTAAGCCTCAGCGTGAGCGCGAACAGCGGGAAATGATTCAAAAGTGCCAGGGCAACTTGAAGCGCTGCCTTCAACATGAGCAGGGCAAACATGGCCTATATTGTTATGTCAAACAAACGTGTTCGATTTTGGGTTTAAGTACTTACTGTGGCAAAGAGGATGTAATAGACCATTATTGTTGGGAATAGAAAGCTAATCAAAGTAAAAAGCATAGCTCCGAGCAATAGCTGATCAAGATCAAAGTTCCAGTCGTCCAGTCGTCGACGAAGAACATTATAACGTTTGCCTAATAAAAAACAATTAAGATTTTATAAAGTAAAGTTAGTGCATTAAGGACTGACCTCGAAAAAGGTTGAACAGGGACTGTGCTAGCGTCAATTGGTTTCTGAATGCCAGTCTGACAACCATGTAAATTACGGAAATGTGTGTTGTGAGAAGCGTAATCAGATCGGACATCAACGCCAGAATCATGGACAGTCCCAGTATCCCACTGAAGCCGATGCCGGTCATGACAGCCGGAAGTAGTGATTTTAGTAGTGAAATAACATCTTGAAGTCGCCGTTTATCAGCAACAGAAAAGGGTCCTTGTATTCGAGTTTCGCTCACCTCCCCAAACGTCCATTGTAGCATTCATGGAAGAAAATAGAAATAAACTAAGCTCCGTATTCAATTTCAATCCTGCGGGCCAGTTGTCTAACCAGACGAGAGCATCCTTGACATATTGCAGAGCATAAACCTTGAGACAGGACCATTCAGATCTCTTTCGACTGGAAAAACAACCAAGGACGAACTTTTACGAAGTTAACAATCACGTCCCCTATGGTCCTATGGTTGTCCGTAAGGAAAAGTCCCGCAGCGCATCCGAGTATAATGTCATTAAGGATGAGCCATGTGCAATTTTGTTTACTGATAAGGGTTAGTAAGTATTGTGCTTTAACGTCGTAAATTGCACACGCCTGATATATGATGAATAGATCACTTCTCCTTGGTCGAGCTGTTCGTCTCGTAAGGTTTCGGCCCGTTTAAGAACGAACTCTACTTGTTCAAGCCTTAGGCTCAATTGCTGGACTGTTAAAGAGAGCTGATGAATAATTATTGGGAAACGGAGAGATTAGGGGTCGAACCGGTAGACAGTTGTTGTAGTGCATGACGAACTCCTCCCGTTGGTACAATGCGAGACAAAAACGAGACAAATAAGAGAAGTATTCGGCGACAAACCTGCACAACATGATTGGACAGCATCCTCTCGAACATGTCACCCAACTTCATTCCTTTGTATGACGATGACTGCGATCGCTCAAGCAAGACATCCATGATATCAGAACCCATGTTTACCTTGGAACAATGCATGAGCTTTGTATTGGATAATGCAATCCAACCATTCCACGTACCTCGGAAAGGGTGCGAGATGTCAGCGCGGAATGAATGGTGTCCAGATCATCAGTAGTCAATTCCAGCTGAGTACAAGCGTTCGACTTTTGTTTGTCTGAGTCTCCAAGTTTGTTCGCGCCTTCCGTAGCCTGCCTTGAAGGGATTGACAGCAGAAGATTCAAGTCAACTCCCGACATGCTGTAATGCCGATGTTTCGATCTCTCTTGTCTTCTATAGAATATGAATGCATGGCTTAAATAGGAAAATACTTTCATTTAAAGTGGTCGAACAGATAGTGCAGCCAATGACTCACTCGGGTGACGAGCCCAGTTTAGTATTCCATTTAATCTCAAAGTCGAATTGAGATCTGAGTAACAAGGTCCCTAGAAGTAAAGGCGACGAAGTTACGTTATTATATTTTGGGAGTTCGAGACCGTTAGAGTCGATTAGATCCTGTAAAGAGTAGAGGGCTTCAAGTGCTGCATTTTGCTAGTAGTAGGATCGCTGTCAAGAGCCATTCGAATTATATTAAAAGCCAAGTGAAAGGAAGACGCACGTCTGAAAAAAGCGCTGTCCCTGCCACTACGACAAGGCCGTCATGAAACCAGCCATAAACAAAGTCACCGTCATGTGCTTTAACATTACGAGGCCAGAAAATCAGTGGATAAGTCATATGAAAGCGCACTCAGGGTCAGAAGGTTTCACATGGGACATGGAAGAGAGTTCAAGTGACGCTTCATCCAACGCGCGCGTCAACAAGTATGCGCACTGCGATTCACACGCGTCGACCCAAATCTTTACACAACAAAGAGCGTGAGGTATGTAAGTTATTGACGATGAAATCAAAAGATCCTGTCCGTTCCATAGGTACTGTACAATGCTATTGTTTTAAGAAATGAGAAGCCGGGTGAACATTAACTCTGCGAAGCCCGTCCTTGTCGGTTCCTCGTCGACGAGCTGCGAACTAGACGTGTTAGATGCACCTGAGCTGGCCCTTCTTCGCTCCCACTCCCCTGCTCTTTGATATCCTCCACCGAACCGTCTTCTTCACCGCCTCCATCGCCCTCCGGTCCTGGCTGCACGTCGGCTCGTCTTATCCACCTGTTCGAACCTAGGCAACCGTCGATACAATCTAGTAGCTCCAGCTTCACTTGACGCATCTGTCTTGTCCGCGTCACCCAGTCCAAGACTCGCCTTTCGCTTGTCCTCACACGGCTGAGATTGCGCGTATGTTTGTTAGGACTCATCGCGCCCGCTGCGGGCTCAGGTTCAGGTATCTTTCCTGGTACCGCGGCGAGCATTCGTGGATCCGAGGGTAGTAGGAGTGGAAGCATGTATCGCGACTCTAGTAGCTCTCCGAGTACTTCCGGGGGCTGTTGAGGATGCCACTCGGTTTTATTTGGCGAACCGTTGAAGAGTAAGTCTATGCCTCCTGTTGGATCGCAATCAGGAGATTTGCTTGGTGTGATATGGCCGTTTGAGTGCATGTCCATGTCCTGGTCGATTTCGGCCGAGTAGCTGTCACCCTCGTCACTCCGATCCGTTATCTGGCAATATGCGCGAGATGTGAGTCCATGAAACGAAGTTGAGTTCATATATTCTGACCTCTTTCCTTAACGCCTCTACACCCAAGCGTACTCGCTGCCGTTCCCAGTCTTTTTGTAGCTGCACTAAATACTGACTACAATCATCGCTCATGCGCATCTCGTTTAGTTCGTATCTGTGATTGAGATGAGCATCCAAATAGACAAGTGAGTGGTCTCGCACGTACTTGTAGTCACGAACTGCTCGCCGCATCTACTGGGCTATGAGCATATAATCAGAACATCACGCAAATGACCCACTTGTAAAGGGTTTAGATGCTTCAGGGTCTGCATAGTCGCAATAAGATTGGAGAAATCATCCATAGAGGAAAGGCACTTCGGAAGATGTGAGCACGGATACCGATGTAGCTAGACTTCGCATTACCTGAAGCCACAACAGGAGCTCCTTCACGGGATTGAAATGTGAGATGACACCAGCCGGGAGTCCAACCTCCGAAACCCATTCTTCTAGCATGCTCATGTTCATGCCTATTTGTAAGGCCCGGGATCTAACAAAACACTGTGACTACAGAATCGATAAAGATGAAGCACATAGATTAGCTTACCTGCACAGGTATTTCTTCCTGGTCAAGATCCTATTGAAAGCTTCAGCTGAATAGTGATGTCAGCAGAAGAATTGAGAACCGAATGAAGCTCATACAGGCTGCCCAATACATCACCTGTGACCACAGTTGTGTTATAATTGCAGGATTGATTCCACTTTCAGAAAGAAGGGTGTGCAATGCTGACAAGAACACCAAAAGTTCTTGTGGCGTATGTGTCGGTGGAGGGCCTTCGGCGAGAAATGTATGCAGGGACACGGGAGGTATTCGTGTCCGTGACATTGTACTCCGGATGGAAGAGAACGCCTTCGGTGATTGCGGCCTTCCCGAGCTTAAGTCAGGAGACACAGGCCTTGACTGAGGTTGACTTGGTGTTGCTAGCATGCCACCCTTCGTAGAATTAATCGTGGAAAGCGATGCCATACTCTGCGACGACACCCGCTTCTTTCCACTGAATGGCGATCGGAAGATGGACCACTCAGATTCGAACTGCACCGAGTTTAAATCTGATTCTATAGGAGAGTAGTCCAAAAGCGCTGTATCAATTAGGCGATCAATGCGGCGCTCAGCAACGCGAATTATCAAAACTATACCATGGTCAATCTCATTGACGATAATTATACTGGAAAAAGATGGACATACCGTATACTGTATTAATCACTTCCTCTACGACGTCAAAGGAGCCGAGCATTTCGCAAGTCTCATTGATGTTCAGATCGCACCGCATCAAGTGAAGCCATACGGTGCAATTATAGAGCCAGAAGGTCGTATATGTAAGATCATCGGGATGATTCTAGCGGAACGATTAGCACGCAAGTACACTATGTGCGTAAATGCAAGTTACCCACAAAGGCCGCGTCTTCAATGGCATCTGTTGCATCTAGCACAAGCTCCTCTAACCACGTATGATCGCAAGTTAGACAGGCAAAGCGAGCTAGCATATATAGTGCGTTAGCCGGTGTCGAGTCGCGTATTGAGGGTTGATAATTTGTGATTAAAGTATCTAAAGTATTTGGGAGGGATGCGGGAGAAAAAACCAGCATCGTCGAAAAATCCAAGGGAGGGGTCTAAAGACAGATAAGAGAAGAGCCGGCATGATATCCAAAGAGGCGTACATATAAGATATCCTGTTCCTTTTCCAATCCATCATCAATGTTCTTTCCATCCCCCTCAAAGAGATCAACACTCGACCACCAGCGGTCAGGGTCCTGAAGATCCAAAATCTTATCAATAGCCCTAAGAGCGGTACGTCTCCTTTCGCTCTGTTTGAGCTGAGCGTCGAATACGCGCCTTTTGATCGCGAGTTTGGTCCCCTCCCATCCTTCGCCTTTCATGGCTTCTTCAAGAAATAGAGCAACGTCCTGACGACCGGGTATCACGGCATATGCAGTGACAATGTCCAGGGGTGTGAGATTCTTTAGCGTAGTCGAAAATGGAGAACAACCATGCGTAAGAAGGTAGGATATAAGTGTCGGCGGCGCAAGAAGAGCTGCATGATGGAGAGGCGTCCACCCAGCTAATAAAACACTTCAGCATTGCCTAAGGAAGTCCATCAAGCATAGCACTTACCATGATCTCTGAGGTTAACGTCTGCCCCTTCTTGTATAATGAACCGCACACATTCCTCTCTTTCCACGTCCCTATCCGCCTCGGAACCAAATCCATGAATGATAGCACTAACGAATGTCAGGCCATCCTCATCTTGAGCGTTGAGATCTACAAAAGCTTGGGCAAGTGGGTCATGCAGGATGTATTGAAAGAAAGGCAAATCCGCGAAAAGGCATGCTCGGGTCATGCAATGTAAGACCAATATGCGTTTCTGATCGGGTGACAGCCCAGAGCTGGGTGCTAGGTTACGAGAGACTTCAGCTGGTGAGGGGTATAGGGGATAGATATCGGGTTCCGGAGAAAGGTCCACATGTTTAGACGTCGATGCCATGATTCGACTCTATCTGAAGGAGGCGAGTTGTATGACGATGAAGCAGGCTACTGCTATGGTCGTGAAGTGAACAGGCTTAGTAGATGAGTTCACGAGAAATCCTTGTGTTATGTTCCCATCCAGAGATTTTAGAAGTCCTTGATCTTTCGGTATGAGGTATAAAGACAAAAGCTTTCGTGCGCAGTCGTGCAAACCGCTTGAGATACGGTTAGGTATGGTGGGTGCTATGAACGTAAAGGGCGAGTCCAGGGATAGGTTAGCTAGCGCGAATGCGAGCCGCCAACACGCTTACCCCGACGCGAGCGATCGACACCAATATTCTCCATGTCATGGTCGGCAAACGTTCAACGTACTCGGATTCCTTGGGCTTGTGATTATCTCCGTCATACACTTCCAAATCTTGGACTTCTATAAAGCTCTCGACTGGCATGCCTCTCGAAAAGAAACGAAAGCTCGAGGTGGATGAATACGATGAAGACTCTGCTGCATCTAACGAAGGCCAATCTGATGCTGATGTCGAAGAGCCCTCAGACTCGACGCGTTCGTACGACTCTGATGGCGGAAGCTTGGCCACAGAAGATGAGATCAAAGAGGCGCAGAGGCCATCAAAGTCGAAGAAAACTCAGAAGCGGAAACGGCGAGCTACTTCACCGAGTCGATTCGGTTCCACGTTGGTGTCCCTTCTCGACACAAACACACCGTCCGCTCAACCGTTTGCGCTCAAGCCTTCGGTAGTGAAAAGACATGCTAAAGAAGAGAAGGAGGCCAAAGAACGGAAGACACACGATGAAGAAAAGAAAGCGCGGGAAGAAAGAGGGCACGTACAAGATGTGATAGGAGGATGGGGTGTCGAGCGGGAAAGGTCTTTACGAAAAGTAGCCCAAAGAGGCGGTGAGTTTAGCCCATAACTTTTTGTACCGGCATGGGTGTAACGAGACTATCTAGTTGTTAAGCTTTTCAATGCAATCCAGCAAGCTCAATCTGCGTCCGTTGCAGCGGAGCAGGAGACGAAAACTCATCGGGGATCAGGGAAACCATCACTACCTGCTCCATCTTGGGATCCCAAGACAAAGAAGAAAACTGCAATTAATGGTATCATCCCAAATAACGGTAGGCTATACGCTATTGATAGTACCTTCTTTTCTCTAACGTGATGGCCGTGGTAGAATTAAATCAGGATACCTTCTTACAACTTATAAAATCTGGTGGAATGGTTTCTCGAACTTGAAAGTATTTTATTCTCGCTATGTAACTCTCTTTTCTCTATCAAGTGTAATTTACGCTTCTGCGTACTCATTTGCGAGCTACAATTAGTTGTGCAAATTTATACGTATCATGTTATGGGCTGCAAACGCCGCACTAATAATGAGTGGAAGCTTTGAATTTGATTAGGTAATCTCTTCTGGAGGGACAAGTAACGTGATCCGGCCCTGAAGGCTTTCGTGAAATTTCCTCCTCTCACCCCTCCTTGATGGTAAGTTTTCAGCTCATCTTCTTACTTTTGTGTTCATGCTCATACTTAATGCTGGTGTAGCCTCCGATCACACCTAAACTCGTAGTACGCAGAGAAGAATGGGAGAAGCGATTGCACGATGTGCAGGTCTCGAAATCGTGAGTACTTACTTCCCTATGCTGTCGCTGAAAGGATGAGCAACATTTAATGGGAATCTCTCTGAACCCTTGATGAGTCCAAAAATTTGCATGTATTATCTGATTGAAAATATTTTGTGCTGATATTCAGAATCAAAACATGGAGTACGCGATACTGACCGATTGTCTCACAGTGACTTGAACAAACTCGTCATGGACTACCTCGTCATCGAGGGGTACAAATCTGCTGCAGAAGAATTCAGTAAAGAGGCAGAAATGTCTTCGTCTATCGACTTTCAGAGCATTGAAGACAGGACAACTATTCGGGAGGCTCTCCAACGGGGCGACGTGGAAGAGGCCATCATCCGAGTAAACGACTTGAACCCTGAGGTATGTTTCTTTGTTCTGTATTTATATCTCGTCTATGGCACAAGATTATATCTTCCTTGCACCACGCCGAGAATGCATGAGGATACAGAATCACCAAACTTCAGTCTTCAAAATGATGCCCCCATTTTTTCCCTTAACTCTCGAATTCCCTTGTAATCGTGACAGTTGATGCCATTCCTTTTTTGTCATAAGATCCTGGACACGAACCCTCCTCTATTCTTTCGTCTCCAGCAGCAGAAGCTTATTGAACTCATCCGGAGAGGCCGAATTGTGGATGCCTTGCAATTTGCTCAAGAGGAACTAGCTCCACGTGGCGAAGAACGACCAGAGTTTCTGCTCGAACTGGAGAGAACGATGGCCTTGCTTGCGTTCGAGTCGACGCCGTCTGTGCCACCCGCGATCGCGGAACTTCTGTCACCGGCGCAGCGACTGAAAACTGCCGCGGAATTAAACGCGGCAATTCTAGAGAATTTCAGTCAGGGCAAGGAAGCAAAGCTTGTGGCGCTGATTAAGCTTCTATGCTGGGGCGAGGCGATGCTGGAGGAGAAGGCGGATTTCCCGAAGGTGATGATAGTTTGGATGCTTCCCTTCCTCCGTGATTACTGATTGAATTCTCAATAGGTGAATTTACGGGATGGCATCTACGACGATAATCGTTCGAGCTGACTATAGTCACATTTGCATGTTGATTCGCTCGCACGATTTTGCTCTCGTGTATGGGATTGTATGAATGTGAGATAATGTACAAGGATAAGCATAAAACAATGCGTCGATCGCGTTTTGTGTGTCAAGTAGAATTGATATAGAGTGGATATGAAAGGCGTGCACTGGCGTATGTGAGCAAGAGGAGTGTGAGTGAGTGCTGGCTAGTGGAACAAGAACCCTGCATGTGGAAAAGGCGAGTTCGAAAGTTTAGCATCGGGGAAAAGAAGAGGAGTACTAGTGGAGGAGATGAATCGAATGAATTGAGTCGCTATTGCTCACGTAATCAGCATTATTTACCGGGACGACTCCTTTCGGATTCGCGTTAGCGTTACCACCCTGGTGTCTATCCAAGCCTCCTCTGGTCCGACTACCACAGTCACCTCCCTTCCTTCTCCCCTTTCTCCTCGACCCCTCTCCTTCTTGTCCAGGCGCTGTGAGTCGCCTGCTTAGGCTTACCGACGGCCACGAGCTTTCCGATCATCTTTCCTAAGCTCATCCATCATTTCCGCTAATTGTCTCAAGAAGCCTGCTCGAGTTGCTATCATTCTCAAGTATAGTCATCACCTTCGCCGAACTTCTCCGCCGAATTCAAAGATCGTAGTACACACTTGCCTTGCTTTCTGCTACAATGAGTGGGAAGCGCAACTTCTTTGTCGTTACCAACCCAGACGCCGACTCTGATGACGAAACGCTAGAACGCCGTGCAGCTGCTGTCAATGCCAATCGTCCGTATCAGCCCCCGCCCCTCCCGAGTCCGTCGCCTCATTCCCCACATTCTGATCAATGTCTTTTGCCCTCGACATTGTATAATCCAGCGTCTACCGTGCCTGTGAGCTCGATGGCCCCAGAGCCCACTTCCGCGTACAATGAGCGTGTCAATCGCTCGAATCCCTCTTTGTCGTCCCCCTCAGGATCAAGCTCTCCAGCAGTCGAGTCCACACCACCCCCAAGTACACCCGGCCACTGCGTATACCCAGAAGACGGCGCATCCGGCTCCGGTGAGAGGCATTCTGGTTCCACCGAGGAGCGAAGCGACAGTCGTCAGCAAAGTGCGGCGAGAATGAGCATGATGGATAGGGCTAAGCAACACTTGCCACATTTTCACTCTAAACAGCCAGTTTCCCGCCAGGCCCCTGTGCGTTCATCGTCTGTCCTATTTCAAACTGATATAACTAACACGATCTACAAAAGTCACCCATCGTTACGAATGGTCATCCTTATACATCTTCAAGCGGACCCACACCTATCAATAGCAAAGTGCTGCTCACCGTTACTGCTGACAGCGAGAACTTTACATACCTTGACATCACTGGCTCGAAGGATGCACCAATGATACGAGAAAAGATATTTACGAAGGTTTGTTTCATTATTGTCTTACCCAAACATTCGACATGAGCCAATATTCACGATTCGTCTCAGCTACAAATCTCCGACGATCTCCAGTCTTCTTTCTCCGTCTACAGGACGGAAATAGGATCTTATGCTATTGGAAGTGCTCTCACGGATGATCAGCTCATGGAAACTTGCAGGAAAGAAGGAGACTCAAAGGGAACATTGAAATTCCTTGTTCAACATTCTGCGGCTATCGTGCACTTACCCCCGCGAAAATTATTCACGAACCCTGTCCCTCCAGTCCTCCCGGATGACAACATTTTTCCTTCTTCGAGTCGCGGAGCTCGTTCGGTTAACTCGAACAATGAATCTATGTCATCTGCCATTAGTGAACCGCACATTGTCGAGGCAGGAGGATATGAAGGGTCTGTGTCTGATATAATGGATATGCACGAGCGGGATCGAAATAGGCCCGCTACTCGTCCCGCGCATCAGCAAAACGTGTCCTATGGATCCAACCACGGGAGTGCAGTCCCTCCTTCCCCGAACCATCCACGCCATGTTGCTCCTCTAGACTTTAGAGACCTCTCACCCGCTGGGCGACGACCGGCATCTCCTTCGAAGAGTTTTGCCATGGAATTCTCGAACAGCTCGTCACCTGCATTAGACCGCGGAAAGGCACCAGCAAGTGGGTCATCTCAACAGACGTTTTCACCAAATACACTAATTTTTGACGACAATCGCAAAGGTCACGGTCATAGCTCGTCAGATGCTTCTCCAGCAGATCGGGAACGCATTTTTGACAACTACGAGAAGCAAAATCCATCTCTGATTGAGCGAGAGTTGCGCCAGGCTAGTCGCGACGAAAGGCGTCAAGATCAGAGACGGAAGAAGGGAACGGATCATTCCGAGTCTTCAAAACGGACGCAAACTCAAGAGCCTTGGGTATTAGTGCCTTCTCCCGGCCCACCTAAGAACGAACGGCCATCAACGACGGAGTCTAACCCACGCAATCAAATACCTAGGCCAAATCAGCAGACACCATCCCAACCTGGCGCCTACTCCTTGGATACCAACAATCGTTATACGCCGTATGGACAGACATCGTTTGCTCCTTCCAGAAGCAATATACCTCAGCTAGCAAACCCTCCGCCACGTGGGCCGCCGCCGCCCACCCCCACAAGCCGTCATAACGTCAAAGCCGTACCTTCTAACTGGCCAGTTCGGTATGTGGGCGATCAGTCCTTAACCCCTAGGGTGACAAAGCTTTTGCCTGTAAAAAGCATGGATAACTTGCGTTCTCCCAACTCTTCACCAGCGCCTAACGCAAATTCACGTAAGGGTTCCACCAGACCTTCTTTACTCAACGTGAAAGAAATGGGAACCAGCCTTTCAACTTCCTTTATGAATATGGATCCCTCTCCATCTCGACCTTCGGCAGGCGGCATACCGAGTTCCCTCGACTCAAGAACGAACTTCTCTCACACCATGCCTATACCTTCTAGGCCTTCTCCAGTGCCCTCTCAGAGCCCCGGCGAATTTGGACCACCTCCGAAAACCCGACCATTACCTGTTCAGGGCCAGTCGAATCTGCCTAGCCATAACTTCTTAAATCCATCGGTTGCAAACACAGGAAGCTGGCGAGCCTCGCCGGAAGACATTTATAGGCCACATTCTGCCTTGGATGATATAGGCGCCTCTCCTGGCCATCGAAGTTTCCGGCCCTTGCCACCGAACGGAAACAACTCCTGGGTGGATGCCGCCGCTGTCTTGGATTCCGAGGACATATGGCCTCCGCGTCAACCAATGACTAATCATCCATACGCATCGCCGCCTAAAGTTCCGCGATCTCTCCCTTCGATTTCATTCACCCAGCAAAACTCGAAAGCGTCATCCGGAACATTAGACTCTTCACCATCCGAAGCTACGACTGTGATTCCTGATACCTTCCCGCCCCAGCCTTCTCGTGGTATAGTTTCGAGTCCGGAAGAAGGTAAGCAGGGGAGTGAGAGGAGGGACAAGCTTGCCCCGATCCTTCCTTCCCCGTTGTCTCAGGAGTCGCCTGCATATGATGGCGATAGCGAGTCTATTAACTCTACGTTGAAAGCTGGTGGCATGAACGCTTCCTGGATAGCTCCGCTGATAACCTCGAATACACCATCCGGATCCGAAGGGACGCTTAAGCCTTCTGACAAACCCAAGGATAAGCCCCTTCCTATCCCTAATGTTGTTCCGCCTCCGAGAATCACGAATGAAATGTCGAGCACTTCTACTATCACAAATCAATCTGGGACGACGGATGAAGGCGGCGAATATGATTCTGACGACTATTCGGATGCAGGTAGTTTGTGGGCTACGCCTTTGAAGCCAGAGGTCAAGCCGAAACTAGGCATCAACACCAAAAGTAACAAGCCCCCAACGTCTGCTGTGCCTTTCCCAAGCAAAAGCAATTCTTACATGCAAGGTATTCCCTCCGACTTTCCTCATCCTCCGCCAGACTTTCCTCCGCCACCCGTTCCACCACATCTCGTCTTACCAGGAAGCGGAAGGGCGGGGAAACGTAGGAATGGGGAGAAGAACAGAAATCGTGATAGTCAATTCATCAAAGCGAACCTGGAGACTTGGTCATACCGCCCTCCACCCGAGGAAATCGAGGAGCGGCTTGATTCCTTCTTCCCTGATCACGACCTTGACCAACCTCTCATTGATTCTGGACCTGGACAATCATCACCAACATCCGCTGAGCCTGCCGTGCGGAACTTCCCGAGTGGGCCAATGGAGAAAGAGAAAGATAAGAAGTGGAGACACAAAAAGTCTATTCGTCTTGTCGCTCATGAACACAAGAAGAAGAATGATCGGACATCGAAATCGGACTCATCAACGGTTTCAACAATGTTAAAGAGACGGAATACTTCGCTTTGGGGGAGCAAGTTAGAGGAAGTCACGGCATCGCAGGTACCGACTGTACCTGTTGTGCCAGAATCACCGACATCCGTCACTCCCAAACGTTAGTACTTCGCACCTTTCTGATTCTTATTACTGACAAATCTTGAAAGCGATCTTCAAATGGGTTCGAGGTGAACTCATTGGGAAGGGCACATACGGCCGAGTTTATTTGGCTTTGAATGCCACTACCGGAGAGATGATCGCTGTTAAGCAAGTTGAGATCCCTCAGACCGAAGCGGACAAGGACGACAAACGCCAAGTCAGCGTCGTTGAAGCCTTGAAGCTTGAAAGCGAGACACTCAAGGATCTCGACCACCCTAATATTGTCCAGTATCTCGGCTTCGAGCAGACTAACGACTTCCTGAGCATGTACGTTATACTAATTTATTTCTAATTGCCGTGCTTGACTTTTTGCAGCTTCCTTGAGTATGTTCCCGGTGGTTCAGTTGCCGGATGTCTACGCAAACTCGGGAAATTTGACGACAACGTCTCGCGATCGTTCACAAGTCAGATATTGCAAGGTTTGGAATACCTCCACGCCAATAGCATCATTCACCGAGTACGTGTTGTCTTCTACCTTGGCAATTAATCATTGGCTTATGAAAGTATAGGATTTGAAAGCGGACAACATTCTTGTTGATCCAACTGGAATCTGCAAGATCTCCGATTTTGGAATCTCAAAACGAACGGACGATATCAATGAGAATGGAGTCCACACGTCTATGCAAGGCTCGATCTTCTGGATGGCTCCAGAGGTTGTTCAAGCTGCGCGCAAAGGCGAGCAACACGGATACAACGGGAAGGTCGATATCTGGAGCCTGGGTTGCGTCGTACTTGAGATGTGGGCCGGACGTCGTCCTTGGCAAGACAATGATGCAGTTGCTGTAATTTTCGAGGTGAGAAAGAAGAAGAACTTCGATATAATGCTTGTGCTGACTCGCAAAATCCCGTCTTATTACAGCTTATACATAAACGAAAAACCCCGCCTGTTCCGCCTGATGTCAAGCTCACCCCTGAAGCTGATGATTTCAGAGCAAAATGCTTCGCTATCGATCCTGAAGACCGACCTTCTGCTTCAGAGTTACGCCACCATCCTTACCTTGATTTACCTACCGGCTGGACATTTACTGGATTCAATTAATCTCCTGCATCACTAACACTCTCACTGCAATAAGCCTTCCCGCACTTCCTTTCCATCAATATTGTTCTTTTTTCTCTCTCTCGTCCGTACCTTTAGTACTTCTTCACTTCGTCCCGTATGTCCCTATCTCTCGTTCATTCCCATAAGCTTTACGTCACTGTTATGCTTGTATCACAACTGTACCTGACATATGCATATCCTGACATTTTGGAAATATTTGGATTTGATCTTCGAAGTTGGAATTTGAGAGTTGCGTCATAGATCAAAGGGATCGACGCCAACCATTCAGTAGTGTAGCGCCTCAGAGACTGTGTGCCTCTTAACATTAACATCAAGTCTAGACTCTGGAGCAGGGACGTTCGTCATGTCTTCTAGTCCCTCAGCAGACAATCAAGATCGAGAACGACGCGAGGCTGAAGCAGCAGTCACGATCCAACGCGCATGGAGAGGAAGATCGAGAAGACGAGGGAGTACGTTGAAGACTGAGCAACGTTGGGACGATGCTGCAGCACATGCTCGTATGCAGGTATATCGTGCTCGGCCGACTCATTGCGTCTACATTCTAATGTCCAGAATTTTCTTTGCCATGAACCTACTCACAAAGGCTAACCGACAGGCTGCAGACGAAGGGAAGAATGACCCGGTGACGCGCTGGAAAAGGGCAGCGTTCATGGCATCCCGCTTGCGCGAGAGTAATAGCGTGGCGAATGAGCCTGGCGCAAGGTCGAGGGCGAGACAGGAACCAAAGATGCTTGAGACTCAGCACTGGTTGGAGCTGACAGACAGGTGTGTTCGCGAGCTCTCTGCCATTGAGGACCATTGAAATCTCTGAACTACATCTTTTCGTTCGCAGCAAGCATAGATATGGCAGCAATCTGAAGGTTCGGCTGTCTTTGATACGCGCTCAACAATCTCTACTCAACATTACTCTTGTCGTTTCAGTATTATCACAGACGTTGGTTGGTGGACGATACCGAAGATAACTTCTTCAAGTGGTACGTTAAGGCCTCACCCGTGAAAGAAGGCGGGGAGAATTTTGACTGGGCGAACTCTGATAGGTTAGACCGTGGAAAGGGAAAGGACCTGTCTCTTCCGGAATGCTCGAGAGAAGAACTCGAGAAAGAGGTGATCTATTCCTGATTTATTCGAGAAATCCTGTGCTCATTTGAAGCTTAGAGAATAGTGTAAGTCCTCCTAATCCCTGGTTCCCATATTTCAAACTTACATTGGTCCAATAAGTTATCTTTCACCAGAACAACGTTTGTGCTTACTTCGCATGCTCCCCAAAAACCTTACTCACTTTTATTCAGGGCTGAACTATAAAGTCAATATTGATAAAGATGGCCTACTGAGGTGGGAACGGAGCGCTGAGGTTGTGGATACTACGGCTGGCAAATGGCAAGACTCTGGGGACGGATCCGGTATTGTACCCTTCGACGTCTCTAAAGGAGAATCTCCGGTAGTGCGGCGGACGAGTTTTGAAATTGGTCCAGCTCGTACGAGATCTTCTTCCAATATCTCGGCGGGCAGCATCGATAGCCGGAATGCAACACACTATGTTAGCACTACGAAGACAAAGAACCCTTTGACACGCTGGGTGCGAATGCATTTGACTGTGAAGGGATGGGCAGAGATGTTGCTAAGAAGAACGGTGAAACGAAATACTTGGATCTATGTAGCTGACGCTCAGTGTATGTCGCCCCGTCCGTCCCTCTTCACTGCGATATTAATGGAAAATCATTTATAATTTGCAGTCAACATATATATTGGGATTAAAGGTATGTCGAAACAACTTCTTATGACTCGTTTCTGAGTCGCGGGCTTGATAGACACTGGAACCTTTCAGCATTCGTCGCTCGTTGCCGGGGGTCAAGTTATCTCTGCGGGTCTCATCAGCGTGCATAATGGACTTATTCATAAGCTGTCGCCATTGTCAGGGCACTATAGGTGAGCAAATGGGATGTTTGCTGAGTATTCGCACCAACGTCTAAAGAATGAACCTAGGACTAAGGTCGATGTAAGAGGGGGGATTTCTATTTATGACTCCTTCGGTAACTTAACATGATGTTAGAATTTTCGAAGGTTTGTGAAAGGCCTCGAAGAGAGGGGTGTTGATATGCGCAAGGCTCAAATAAGCAGGGCCGAGTTCGCTCTCTGGGGGTAAGTCTTCATGTTGAAGCTTAGTGAAATATGGCTGCTGATTCCCCGGTCAGAATCGAACACATCAAAAGAACTGAGAGGAAAAAAGCTGAGATCCAGAAGAAAGGCAAGCAGCGAACGAAAGAAATCGTCTCCCATTTATCGCCACTTGATAAGAGCGATGACAACCCGGATTCTCAGTGGCGGACAGATGTTCTTTTCGGAAGGAAACGGAAACGAGGTGATTTAGAGTCAAAGGAGCAGGATACGGGAAGTCCTGAAGACTTCGGAGAGAATCACTCGCAGGTACATGAAGCAAAGGAGACTGAGAAAGTCAACCACGACGCAGGTTAATGGGTCGGCTTTGACCTGAGAATTCACGCAATTGTTGTCTTTTGCTATTTTAGTGCTTTGATTTTCGATGCATACACGGACCTCATTCCATATTATACAGTTCGTTTTTTTTACATTAGCATGCTCTTGTGTACTCCTCGGCTAGGACATTCATGCTCGGGACCAGACTCCCTTCACATTTGATATCATGACATCCTTTGAAGCTTTTTGGTCGTAATCTACCCATTCGTTGTCTTCAAGGTCGACTTCCGTGAACTTTGTTCCGGATTCAACTCCCTCACATTTCCAAATTCCCTGTTTTACTCAGATATGAGCATACTTTTTGAGTCTTCGTGGATGTGATTGTGGTGGCTTACCACAGGCTCAAAGTCGATAAACTCGAGTCCTCGACAATCCATTGTAAGAAAGGGCAGTAGCTGTTCATTGAACTCTGGCGTGTATTTCTCAGGTCCGGATTCAAATCGCGCGGAGTTCTCGTGTTTGCAGGCCTTGCAACTCCATACGAAATGTGCTGTGGTGCCCTTGCCGTGCTTCAGCTCTACCTCCCTCTGATGAGAACTCAGATATTGAATAAATGCCAGAGAAACAAATGGAGCCGCTATTTCTCACGTTCTTGTTAAGGGATACCGTCTTGTCATGGTCTTGATGGCAATTCGTGCACTTGACCTTTGATACGATCCTGAAGCGTCAGCCCTCGATTGTCCGATCTTTAGGTGCGAATAAAGGGTGGAATGCGTACTTTGAAAAAGTACTCGAAATCGGGATCAGCGGGTTCGAGGTTCGTTACATCCGTGAGGTCCGCTTGTATCTTGAGCAAAAGTTTCTTTGAAAACATCATGATGTTGCATTCCCCCGAAATGAGGTCAAAGAGAACAGAAACGCACAACCATCGCAGGAACGAGATCGAGGGTACTTTTTACCTTCTCGATTTGGAGAAGGTATATTTGAAGGAATAGTTTGGTCGCCTTTATCCCTTCGATTTCTAAGATGGCCTTGAGTGATTGCCAATGACAAGAGGATAAACAGCGTGCAGGGTATTGATCAGTGAATCGTGCATGCCACACGGCGATGGCAGCCGCGATGGCCCGGCGGCAGGCGATCTGGAGACAACGACCTCGTGATCTTTTGCGGCTTCGGGAGCTTCGAAGTTCAAGTTCAAAGCCTATAATTATTAAACTAATCCTCTTCTCCCCCACCTCAAGCCGTCGAGTCATCGTTTGACCATGACTTACGTGCATTTACTAGTTTTTTTTTTGGCGTATGGCCTAAAGCAAAAACAAGAACTCCGTCGGATAACGGGAGAGTGAGATCTTATATATTTTCCTACGCTCAGGTGGAAGCCGGCATAAATAAACATCCTTTCCGACCCCCGCCAGTGGAACTCCGTCTTTCCGGGCTACTGTTCATCTCTTTCGCTGTCTACGATGTCTTCGAATCGAACTGTACGCGCAGCTGTCGTCCAAGCATGCACGGCTGCCTTTGATCTGTCGAAGACCCTTGACAAACTAGAGAATTACTGCTCGGACGCAAAAGCCGAAGGAGCTGAATTCGCTGTATTCCCAGAAGCATTGTAAGTCCCACCCCTGGAATAGAGGTTTACAGCTGACAGTTTCTTAGCATTGGTGGCTATCCGAAAATGTCGACCTTTGGCACAGTCGTCGGTGTTCGCTCGGATGCGGGTCGCGAGGAGTTCCTTCGGTACTATAACTCGGCGATAGAAGTACCTTCTCCTGCAGTTTCTCGGATCGAGCAAATCAGCAAGGATCTGGGAATCTTCATCGTCGTTGGCGCAATCGAAAAGGACGGAGGAACGCTCTACTGTACAATTTTGTTTATTGATCCCGATGAAGGGTACATTGCAAAGCATCGGAAGCTCCTCGTGAGAGCCGTGCTTATTATGATACCTGTGAAAACTAAAGACATGTCTTCAGCCGACGGCATTAGAACGCGTCATTTGGGGAATGGGGAATGGTTCGACTTTACCAGTATTGAATAGATCTTTTGCGACCACAACAGGATCAGACAAAATCAACGCAAAGGTTTCAGCAACAATTTGCTGGTGAGTGCTGCTCTCTAGTTTTGAGGAGCGACTGATGTGAGTACCAAAGGGAAAACTACATGCCACTTCGTGAGTGATGCCTTTGCAGAAAAGGCGAGCCACCTCTGTTATCTAACAAGGTAAAAGTGCGTTATCATTATTACCAGTTAGGCACCGAAATCTATTGCGCGCCCACCGTCGATGCTCGGCCTGTGTGGCAGCACACAATGCGACACATTGCGTTGGAAGGTCGTTGCTTCGTCCTCTCTGCATGCCAATTTAGCCAAGAGAAAGATTATCCTGATGACCATGCTGTGACTGATGCTTCAAACCGAAATGCAGAGAACGTCATGATAGCAGGAGGGAGCGTCATTATCAATCCTCTAGGCGAAGTGTTGGCTGGCCCATTGTTAGGAAAAGAAGGCATACTTGTCGCGGACCTGGATCTTGATGATGTAGTTCGTGGCAAATTTGACTTGGATGTGGTTGGGCACTATGCTCGTTCAGATGGTGAGTCTTTTCCTATCAATGCATCTATTTACTATTCTGATACTTCCTTGGACATAAAAGTTTTCCAGTTTCACGCGAATACCGAAGTCTTTAGTTGAAGTACACAGCATCGATGTAAAGACCGCGAGACTGCGAAAAAGAACAATAGGTTAGGAGATGATAAATTACTTAGACCGTCAATAACGTCTTTGAGTCTCGCTGCACCGCCCTGCCTTGTATTTGTTCGAATTTGCACAAACACAAGAGCCCAGGCGGAGTTGCAGCATGTACGATTATGCGAGACTACAAAAGGCAGTCAATGTGGTACGTGGACCTTCGACTACTTTGCTCAATTTACCTTAGGCTTCCACCAGCCACTGTGGCTTCCTCCTTAGAAGCCCCAGCGCATCATGAAACTATACCTTATAAATAAGGATTGCAGCTCTTCGATCAACTCCTTTCTATCAGCTCATTCTTCATCCTTGATTCGACTACTCGGCGCGCACCATGCGCTGCAATAGTTCTAAAGAACCCTCAGATGCGCATGCCGCACTACTCCAGTGTCTTTTTCGTGGATATCAGACCCGCAAGTCTCAACTCGCTAGCTCTCAACCTCCGTTGAAGCCTAGCAAAGGCCGCAAACCACGATCTTCCTCGAGTCCTAGCAGCTCACGCGATCTTAAAGCTCCGCCGCATCCGCGACCTCGGACAGGTGGAAACGAATCCAATACTAGCATCCGTCTGAAATGTGCGCGTGAATTGACGGAACGCCCTCATTCCAAGCGTCGGTCTACAAGGGACAGCTCAAACCGCCCCTCATCGCCGCTTGGTGCAGGTTCGTCCCCCAGTGGGCACAGTACGCCAGACGAACACGTCTCGGATCCAGCTTTCAAGAGGACTTTATTCGGCTCGAGTGGCCTCGAAGGTTGGTTGGATTTGTTGGAGTCTGACGACTATGAATTTGAAGCAATTGAAAATACACATATGGGGACCGAGGATGAAAAGAAGGAGGCTGAGGAGATATTGAAAAATATGTTTATGGAGTATACAACTCTATCTGATATGGACACGGACACTGCTTGATATGACATATGTTTACTCTTTATGGCTCTCAGAAAGTCTTCTATGTATTTGATGTAGATGAATCGAATGTCGGATTACAGTCTGTCTAACGATAATGACCAAATATGACTGGTTAAAAAAACAAACAGAAAAAAGCTTGAATGAATATTAACGAATGGAATGGATACCACTGCTTATTAGGGACGTGTTCCCAATATGGAGTACAGTTCCCACGTTATGAACTCCTTCGCTCTCTGTCGATTCTCACACTTCTCTCCTCGTCCTCGTCCGCCCGTCTTTTCTCGCTTGCTCGTCCTTGTCCCTCGACGACAACGTACGCAACGTCCCCTCCCGCTCCTTTCTTCACCAGTCTCTAGCTTATCTTCTTTTCTTTTTCGCACAATCGCTTTTCAGATGGCTGACTCTTACGCGGGAACTCCCAACGGCGGCGACTACGGGTCCATGAATGGCTCCGCCAACGGATCGACCTCTGCCCTCCCAACCCGTGGTTTACCACCCGTTATCCGCAAAAAGCTCATGGGCTATGTTGGTTTCGCAAATCTCCCCAACCAGGTCCACAGAAAAAGTGTTAGGAAGGGTTTCCAGTTCACAGCAATGGTTGTTGGTCAGTCGTGTCGCGTCACCGTCCTGCTTTTTAGAGTTTCGGTTACTTACCACTTGAACATATCTGACCTGTTCCCTTTCTCACAGGTGAATCTGGGCTTGGAAAGTCCACTCTTATCAATACCCTGTTTAATACCACCCTTTACCCTCCTAAGGAAGTGTCTCCACCTAGCGCAGAGAGGCCGAAGACGGTTGCCATCGAGAGTATCAGTGCCGGTGCGCGCGTCTTTCCCCTTTGGACATTGTCTCCAGCAATTCATTAATATCATTTTTAGACATTGAAGAAAATGGTGTTCGGCTCCGTCTGACCGTTGTCGATACTCCTGGTTTTGGCGACTTCGTGAACAACGAGGATAGGTTAGCATTATTATATTCGATATTTTCCCTTTTACTGACGCGTCACGCGTCTGTGTTGCCCAGCTGGAAGCCGATCGTGGAAAACATCGAATCGCGATTTGATGCATACCTGGAGCAGGAAAACCGTGTCAACCGTTTGAAGATTGTGGATAACCGTGTACATGCATGCTTGTACTTCATCCAACCTACAGGACACTCGTAAGTCTTTTCTTCTGTTCATTGGTGCAATATTTAAACTGTGCGTAGGTTGAAGCCGATTGACATCGAGTTCATGCGTCGTCTTCACACCAAGGTCAACCTTATCCCCATCATTGCGAAAGCGGACACCATGACTGACGAAGAGATTGCGGCATTCAAACAACGTGTACGCTCTATTCTGATACCATCCTTATACTTTGGAACTAAATGTTGTTTTGTGATAGGTCTTGAGTGACATTGCTTACCACAAAATCCACATCTTCGAGGCCCCGACCTATGAAAATGAAGACGAGGAAGCTTTGGCCGAGCAGGAAGAAATCGCTGTAGGTCGCGTAGCCCGTTGTTATGAAAGTATTTCCTGATTTTCTCTCAGAGTAAGATTCCGTTTGCTATCGTTGGCTCAAACCAACTCGTGCAAACTCCCGACGGACGTCAAGTCCGCGGACGATCCTACCCTTGGGGCGTCATCGAGGTGGACAACGAGGATCATTGTGACTTTGTCAAGCTCCGACAAATGCTAATTCGGACTTATATGGAAGAGTTGCGAGAATACACCAACGCGTACCTCTACGAGGCTTATCGCAGCGAGAAATTGCTTGGAATGGGCGTCGCACAGGACCCGAGCGTGTTCAATGAGATCAAGTACGTTCTTCTCGCCTTTGATCGGATATGCGTTGACTAAAGTTCTCTTTCTTTGCAGCCCTGCGCTTAAGATGCAGGAAGAGCGCACGTTGCACGAAGCTAAGCTTGCAAAGATGGAGGCTGAGATGAATTTGGTCTTCCAGCAGAAGGTGGCGGAGAAGGAGTCCAAGCTCAAGCAGTCCGAGGAAGAGCTCTATGCCAGACATAGAGAGATGAAAGATGCTTTGGAGAGGCAGCTGAAGGAGTTGGAAGCTAAAAAGACACGGATTGAGAGTGGCCGCCCGCCGACCCCGGATAGCAAGCAGGTAAGTGCATCTTTTCTTCGTGCGTGCTGTAAATACTAACGCATCAAAGCAGACGAAATCGCGTCGCTTCCTCCGTACTTGAGCGTACCGATAATCAGTGAAGAGGGTATTCTGGCGTCGTTTATGCTCCAATTTTTATCGTACCTCTAGTTTGTCTTCCCTTTCCTATCTGTTCTGGTCTTGTCCCCCCATGCTCCTTGCTATTATCCCTCGCCCCTTCTGTTGACTGCCATAAAAGTCGTCCGCTCGTTGATTTGTCTATTCCATCTCGAACTACCTTTTTTTGCGTCGTACCGAACACTCATAGTAGTCGGGGCTTGTCGCTCGCGTGATACCTATTTTTTAACTTTCATTTTCCCTTTTGCCTTTCGTTCTATGTGATATGCTTGTCTCGTACTACGGAGCCGTCTCTTCTTTGAGACTCGGATGAATGGATCTAGTCATCTCCGCTATTCTTGTCTGAGCTGCAGATGGTGTGATGTTAATGGGACAACCCTTGTTTCGAATAGGAGTGATATGAGAAGTTGCTGCCTTTTAAGGCGTCCCAACAACCTCTTAGTACGAATGAGCACCTTCCATCGACAAGTTGACTGCGCATAAATAACGAACTATTGTGGGTTTATACAATGTAATGCATGGATACAAACATGAGGATGCGATGTGGGACGAGATTATGATAAACAATTGTCCAAAACAAAACCAATCGATTTTCGATTAAGAAATGTGAAATGACTTTTCCAAGAGGCAGCCGAAGAATAAAGTCACTACTGCTTAAAGCCCATCCTCTTCGCGTACTCTTTCTCCTCGTACGCAGTCAATTCGTCCGTGCCTGCCCAATTCGCAGAGCTGGTCCGAGCCCGGAACCGGCTTGTCCGCGTTTTGAATAACTCCTCCATCTTTAGCGTCTTGATGGGCCCAAAGATATTGTCTGGGTTGATCTGACTCTGTGACTCGAGTTTCTCGCGCAGCGCAGGAGACTGTGCCCAAATAGGTGGGTCGAACGTCTTCACGCGGTCTTCATCGTCAGAGTTCGAGTACTCGCTGTCGATATCTGGAAGTTCGATCCCATCTGTGGGGCCTGGGTCGAGTTTGGCGACCTCTTGCTCCGTGAGCTGCGCTTGGTAGCGAGCCTGCATCTGGGCTTGTGCGACCTTTGTCTTTTGTTTCGCAGGCGTAGGGACCACGGTCTCTACTTCTTTACCTTTGCCCTTGTCTTTCGATGTGGAAGGCATAACTGTCTTTACTTCCATCGTCGCAGTTGCCTTGACCGTTGTAGACTTCATCAGATGTGTAGATTGCGTAACATTCTTCGGTGCATTCACGGGAGCGTGGGTGGCAGTATGAGAGCTGGAAGGCACAAACTTGCCTAATTTTGACGCCAAAGCTTCCTTCTTGTCCTTGGAGGGAGCTTGCTTGGGTTCGGTCTTCTTGTCTGCATCGCCTTGCTGACGCTTCTTGGGTGCATCCTCCTCCGGTTGAGCGAGCTTTATTTCCAGTGAGTCAGATCTTAGTGAGGAGTCTTCAAATTCAGAACAAACCTTCTTTCCCGGTAGGCGGAGAGCTCTTTTCTCGGTATTGTTTTCCTTCTCCTTCTCACGCTTCCAACGCTCATTCTCCTCTTTGACTTTCTTCTGCTCCCGAGCCTTCTCTTCATCGACTTTCTTCTGCATTGCCTGCTGACGCCGAAGCTCCATGTCCTTGAGTCGCGAAGCCTTCCTCTCGGCTTCCTCATTTTGCTGATGCACATTCGTCAGTTCGATAGAATCAAGATATATAGTATATGATTACCTTCTTTGCGGCGGCCGCAGCGAGTTGAATGCTTTTCACAGGTTCCTTGCCCTTCTTACCTCCAAGGACGCTGGACATGAATTTGGAAGCCGAGCTGAAGAAGCCGCCCGTGTTCGTATTGTCGTCCGATCCAGCCTACAGTTCGTTAAACCTATTGAAACTACGGAAATATACGAAATCGAAGATAGGAAACTCACGAAAGGTATACGATTCGTCTTCTGGGCAGCAGGAGTGACCAATCGAATGCTAGGCACATTGTCTTCAACGTCGACGTCCATGTCCTCTCCGTCGGGAGCACTCTCATACACGTCTTTCTCCGAAGAGTAGGCGGACTGAGGTCGGGAGCGACTCGAGTGACGATCCACTTGTTCATCGATGGAAGGCACGTGTTCTCCTGATGCAGGGATAGAGGATGCCAGACCGCCAGTTTCACCGTTCCGTGTGCTTCTGGTAGGCGCAGTACTCCAGGTCATACTGTCGTCCTTCATACCACCAATTCCCGGCGTCCAATTTTCACCAAACTGCTCGTCAAGGTGCCAGCTATCGTCTGCATCCATATCCGTTTCATTCCCAGCCGTGCTACGACCGAAATCCTGGCCAGAATCTCTGCGGAACCCGATCTGGTCCTCGAAATCTGTACCTTGGGTAGATGGAACCCATGGGGGTACTTGACTATCAAAGAGCGGATCACAGAATGTCGACTGAGTGGAGAACACAGTTGACTGCGTAGTTGCAATGGGTTGCAGCCCACGCGAACTTGGGACATTCTCAACTTGCGAGGACTCTTGTGAAGGTTGCGGATTGGATTCGGGGACTGTTGGCTTGGAAGTCTTAGCTGGTAAGGTAAAAACGGGCGGACGAGCCTTTGGCGGGGAATGGGGAGGTGTGGTGGAGGTGCTCGTGTCGGCAGCAACAGCTTCTTGCACTTTTTGTGATTTCTCTTTCCCTTGCTGTGCTGGCGGACGTTGAAATACCGGGTGCATACCCTTCGAGGAACTTCTAACCTCTTCTTTGGTAACGAGTTCTGATACACTAAGCCGTCTGTCTTTATCCAAAGCATGCGATTTCGATGCTTGATCGCGATGTGCTGCTGTAGGTGCAGTGAAGACAGGGACCGGGGGCTTGAATGGCGGCGGATCTTGGGACTGGGTCTGCACTTCGGGCGTAGAAGTCGTAGAGGGCGCAAATGCACTTCTACCCTCTGCGGCATTGCGCTCAGCGATTTTAGCTTCGGCTGCAGCCCTCGCCTCTGCCAGAGCGGCGGCGGCGGCACCACCAAGGGACTTCCCCATGCTTTTGCCAGCTCTTGTGCTATACCCTGCTACCTGCTCCTTCAGCTTCTCAATCATACCACCAGATCCATCATCTTTTGCTTCCTCCTCATCTCCAGCCAATGGCGTCATCTCCTCATGGAATCGATCGAAGAAAAGTCTTTCGTGATCCCTTAAGAGATTCAAGGCGGGCGATGGCTCCGTGATCTTTGACATTTTCCGAGATCGACCTTTATCCTCCGTGCTAGCAAGATGACCTTGGGCGGTATCATGCAAGTCACCGCTCTTACGCTTGTTACCAGCTGCAGAAGGTGGCGGGTGAACCGCTTCTTGCACAGGCAAACGCTTCGTTGTGTCGTCTGTCGCTTTTTCCCTGGTTTTTACCAGCCACGATGAATGACCGGTCGCTGTGCTTGAGCGAGAGACACCCCCGTTGTGTGGCGCTTCTTTCGGGTGACGCATTGACTTCCGCAATGGCGATGGTTGACTGAGCATAGGGAAGTGGGGCCCGTCAGTGGGAGATGTTGAGAGTTCAGCAGGAGAAATAAGCGGTGCAATGTTATTGTCAACGTCTGCTGTGGTTTGGGTACCGTCATTGAGCTCAACTGGGGTGACTTCCATCGGCTCATGCTGCGGAACTTCATTCACGGGCGCTTCGAGCTTCTTTGGGGCAACCGGGGAGTCCAAGGGTATCGTGTGGAAGGAGTTGCCAGATGTTGAGGACGAAACATTGACCGGCATAACCTGAGTTACATCATCGATGTCCATGACATTCGCCATGTCAATCTCGAACACTTTCTTCTTTGGCTTTCCTCCATTTTGCTTCTTCGCGGGTATAGATTCGAGATGTGAGATACGTGCGACGGCAGACGCATCATCCCAAGCCACCCCGCTATTGGGGGAAACCTCCGTGTCCTCTGCTATCGCCGATAAGCCCAAATGCCGTGCGTCTGCGTCTGGTGGCTCGGGGCTTTGAGGCACTTGATCATAGCGCATCTCAGTCGTAGCAATTATTCCTTCTGCTGTAGGTTCCATATGTTGTCCATTCGAAGCCTGAGCTGAAGCCTGCGCTTCCGAGAACAGGTTGTCGCCTTCATCATCAGCGATTATGTGTTCGACGACGTGGTGAGGGCTCTCTGGTGCCTTCGCCTTCGTGGCTCCCTTTTTCTTTGACCTCTTTTTCGGAGAGCGCTGACCATTTTCATGGTCTCGCGGTGGCTCGCCGGCTGCTCGGATCCCATTCTCGCCTTTGGACTGCAGAAGGGCTTTGTGAAAAGAGTTTATAGGTGTTTGGGATTTCGGAACTTCGTTCTCTTTCTCATCGTCAATCTTTGCAAAGTGTTTCTTTAAGTTCAGTATAGAAATTTCGCTTTATACAATTATGTGGACATACGTCGATTTCATGGATAACCATAGGTTTCTCCTTCTTCTTGAGGGTGGCAGATTTTGCCTTGCTAAGCGCGATCTTCCTCCGTCCAGGAGTCTTAACGAGTTCAATTATGGGACTTTAACAGTTCATATAAGTGCCCATATTTCATGATTTGGAGCCAAAGGAACTCACTCGTGCTTCGGTCCAGCCAGTATGTTATCCAAGTAGTCATCAAGAAACAAGAAACCCATGCTCTGTATTTGGTCCTCAAGGAGCTGGCGGCCAGGATCGTTGGCCATGGTTGTTCGTATGCCAGAGACCCATGTCATTATTCCGGAACGACCTGGCTTATCTTGCGCCATGGTCTCCTTGACGCGTTTGGGATTCAAGAAAGTGGAAGGAAGGAGGACAAGCTGCAAACAACCACTTTCACGAATGAGTTGCACGAGCACGTGACCGCGTAGAAGAAATATTGAGGCTGTGTTCATTCCCCTTCATAGACTTTCTCTCGGTCCATGTTTGTTTCATTTCACTTTGACCAGTCTTTAACCCTCTAAAAGAAGATAACAGTCATGGTGAGATTGACAACATTTCCCCTGCTTTATTACATGCTTGTTCAAGTGTCGCAGTGTTAATAAACACGTTCTCATCCTTTTGCTTCGGAATTCAAGATGTAGTAGTTGTGGCCACAAAGTCATAGTAGGAGTTGAATTCTCTTAGGTCACGTATTGCGGGTACAGACTCGGAGTACGGCGCGATGGATTTTGCGCCAATAATAACAGTGGACATGCTTATGATGTTATGCGTATGCGTACCCATCGAGTCTGCACCGACGAACGATGTTTGAGACTCTGCCGCGCTGACATCGACAAGCGGATCGAAGGGTTCTTGACAAGGCCGATGTGCTCACCACTACATCACACTCCCTCTCTTCTTGACTTTCCCGATCGCGGACCTCCTAATTGACCACCTTAAACAACGTCAATGACTTGCCTAAAGGTATCGACAAGTCTTCTTCAACGCATGCATACTCAAATCGGGTGCAGTTGTTCTGTTCTGTCAGGCTTCTTCGAGGGGCTGAAAGCCTCTTCGGATTAAGAAACACAAGAGAGCTGTGGATCGTAGAACATGCCATGACGAAAGAATGAACGCTCTTTCGTCATACACTTCTACGCAATCACGTCACAACGCCTTCATGGCTACCCAGGATGGCTATAAATTGAAGTGAAACTCACAGCAGGAAAAGCATTTCTACAGTAAACAATCTCTTCTCACTTTCAAGCGCACTCTCAACCTCGCATCTTCCCAGAACACCCAACGGCACACAATGTCTTCCCGCGACGCACAGGAATACAGTACGCCTCATCGTTACACGCTGACATGCCGTGTGATCACATTCACTCTGTAGACCCCGAAGAATCCACGGAGTACATCCAACAAGCAGAGGGCCTTGAAGAAGGTGTCCTTTCCAGACGCGAGGCTGGAGGCTTCAAGGTCTGTAGCCAGTGCTCTCGGCCTTCACGACATTCTAATTTTTCGTTTCTCCAGGCTGCCTTGAACAACCCCAAGGTTGGCGAAGAAGGCAAAGCGCGCGCTCGTGAGGCTCTCGACAACAACGACATCGGCCCGAGCGCCCAGGAGCCTGGCGAGAAAAACACTGGCAACGTCATTGGCGGCCATAAAGCTACCTTGAAGAACCCAAACGTCAGCGAGGATGCGAAGCAGAAGTCCCACAAGTTCCTCGAGGAGCACGATGCGCTTTAAAGAGTTGCTCACCATCTAGCCTTTGAGTATTGAATGTATCGGTCCCTTGCTGCTATCGGGCAAATGTATAAATGTATGAATGCAAGATATGAAATTTTCTTCCATGAACTTTTAAGTTGTCGTGCAAGCAACTACATCTCTCATGTAATGGTTGGCGTCAAACACTATCGCCTGAGTAACAGATACACTTGTTCGGTCAAAACAATCCCAGTCATATGCCGATGTGACCCGGTCAGTGACATGAGTAGGCCACCAAACGATATGTACGCAGTCCTTCAACAAAAAATTAGAACCTTAGCACAGAGGAAGTTTGAGAATGCATACACAATCTCAGCGGCTCCTCCGTCATACTTATATACCTAATGAAACATATTCCTCAGACAAGCCCTCTATCTATTAATCAAGTTGCTCACCCTTCCATGCATCACATATTCATAGTCTTCCTCCAACCCTTTCCTGCCTTTCCCATCCGGTCTCCAAGGGTTCACGTCCTTCTCCTCTTCGGCACCGTCCATGCCATTGGCTGCAGCCTCGCCTTGGATGAGCGATGATGCCAATACGAGCGAGAAGCTCTCGCCGTTTCTTAAAGGAAACAGCTCCTTGTTAAAGTCAAGAGTGAGATCCATGTCATAGTTGGATGAGTGGGCGAAGAGACGGGACACTAGCTTTAGCTAATCAGTTTAGCCCAACTCAGAATTGCTGAACATGATTAAGCGTACCCCTGTCGTATTTATTCCCTTCAGGATCCATGTTGTTGATGGTGAATAAGTCATTGAAGACAATATTGGATGATGTTTGTGTCATGGTTTGTAGATTAAAGGCAAAGCTGTATTACAATGTAACTTAGAAAGTGAGGATTTCGCACTCGCGCTACTGACTGCGGTCTACAGATCGACTCGCGCTTACATAATTACAGCGAAAGACAAAATCAAGAACCCCATTCTTTGAGACTCACATATCCTTCTCTGAGTCGAATAAAACGGAAGCTAGTGCATCAACTTATTTCGTAGGAGTAGGTATCGCGTCTAGCCAGTATTAATCATTTGAATATGTTATACATAAGTTACATATAGACATTCTATGGGACCAATTATTCGTTGCTGTCTTCATCCGCCATTGCTTTTTCGGCGAGTTCCTCCTCAACTTTCTCGACCGTAGTCAACCATGGCAAGACTACTTTCCATGTGCCCCTTTCCGTAAGCACTCTCCTCACCTGTGTCTGGATAAGCTCATGGAGCTTGGGAACATCTGCAAGCTTCGCCCGACTTCCCATGAGTGAGGTTGTGTTCAATTCCAGTACGAAGTCAGGGACGAGAGATATCGTCAATGTGGGATTTTGCGAAAGTGGGTCAGGGGGAGTCACTAAAAGCTGTAGCCCGCGTCAAAAAAAGTTCTGTGCGCATTAAGAGAGCCGAACATACTGATCCGGAAAATATTGATAATTGGATGTTAAGGGTGACTGGAAGGCGCACGAAAAAAGGAACGGGATAGTGAAAGAGTGCGGACGTCGAGAGCGAAATCGAAACATTGTCTGTGTAAATGATCTCAAAAATGGCATGCTGAGATTAGGAAACAATAAGCGGCCTTCAATTAGATTGAGATTGGAATAAGGCGAGAAAAAAGTTACCTTTGAGTCGTTGAGCTTAGAGCCGCCTTGCCTCGACTTGGCATTGACGATCTTCGGAGCACCCGAGCCTAAATGGACAGAATGGATTCGTATAGGATCCTAGTCGCGCCAATAAAACATGAAGCATTCAGTGACAGACAGAAAAATTCGCATATCCAGGACATACCACGAAAGACTGTGGTCGGATTTTGTTTGCAAAACGCTCGACCCGGCGGCGAGCAATCTCGTCCCCTTGCGAACCTGATAGATCATTCCGTAATTTCGAGCGATAGCTTTCCAGAACCTTTCGTTGATAATAAAGGTCAGCGTTGCAATTGCCTGGTTGTGCACGATAAGCGGAGCGTACCTGTCTCAGTATGAGATTGAACCAATCGACTGGATCACCGTCTGTTCCTGCAGCTTCAAATGACGGTAAAAGTGACCTTGTCCTCATAGGTAACTCCTTCTCAAGCGTTGCGGCGTAAGGTTTCGGACCATGATCAAGTACTGGGGAGTTGGAGTCGAGGAAAAGGTACTTCAAAACAAGGACGAGTAGCGCGAGGATGGAGAGCTGGCCGAGGATAAGTCCTTGAGTGAAGGTCGGCGTTAGAGAAAATAAGTAGTTGGAGCCCATGGGAGAGTGTTGCCAGTGAGTTCAGGTCGACCTTGGAGACCTTGTTTGTGAGGAGAGTGATGGCATCCGTTGCTTGCTATGACCACGCTCTCTGAGAGCGTTGCCACTGCGGTGTGGAAAGTGGAAATTCAAGGAACGTGCCGAAGTTACGCGCCAGTCGACCGTCGCGTGGTACTGTCGATCACGTCGATCTGAGAAGTCGCAGAAGAATCAAGTTCATTTGGTTTGAATTTCTGGTTAAACAGTGGTTTCAACTTGGAACTCGATTATCTGAAGTCTGCAGGGGCAGCTTCGCAGGTACTGCTCACCGCCTGCAACGTATGACATACAACGCGTTCATAGATTGGCCTTCTGCGCCGCTCACCAACTCCCTCGTATGTCGGGCTCTCCAACTTACTTCAAATCCTACGGTCAAAACGGACCTTTTTGAATGCGACAGCAATTCAACATTACAGTGGTCGACTTATGACTCTATCGACCACAGGATTACCCTTAAAAATCCGTCAAGTGTCCTTGCATCCTCGTACACTATCAGGAAGGCTCTGATTCGTAAACACTATCTGCACCGATGCATACTCGCGTATACAACAAAACATCCCCAATCCCCTTTACATTCTCTTATTCCTCGAACATGGGATGTCGAGATTACCTTTGCTGATGAACTCGATGATGACGGATCATTATGGGCTGATGAACTCTATGACCTCTCAGTAGAGATGGAAAAGGATCCAGGAAAGTGGTGGATTTTGAAACCCGGGATGGCCGACCGAGGAATGGGGATTCGCCTCTTCAACGACAGGCAGTCTCTGCAGCGTATTTTTGAAAAGTTTGAGGAGGACTCTGACGTTGAAGAAACAGAAGCGGAAGATGACACGAACGTCATAACCTCGCAGCTCAGGCATTTTGTCATCCAGGTTTTGCAGAGATTTCGTTCTGGTCTTTTCATCCAGTTGATATTTACGGCTTCCATAGGAATACCTTTCACGACCTGTGCTTTTGGATCCAAGACAAGCATCTCCTCATGCGGAAATCCGGGATAATTTAAGCGGCCACAAGGTGACTCAAGCACAGTCTACCCTAGTCTCAAGTCTCAAGTCTGACGTTCTGTTCCAGTTCCATTTGCGTGCATACTGTATCGCTTCTGGGGCTCTACGGCTTCATCTTTATCAAAGAATTCTGGCGCTTTTCTCCGCCGAACCATATGTCGCGGTTTCGCCTACCACAGTGGCAGATGATCTAGATCTTAGACCGCATTTGACCAACACGTGCCTTCAGACTGAAGTTAAAGACGAGAGCATCCGACTTTTGAACGAACTGGTCGGATGCACAATTTTCACGCTAGGACTCGATGCGGATCAAAGTTTTGTCTTCACTAAAGAAGACGTAGAGTCAATCGTGGAGCAAATGTCTACCGCGCTGGCTGAGACATTCAGAGCCGCACTTCAGATGCCTGTTCATTTCCAAGTGAGTTTCTTGTAGCTCCTTCTTCTCTCCTTTCCTTTTTCCAAAATGCCTGACAGAGCTGACTTCGTCTCCAGCCTCTTCCTAACGCGTTTGAGTTGTACGGCACAGATTTTCTTGTATGCTTTTCTGATTTTGAGGACGAAGTGTCTCGAGGTAGATTTACAGTGAAATTACTTGAGGTCAATGCAGAGCCGGCTATAGAGATGACTGGGGAAAGACTAAAATGGATTCTGGAAGACTTATTTGTACTGATTAGCCAAAATTTTGTGTCCCCATTCTTTGACAAGAAATCCGAGCCTAACTCTCCAGATCCTTCCTTGCTGCGAAAATGTCTCGATGTATCTTTGAGTAGATAATACAATTGAAACAGAATACTGTGTATACTTGTACGTCCGTCCTGAGATTACGTCATAGCTTCAAGTACCCAACAACACCTTTCTACCTTACGCTGGCTCTCAAGCTACCCATCATGCCCTGGCAAACGGAATTCACGCTATCTCGACGCTCAAAAGGATGTCACCATGTCACTGACGAGATCTTGAGACACATCCAACCTGGTCTTCAAAATGTCGAGGTTGGACTTCTGAATAATCATATTAATGGACACTCTGGCGCTTACAATGTTACCGCCTACAACAGATTGGAATCTTGCATCTTTTCGTGTTTGTCACAACATATTTAATGAGCTAGATGCTCGTTTTGCTTACCCAAAATCGGTTAAGAAAACACACGTCGTGTGGAATATCGGTGAACGAAAACTGGGATCCCGGTAGCACTCGATAAAAGCGTTTATTATGAGATCTCACTGACACGTCCACCGACTTGAACATGCCCTCCTTAGACGTTAGGACAGGTAAGCGTGGAAAAACATTAGAATCGGCTATGACTGACTGTTCAAAGATATGGATATGGCTCTGGACAGAGTGGTACCCGAGGATCTTCCCTGGATACATACCGCTGAAGGGCGCGAGTAAGCACTTCTAATTTCAATCATACAGCAAGGGCACTGATGTTTAGAAAACAGTGATTCGTGAGATTGATTTCGTTCGAAAACTCGCCAATGAAGTAGCACTTTTTAAGTCTTGCCCTTTGAACAGAGTATCACACACCAAGTCCTCTCTCATCGGCGTTTCGGTACAGATCCCGATAACGCAAGGAGAATTGAGGCTCGGTACATGGCAAGGTTAGCTTCCTTGTTAACTGTATGCTCGCTGATACTCAAAATTTTCATGATAGGGATTTACCTGACAGAGTTTCGCCACATTCCACATTCTAGGTCGATTGTTGCGACCATATTGCCTTGAACGCCTCAAACAGTGTCGCGGTTATGGACGGGGATGAGCGGGGGGCAGCTGCTCCGTTACAGCAACCTCCGCAAATTCAAAGGAGATAAAAGATGGTTTGGTAATCAGGGAAGTCGAAGATCTCGTACAAGAGCAGATGGTAGGGGAAAATCGTTTTGTAAAACGGGTAGAAGAGCAGTGCTGTAACAAGAGTGGCGATGATGTACTATACCTGTACGAAACATCTTGTTCAATGAATACTACTATCGATTGCTATGGATTGTGGCAGAATGTGTTCCATGTATCGATGAGAAACACTAAGGACCGGGAAAGTGGATATATGCGCGTGTGGGCCTGGTAGTCAGCGGAGAGGCAGTAACAGAGGGGGAAGATGAGGCTCGAAGCGCGTTGTTATGTCGGATATAAACGTGAGGATCCGCTCCCTCGCTCGCTCTAAAAGAAAGTTGGCCATCATTTGAGTGTTCACCTCTCCCCTTGCTCTTTCCCCGCTCCTCCCTCTCCAGGTCTTTCTGGTCACATCAGCCAACACAGCGGCCGCAGTCAGCACGCTCAAATGCCTCGCGCCGCGTCCAGCTCTGGCTCAACCTTGCGAAGAAACCAAGTGAGTGCGTGCCGGTAGTCCAAGTTCCAGTTCTATTTGCTCAATACTTGCATATCATCAGGCGTGCAAGCAATGTAGGAAGAAGAAACTAGTAAGAGTTATGTTTTTTTGACGGTATCCAGGGCTCATCCGGATGATTTTGACGTAGAAATGTGATGCCAAAAGACCCCATTGTGGGCAATGCTTCAAGCACTGGCAGGGCGTCACTGCTGTTCAACCTCCTCCAGGCTTCGCGTGCGTACAACGTCTGGTTATTTACAAAAGAAGAAGAAAGACAACGACTGATTGTTTTTCTGTGTGGTATTGCAGCCATCCCACGGAACCGTCTTGTGAATATGATCCCGTCGAAGGACTGAGGATATCGGAAAATGTGGACCCCGCCAAACGCATTCGAGAACTCGAAGATGAAGTTGGTACGCATGCTGCGCTTGTTAACACTGCATCTAAGCTAAATAACTCTACAGCTGAGCTCAAGCGCAGGTTGATCGAAATAGGGTCTCCTGCAGTATCGGAGCCATCCAGCAACGGCATTCGCGCTTCTCCTGCAGAGCGTAGATTAGAAGCCCTGGCTCCCCCGCAGTACTCACTCACAAGACCACTGGAATCCGAAGTTCCACGCATCACGCTTCCGTCTGGTGGACTTACTGATGTTACTCGTGGAATCCAAAGTCTTAGCCCTACGTCCGGTCCACGGAGCTCAACCGGCTCCCCGGATGTTCATGGACATAGCGGCGTCGAAGACCTTCTCAAACTCGTTGCCACCGGCTGGAATCCCGACCTTCCAAGCCCTTCGATGATGGAGCACTTGTGCGTTTTTGTTTGCATTATAAGCAGAACGATTACATCTAATACCTTGCGGAAGGATTGATTTGTTCTTCCAATGTGACCCGTGCGGTTCTCGCATTCTTCATGAATCGACATTCCGTGCATCAATGCGGCTGCTACCAAAAGACGATCGGTTTCCGCACTCCGCAATTTTACACGCCATAGTTAGTCCACTCATATTTGAAAACACATACGGTGGAATTAACTCGTCAACTTTCACCAGTGCGCATCGGCCTCACGCTGGGCCCATCAACAACTTTCTGAAACCGTTGATGGGATACGTAGAGACAGGTTCGCAGGTACGACGGCCTTGTTCGACTTTTTTTTGTTCGCCACTCAAATGATCAATGTGTCAATCAGATTATCATGCAGGAAAAACTCGGCAATACATCGATCGAACTATGGCTTCGGGTGCCGACATTTTCCAAGTCCTACAGGTACGTTTTTCTGCCACTCTTCGGAAACGCCACTCATTACATCTCACAGGCGTGTATCATTATCTCATGGTATTTCTATGCCGAAGGAAGATGGGTGGAAGTTTGGATATTTGCCGGTTTTCAAACACGAGTCGCTGTTCCGCTTCGGTTGAACTACAAGGGGACGTTCAGTACCCATGGTCCGAATTCACCGGGTGCTTATCTGAGCCCGCCCAAAGACAAGCAGGAGCTGGAGTTACGAAGAAGGACGTGGTGGATGTCTATCATGCTGGATCGTATTGTATCAGTAGGCGGCTGGCTGCACGGGATCGAACACAAAAACATATACACGGAACTCCCTATGCGGATGCAAGATTTTAAGGAGGCAAGGCGATCGGCTTATATTCTTATTGCTGTGATAGTGACTTGTTTCTTAGGGACAATTTATCGATAACCCTCAAACTCTTCACACTGATAACTTCTACGTCGCCCATCCTACTCAACACACGGATTCATTTATTCTCTTCCTAAAAGGCGTCATGCTTTTCGGTCAAGTAACGGACTTTAACAATGATTTTCAGTTAAAGAATGCGGGATCCATGATCACACCTCTCAAAACACCAAGTTTCAGGGCGCTGGACAAGCTTGTCGCCGAAGATTTCATTGCGTGTCTGCCGTACAAAGAAAAAACATATCTTTCACATATATCCGAGTTGGGAGTGGACAGTGACTTATACATGGTCCATTTAATACCTCACGCGTGAGTTTTTCTGCAATGATTATGATCGTCTCACAAGGTTGACGCCAGACAGGGCCACCATTACTCTGCACAATCCCTATGTGGATCTCAATGATCCCCAGCTCTTCTCGACGCAGCGTTGTCTATTTGCAGCGAACTATATCCTCGAAGCGTACTACGCCCTAAGAAAGGCCATCGCAGCTGATGCAACTCGGTACACGCCCCTGACTCAACTCCATCCCTTTGCTACCGTAAGTTTCGAAAATTAAGGAGCAGTAGCCACGCGATAATCACACGTTTTCAGATCTGCTGGTACTTGGCAGCCGTCGTCAAGATTCAAGTGTGCAAACATATGATAAATAGTAACCAGCGGTCCCAGGAGATCGAGGTCTGGGGAGAAATCAATGCAATGAGGTTGGTTTCCAACCCTACTAAAAGTTGCGTCGTATCTGAGCCCGTCCCGCAGGTATGCCATGCTAGAGTATGGATGCAAGTCTCCGATCGGGACAAGACAGGAGAAGCTCTTGAATAACCTCATGAGCGAGATAGTGAGCACGACAACGCAAGAGAAGCCCTTGGAAATAGGGTCCGGACCTCGTCTCTATCCCCATTCGCATAGAACAGCTTTTGAGGACCCGGATGGATCTACATTTGCACCTCTTCCTCGGTCTCCTCCCGAACAATTCGACTTACAGGATCCGTTGGGGTTCGGCGGGTTAGAAAGCCAATCGCAAATGCACGTACAAATGCAACAGCAACAACAGCACCATCATCAGCCACAGCCACAGCAAATAATACATCCTGGTACACAGACGATGTGGTATCACCCACCACAGCAACAGGTTCCTCTACACCATTCCCAATCACCCCAGTCTCAAGTATCCTCGAACTCGTACATGAGGTAAATTAGATAAAGATCACGACTCCTTTTCCCGTTCCTTTTGCAGCCTTTTCCTTCTCTTCAAGATTTCACTCGTGTATCCGTAGTAGGATGTCAAAACTTACCTCTCATCCATCTTTACTTACCCCGCAGTCACCTTTGCTTTCTTTCGTAAACAAATTTTGTGTATTGTTGACTTGCCCTTTGCTTTACCCTTTCCTTTTAAATCGGACAACGGACACTTTTATTGGTGGAAGTAATCTAGCGATCAGGATCAATTTGATGGACGCTTTTTGCCTATTATACTAACAACACTACATAAAACATGGATCTGTGGCAAGGTGTAAGTTAAAGTGCAGAGGAAAATATAAGCGAACGAAATGCAAGGTATAAAAATTCAGTCTTCGCTTCCTCCAAAACGTCTTGTTCTTTCCACTCCGCCGCGGAAACCAGGTACGTTCCGGTTCCGACAATGATTCGCATAGTGTCCCTTTTCACCGCACTTGAAGCACAAAACTTCATCCATATTACGTCGTGTAGCACTATAGTTACCAGGATTGGGTTGCTGCTGTTGTTGATGATACTGGGATGGCGTAGACGAAGTTAGTTGTTGGTACGGAGCTCGGTCGTACTCAGTATGACGTCCGTAACCTGGTGGGGGTGGTCCTAGGTCTCTGGCGGGAGCTTCAGGAACTTCATACTCTTTGGGCGTCGGAAGGCTGGGCTTCGGACTGATAAATAAAGTGGTAATTAACAAAGTTTGGGAAGAAAAAGTGGCTTGAATGCTTACTGTCCCTTGGGGCACTCCGGTCCTAAAGGACAGAACCCTGATAGATAGTTCTGACATGCTACCCTTCTAACGTGTTTTCGCGGACACGCAGGTCCTTTCCGAAACGAAAGTTATCAATAATTAATGCGAAGTAAAAGTGTGACCCAAAGTGGCTCACCGAGCTTACAGAAACCTCTCTTGTAGTCTGGACACTCTATCCTCTTTTCCTTAGGATGGGAATAAAGACATTCGTCACCCGCCTGACAGTACCCGAACTTCGCAAACCACCAGCATTCAGGCATGCGTCTTAAGTTATACTCGTGCAAGAACTCGCACGCATCACTCTTCTTACAGAGTCCACGCAACCAGTGCTTGCACACTGTTGACAGGCGCTCGCGTTCCCGTGGATGCGTAGGCATCTGTTTCGGGGGTTGGAAGTTCTGAGGGGCGGGACTGGTATGTCGAAGGGGACAGTGTAGAGGACCTAACGGACATCCTGCTGGTGTTAGGGCAAGTCGACATATTTGGTCGTCTGCGATGGGAAATTAGTGGAATGGGGTAGCTGACATTGTGTCTTTGCTTACCTTTGTCAAGCTTGAGACCGATATTGTTTTTCACAAAATTCTCGGCAGTGAGGTTCACTTGATGAAACTGGGGTCGAACAACATCTCGTAAAGCCGATACACCTGCTAATGGATCTTGCATTACGGACCAACTACAATTGAATGTGTACCAGATGGTCGTGGTCCTACGACAAGTGAACGAGTTGCAATCAGTACTCGTTCCAGTACTAATACTAATCAATTAGGCATCACATGATTTTGAATGCCATGCACTGCCAGTACTACTGTATACTGTAGTACACTGGTCGGAGTTCGGAGTTCACGCGTACTAATTAATATCAATGACTATCTTTCTTATACATCCGTGAACATCTGAGGTATGCAAATTTTGAACGCCAGACAATCATGATTATATTCGACGGCAAGACTACCAGGTACCTAGCAAAGCTGCTCTCCAACTATGTTCAGCGACGATATCGATAGCATTATATAGGTTAGTTCTCCATTCACGTTCCGAAATCGCCTCTTCACTTAACAGCTGAATGAAATACACGTCATGGAAAGGAACAGGTTCTAGAGACGGTCTCCTATTGATGGCTGATACATGGAGGCAGAGGTCGGTCAGTAATGCTGGTAGCGTGAGCTCCGATGAGCAACCGTGAGGTAAAGACACTCGAATGAGTGCATGGCGGGTGGAAGAGTCTTCTCCATTCGTATGAGGAGGCAATGTGGATTCAGGTACAGCCAAGACCCAAAACTTGGTGAAGTTGTCTATTACAGTCATTCAGAAATCATCGCTGCATTTCAATCTCTTATAAGAGGTGCTTACTTTTCTCGTTTTGGATCCCTTTCTCCAGCACCTCCAGACCGGGAAATACGGACGCGCAAACTTCTGAGCAAATGGCGGCGCTATCTGAGCGCAGGGTCTGCGAAAGTATTGTCTCCGCCGCTGCCGCCGTTGACAATGTCTTGTTGTGTGTTGCACCCGGCAAGTTCGCCTCAAGAAATTTACTGCACTGTCCTAGCGCCTAGTGGAAATCAAATCAGCCTAAGCAGTCAATTCATCCGTGTAAAACAGCCACTTGGTCACCTGTTCATGGCTATACACCCGCTTCACGTCAGTCAATCGGGTGCCCTTGGGTACTAGTAAACAGTGCTGAATATGCAGCGTCAGCTCCTCCCGTATGAATACCCCTCTTCCAGCTTCGGGACTCCGGATGAGGTCGTATGTCTCGATGACGGATCCAAAGATCGAGTTCTCTTTAGGTAAGACACACATGGAGGCGTTGGATGGGACGGCGCGGAACGTATCTACACCGTCGTTGTGAATCCAGCTCGAAGGCTAAGAAGCGAATTCACTGAGTGTCCTCACCGCCTATCGATGTTCTGCCCAAATATTCAACTGAGTCTTTAAACCGATCATACGCTGCCTGAAAGTATTCAGCTAATCTGCAACAAATTAAGCTCATAGAGCTTTGATTGGCATTGTGACGAACTTGATGGGTGTATGTCCCTTCGGGACCCAAGAACGCAACTATTGGCTTCGATGGAACCTCCATTCCGTAGACAACTCGTTAAGAAGCTGAAAGGGTCGGCCTTGCAAGTTCAACGGGAGGGTGGCACGATAAAAGAGCAAATCGTAATGTTGTCGACATGGGCGTTCTGACTTGAGTACTTTGGCGGCCGCACACAAATTTAAATGAGAGCCTGTGCAAAAATGGCTAAGCGCGGAGCAACCAAAGCATAGACTCGCGACTCGCACTCTCGAATAAATACATTCCGACCCAGCCCTCATGGATATGTATGCTTCTGCCCCAGAGCAACACCCGTAAAAACATCTTACTTCCATATCGTACTAACGCAAAAGAGCAACTTCTAGCATACAACAAAAAGAGGGGGGAAACCAATTCAAAAAGCAACAAAAAATGTCAAGAAAAGTCGATATCTAGCGATAGCACTGTAAATGTCTCAGAAGAAACCTGGAGCAGTCCCTCCGACTGGTATGTCATAGTTGCCATTTGTATGTCCATTATGACCTGTATACCCACCCGATAAACAGGGAGCTACCTCAGACGGGAACGGGTTGAATGACCCGGTGAGAATCACGTCCCCCAAGTGACCGATCATCTGGAAAGCCATATCGTCTAGCATCTTTGCATACCGGTCTACAATAATTAGTGAGTCAAAGAAAGCAGCTCTAGGATGGGTTTGAGATTACTGACAAGCTAGAGGTAACTTTGTGCCGATTTTTGCTAACGCGACGCTGAGAAGTATGCTTAGAACGCCAGGCAATCGCATAGGCTAAACGTTGCTTTACCGAATGTATTCCAGTTCTGTTCGTAAGTTGAAAGCATGGATCTCATTACTAAGTTCCTTTGCTTTTGCCATGAAACGTATCAAGACTCTCCCGACCATAAAAAACGCGAACTACCACTCATGTTTTAGCCAACATAAGCAATAAAGGGGGAAAACACGTACGCAGCAGAAATTGTCCAGAAGTGTGAGATCGTAGCCGATCTTCCAAATCGCATAAACTTGTTGAAGAATACCATGCGCACCTTGGAAAACTTTTTGAACAGACGTGCATCCTTTTCGCTTCAAATCAACGTGTGGGTCATGGAGGAGTATCATTGCACTAGATATGGAAAACAATGAGAATTCAATACATCTCGTTACTGAGACTTTCTTACACATTTGGCGAGATAATTGATAGTAGCAAGTGTAAATCGAGTACACCACCTCGGATCGGCTCTTGAAGATGTTCTGGAAAGCTCGGAACGAAATTTGATATTAGATCGTCGAGCTCTTGAAAACTCTTCGTTTCCCGAGGATCAACATAGTAAGCTGTTGCATCGTCGTATACGGGAAATGACATCTCCGGAGCGTTGAGCAATTCAGGATCGCGAGCATAATATCTGGCACGGAATCTAAGGTTGAAGGCTTTGACACGAGACAATACCTGCGATTCCGCATAAGCGGATGAGTTTGGAAACGGTATGATATCCAGAAAAGTAAGCTGACTATAGCAGATTTGATGTAGAGAACGAAGGAGTCGGTCTGTCCTAGTGGATGATCGAGTAAGATGCCTGGTGAGTGCGACCATTGCCTGTCTTTCGGGGGTACCAGTATCTAGGGGAAGGATTGTCAGTGTTGATGCATTCAAGACCACCCATTGACTAACCCCTCTTTCATACTGTTCGGTTGTCACCGGAAGGAGCTGTGATATATCCTGATCATCCAGCGACATTGCCCATCCGTTTCCAGACGCATACATCCTCTCAGTAGCATATGTCAACCAAAACGCGTTCCGTCGCGTCTCGTCTTCTAATACTGTTTTCGCTGGAGGGATGATAGAAGGGGCTCGCAGAACTTTAGCGATGGAATGGAATGGCGGGCACACGTTCATGCCCAAGGGCAGCAGATGTCTGACACAATAACCAAGGTCCATGAGCTATCCTGCTATTTCTAGCAAGGGAGAACCCCCTTACCGAGCCGCTTTACCAATCGTAAGAAACATCTGACACTCGTAAGAAACATACCAACTCCCTTTGGTTACATGGACAACTCACATCTGACCATCTGATCAGGCATAGAACACAGATGTGAGATAACGTCAGTGGTACAACTAGACCAGCCTTACCGAGCTTGTGAATGATAAAACCAGGAAAGAACGACCAACGCTTTATTATCCGTGAGCTCAAGCAAACCTAGGAGAATGAAGTATGGACACACCTTGTTGGCACTCAAACAGATCTTCACCTAACGAAGTGCTCTCATCAATGGCTGACGCAGCATATTTGGAATGAATTTCCCCAAAAGAGTCGGGTAAAGCCTTCCGTCGTTTATAAGCATTCTGGAAGAGGTCATCTGCGCAGCGAATCTCAGCTGGACTTGACTGTCTTCTGATCTTAATAACTCACCTGCTGGACTCTCGCTAAAATCAGGAACGAGAGGAGGTGGTACAGCCTCAGTGTAGAAGCTGCCTGCAGCGCATATGGCATGTAAAACACTCGGATGGGGGAAGTCCTTGTGACCAGGTGCCAGCGTTAACGATGCTAAGAAAGTTGGGGCATGAAACATCCGCCTTGCATGGGGGGAGTACGTAAAGAATATTTCAGTTCTGTAAGGTTAATCAGTCATCGCTTTGATTTTCTCAGTAGAAGGGGACGCATAGCGCACAAATGGTGGAGAAGCTCGAATGAAGGCAGGTTGAGTGGCCAGTTCGGCCATAGGACTTGCGTCGCGCGATTGTAGTCAGCTCCGCCCGTGACCGGGGCCAAGCCATCCGTACCAATGGGAGGTGTATTTGACGGAGAAATGTGGGCGGTCAGCGTTGACGTACTGTTGGTGAAATTCAAAGGCGCAGTCGACGTGCTTGCGAACGGATTCGAAGAAAGAGGGGAAGGGGTATTCGTGTTCACGAGCCGGTCGATTTGCGCATCCTTCTGGCGGAGAAGACTCTCAAGTTCGTCTGTTTTAATTGAAAGAAACCATCAGGTTAAATGCTGATGTATATGTTCCCAGACTCACTGATTCTGCTCTCAAGCTTTTCATACCGAGTTTTCGGCGCAGTTTGCGTCGACGCTCCATTTTCCGGTACATCATCGAACGTGCATTCAAGGGGTGGCACTTCTACGCCTGGAGGCGCATGAGCTATTGTGTTCTTATGCGATCTCACGCAGGTTGAACATGGTCTTTGCGCATCGCTTTTCAAACCAGAACGAGTACGCAGGGAAGTAGTCTTTAGTCACGGTCTATCTATCCGAGACGGAGGTTCGGGCATGGAGCTCGGGCTCACCATTTCTATAGCCAGCGTAAGCTGCAGATCCAACCAAACAGAACAGGCACTCACAAGCTTCCTACGCCGACATTGATGACATGCCTTTGCACAAGGATCCGTACAAGGTTAGATGCGAACAAAGACAAACTGTAATATCAAACCAACCTGGTTCCGCTTCAGGACTGTCGGATTAGAGCCCAGCTGGTCGCCCATTGTATGGTGAGAGCCAAACGTAGGCACCTTGGGCATACCAAGTCCGTCTTTGAAATAAACGAGCGTCGAAAAGCGAAGAGCTAAGAGTTGCGGCAACGAGTGGTTGGCGTTAGGAAGGCATACTATTCTCTCTCTTTGGCTTCCAAATCGCCTTCTATTACCATACTTTCTAATAATAGTAATATAACTTGACACGTGATGTCATATCTGAGTCTTTATCGAGCCTTCGTTATCAATTGCATTCATCAAAAGTTCCGTCAAATACGAGGTGCTCAGGTCACAGGTCACATAGCATGCGGCAGAGCAGCACCGACACAATCAGTTGTACGAGAAAGAAGTTCAGTTGCAAGTGAGATTTAACCTATCCATCGACTACGTACAAGACCAATCATACAGAGCATACACACAGAGATCACTGCGCAAAACTGAAGCCACCCTGAGGCGCAGAAACGTCCGAATGGAACTGGGGGTAGACGCATCAGCACCATGCGGTGAGTGGAGCCCAGTCGAACACTTACAGCAAACTGACCGGAAGCATCCACAGCAGGTGCGGCAATATTGGCATCCTCTTCGTCATCCGCGAAGTATTTGTCCATAATATTGAATGCCTTTTTGTAGATCTCCAAGTTATCGTGCTGCTGTAGATTGTGGATCATGTGCATTCCACCGCATTCTTCAACAAAACGAGCGTATTGATTTACAGCTCCGGGCCCGCCCGCCGTCTTGTCCATCTCCCCGACCTTCAAGATGTTATCGAGTCCATCAAGCGCAACCTGGATTATCTTGTTGTCCATGGTCTGCAATAAGTCACAGAGCGGTTTGATGCAACCTTGTCCAACAAGATACCGAATCTGAGAAGGTTCCTGGAGACCCCCTGAAGTTGCATTCGAAATTGCCCAACAGGCTTCTTTCCTAGTTTTGAAGTCTGCGTTTTGAAGAATGTTGATCAAAGGCGGTATAATGTTGGCCTCGACCACGGCTTGAATCTGATGAGGTGATCCTGCAGTGATGTTCGAAATGGTCCAGCATGCTTCCTTTCGAATCCCATCTTTGGGTGATGAGAGTAAGGAAAGGAGCGCCGCTAAAGCACCAGAGGCAATGACGACTTGAGTCTGCAAGTCGTCACCAGTGACGATGTTTCCAACCGATCGAAGAGCGGGAGTCTGCACAGAGGTTGAACTGTGCATCAGCAGATCGACGAGTCTCCTGCAAACACCCGACTCTATAACGGCTTGGATTTTGTCATTGGATCCATCGGAGAGGTATGAAATCGCCCAACAAGCATCGATGAGTACCTCGTCATCAAGAGAGTAAATTAACTTCGTCAGAACTGTGAGGGCCGGTGAAATCTATTACCCGAAATTTTAGCCTTCGTCAAGCATTGACACAAGAAACGAACTTACCAATTCCCAGTCTGGTTGCGGATTCTTTCCTCGGCAGAAGTTACTCAGGGTCCATGTCGCGTTGCGGAGCATGCTTATTTTGTGATTCTCGGTTAAGAGAGTAAGCAAAGGGCGGAGAGCGCCCTGTTGAAGGACGTAATCTCTGCATTGAGGACTGTCGCCCGCGATGTTACCCAGTGCCCAAACAGCCTGTTCTCGAACGTCCAGCACAGGGGATGAAAGTAAGTTGATAAACTCAGGGACAGCGCCAGCCTTGATGACCACCTGAGTGTGGTCTGCAGTCCCAGATGCGATATTAGTCAAAGCCCATGCCGCTTCGAACTAAGCAGAACTTTTTTAAATGTGCCAAATGGAACGGAAGGAAAGAAAGCCGCACCTGCAACATGGAATGATTTCCACGTAAAAATTCAACAAAACGTGGGACAACTCCGCATTCAATGACTTTCTCAATAGGCGGATTCTTCTCCTTGGACAACAGTTTACGGAACTTGGTAGTTGCATCGAGCTGACGCTCCGGATCATCTGAGAAGCAGTCGTTGACGAGGTCTTCTGCAAGCTAAATTTGGACAACAGTAGCCTGAGATAAAGCGCATATATGGGATGAAGAAGAGCTCACAGGAGCCTGCCAAGCACTTGTGCCTACATCGTCGTCAGAATCCGCTGCAGCTGAAGGCAAAAAGTTCCGTCGTTTCGTTATGTTCTCCTCCCGCTTCTGACGACGAATCTCCACCTGCTGTTCCTCACGGCGGCGTCGAAGGTCATCCTGCTTGAAGCCGCCCTTGTTCTTGAAATCTGCATGACGCGTCAAAAGATGATGAGTATCGAGATAGGCAATCGTAGAAACTATATATCCTCATTCAACGTACTCGCTCGACGATGATCCATACTGCGCGACTCCATGGCAGTTGAAATGCGATTGGTTGTGAGATGGGGGCAGAAGTGAAAGAGAAGGTGATGGGATAAGGGCAACGCGACTCAAACGGAGTCCGTAGCGCTAACGTGTGACACCACAAATCACAGCGTGATGGCACGGCGTCAACTAGAGCCACACACCTTTCTCCCTTTCCCTTTCAATCTTTCACAATGGCTACTCAAGTATTACCGCTAGGTGAATAAACCCTTGTATATCTAGCCAAAATGATGTTTAACTCGAAACATACGCAATCAGAACTCATCGATACATGTATCGGATCTCGCATATGGGTCATCACCAAAGGGGACCGAGAATTCACTGGAACCCTTCTCGGATTCGATGACTTCGTCAGTAAGTGCTTTGCTTTACAGAAATTCGGTGGCGGACTCACTGAGCATACTCTGCAGACATGGTGCTGGACGATGTGACCGAATAGTAACTAAGGATTACACAGCATTCTTGGTGGCTCAAGCTTGACGCTTTTTTTTACTCTTTTTAGTCAGATTACACCGGAAGGCCGTCAAACGAAGAAACTCCATAAAATGCTACTCAACGGCAACAACATTTGTATGGTGGGCCTGTTTCTTTAAAATTTCAGAAAATTATGGGATCCAACTACCCTTTAGTTAATACCAGGGAGCTCCGGGCCGGAGGGATCATGATTACTTGTGACATTGTGTCGTCTTCCGTTATTTTCGACCTCCCTTACATTATCGAGACCAATCTGTACTATTCTATATGTGCTCATGAATGAGAGAAATATCCATCCAAGTGTCAGCTCGATACAAATATATCTATACAAATGCTAGTTGAAAATGCAGTTTAGGGAAGGATCACGTGACCTTCTTTTTTTAAGAAGAAGAGAATGAAGAATCGATCGCTCGACAATTTCTTTCCAGCTTTCCCGTCTGCAGCAAGATTTGAAACCTCGCAAACCCAGTCTGAGTCTCTTATCAGCCATGGTCGTGCGCATCCGGTTCTCCATGCATGGCCCACGTCACAACAAGCTCTTCCACATCGTCGCCATAAACTCCAAGCAGGCACGAGACTCTAAACCCATTGAAACGCTGGGCATCTACAGACACCAAATCAACCCTAAGAAGGACATGACAGCGAAGCAGGTCGAATGGAGCGCGTCGAGGATAAAATACTGGCTGGACGTCGGAGCGCAGCCTAGCAAATCGGCTGTAAAGCTTTTCACCCAGGTACGTGTCATCATCCTCAGCCGCGATCTTGACTGTTTTCACGGCTTACATTCGCTTTGTAGGGTGGTATTATTCCCCCAGATTCCAAGTTTCATCCCAAGAGTTCCTCTGAGAAAAGGGCTCAGGCACCGGGGCCAGAAAGCAGTCAGGAGGTTCGGTAGTCCTCACACTCCTTACGCCTTGAACGCTTTGTACACTCGATGATTTCGTTCGCATGGTGCAGACGAAGGTACCATGGTCGGAGCAACGCAACGCTATGCACGGATTGGAATACTGTTCGACAATAGTGGTGCTATCACACTTCATTTATGGCTTTGTTCATCACGCACTACGCATTTGATTTTCGCATTAGAATTATCTGCAAATACCTTTCACTCCTGTAATTCCCTTCCTATAGTACATGCCTTTACCCGGCGTTAGAGCGCGTCTGCAGAACTGCGACAATGTCCTCATGACCAGCCTCTTCTGCAAGTTCAATCGCACGCAAGCCGTCTGCGTCCTTCCGAGCGATGCATTTAAGAGTCATTTCAAGTCCGCAGAATGAATAAGCGTACCTTAAGATCTGGGTTTGCGCCCTTCCGCAACAAGAGTTCGACGACTGCTTTGTTTCCTCGGTCCGTAGCGAGGTGCAATGCTGAATATCCCTAAGGACTGTAAGTCGGAGTTGTAAATGCGGAACATTATGAAAGCATGAACGCACATATTCATCCAATGCGTTGATATCCTCAGTAGAGTGTTCCAGGTGATCCGATATCTTCTGTATATGACCTTGGATCGCTAGACCGTGTAACGAACCATCTTGCTCGGGCTGCCCTTCCTTTTCCATCGTGCTCACAGCTAAACCCAAGCCGCCACCTGAATTGCTTCCTTCACTCTCACTATCTCTTGCTAGCAGCTCCTCAGCCGACGGTTCAGGAGCCTCTGTTGTAGGTACCATTGAAGTTTGGCTGGAAGACACACCGAGCCTCCAGCCCAAACTGCTCGCAATTGTCAAGTACCGAGATTCAGCCTCCACCTTCCCAATGTCCCCTTTCTCCTGATAGATGCCTCCAACTGACTTCCAAGCATCCCATTTCGCTCGTTCCGTATAAGAGAAAATCGAGGGTCTCGTACTCCGCGGTTCCGGACCATCTGTCAGAAACTTGTACAACCCGTATATCTATATGCGTCGTAAATAAGGGAAGAGCGTTGAAGGTAGGACGGTTGAAAAGGGACGACCTCCAACTTCAAGTCATTTGAAACTGAGCCAAGGGCGTGTGTTGACCTCAAATATGACGCTGCTTGCTTAAAGTCGGCGCTCCGCTTTTGAGAAGAAGTGGGTGAAGACATGGTGGCAAAACGGAAGGTATGCGCGGTCGGTCGATTGCGACGTGATCATCATCGCAGAGCAGAGGTAACACAGCAAAAAACGATACGATGCACTACAGGTATAGAGGGAATAGAGGTTGCTCTATGATCTATTAAATAAGTAATTTGAGGGACAAGCAGATCATAGTTGTAACGTCAAAGATTCAGAATCAAGCAAGACCAGCCGCCTTCATTGCCTATTACAAAGTAATGAGCTTGATATCATCTAAACGTTGGAACCATCATGCTTACCTCCAACATGGTCGGCCCAATCTTCGCGGGGCTGTCAGTGACGATAGCACCTGCCTTCTCCAAAGCAGCAACCTTGTCCGACGCTTTGCCTGCGAAGACGTTGAGAAATGCCTCGGGTGTCTAAATTGCTCGGTTACTAACCTTTTCCACCGGCAATGATGGCTCCGGCATGACCCATACGCCTGCCAGGGGGCGCGGTACGTCCAGCAATGAACGCAACGACGGGTTTGGGATTCTTGCGTGTCTTGTTGTATTTTTCCAAGTACTCGGCAGCCTCTTCCTCCATGGTTCCACCGATCTCGCCAATGAGAACAATACCTATATTCACAGTTAGAAACAAAGAGAACCGTGAATTGAATTTGTAAATGGAGCGCATACCTTTCGTTTCAGGCTGGTCAAGGAAGACTTTGACAACATCAATATGTTGAGTCCCGGGGAATGGGTCACCGCCGATACCAACGCAGAGCGATTGACCGAGGCCAACCTCCGTGGTCTGCGCTACAGCCTCATACGTCAAAGTCCCGGAACGCGAGACGATGCCTATTGTTGAAAGTATGAGGAATGCGCTACTTAACTCACGGAAGACATGGAAACGAACCAATGTTACCCGGTCTGTGGATGTGGCCTGGTTGAATACCCATCTTGCAGCCCAGTGGATTGATTATCCCTGGACAGTTGGGGCCCACGAGACGTGATTTGGACTGGCTCTTCAAAGCTGCCATAACCTATGCGACAATACGTGTCAACCAAAAACAGTGCAAATCATCGTGAAGTTGAGGTGGGCATACTCGGATTTCGTCCGCCTGCGGAATTCCTTCTGTGATACAAGTGATAAGACCAATCTCGTTTTCGATGGCTTCAATAATGGCGTCGGCTGCAGAAGGCGGAGGGACATAGAGGACAGTTGCATCAGGTCGGGTCTCCCTTACAGCCTATGGTCGACGAACGCCAAGTTCAGAATAAGTTTTCTTCGTGAGTGTTTGTTTTCACCTCTTTCACAGAGCCAAACACGGGCAATCCCAAGTGTGTTTGACCAGCTTTCTTGGGCGACACACCACCGACCATCTTCGTGCCATACGCAATCGCCTCTCTGACATGGAAAGTACCCTATATGGACCCGTCAGCAAACTTTCAGGCAACTTGAATTTTCCATACGCACAGTCTTTCCAGTGAAGCCCTGACACAAAACTTTTGTGTCTTTGTGGATCAGGAGGTTGCGAGCGGTGTCGTCGTACGAAAAACGCGCAGCGGACTGGGAGAACGAGCGTGCGTTGGCTATCATGAACGGCGAGTCAGTACTGCTTTTATCTTCAGCAAATACCGGCGAAGAGTATTCTTTACTCGCCTCTCGCCACGGACTGAGCTGCACGACTGAGCATGGTGGGATGAAGATGGGAAGGAATTATGATGGAGACAGGCTTTGTCGCTAGTTGTGCGAAGTGAGCTGTTTATGTGCGCGTCGGGCTGCTCCCAAGTTTTATGGACCGATCGACATATTGGGACGACCGCATCTTGCTTCCTCTCGGAATACTGGAGCTCCGTATTCGGGACTTCAAGGACGGAGACATGCGCAGTTAGAACGTCGTGGAAATGGAGGCGCGGTCGTTTTTTGCTCATTCAAACGAAGCTACATTTACTGAAATGCATTCTACTATAACTGAGTACACCAGAAAATAATACACAAATCAGTCCTGATCAAATGGCGTTTGCCTTCGCCTGTCCTTCGACCGCGCAGCAAAACGGTGGAACGTGCTCACGGCCCTCTTGACCTTGTCAAACTCATTCCGTTGAATATTCCTGTAACGAGCAGATGAGCATGAATCCCGTTAATGACATGCAGTAAGAGACTTACGTCGACACATCCTGCAGTAGTTGATCTTTCGCTGGTGCAAATGAAGCTGCCATTGGAATATTGTTCAGAGCTTCAGGGAACCACGACAACACGTTTTGAGGCATTAGCACTGCCAACAGGCGGATGATCGTGACGACAATAGAAACCGACTCCTCGGGGAAGTCATTCACCAACCCATTCAGTAGGTTTAACATCAGGGTCGGCCCCTCGGCTTCGAGCACCTGACGAATTGAGGCAGCATAAATAGGGAATTTTGGTGGAGGATTTCTGACCGAAGGGTCTAGAGAGTCGTGCCCTATAATACCTCGAACCAAGTCTAAGGACGCAAAAATAACGTCTGACTGAACAAGTGTTAGGGAGGCAGTGGCGATCCGTATGGCTGAGGGAAAGGCCGGTGAATCCAAAAAGACATCTGGTCTCCGCGAAAATAACTCGAGAGTCATATGCAAGTAGTCCTCGAGAACTTTTTTTGAATATGTACGTCAATTATTGTGAGGCAACTAGAAGCATTGGATGGCTTACTGTCTGGTATGTCAAACAGTTGTTTTTGTTGCAGTAATGAAATGACCTTCGAAGTTGACCTATCGTATGCGTCCCGAGCAGCTGCATACATATCAGGGCTATCATCTTCGCTAAAGGTCGCTATCACTTTTCCTGCTATCCAAACATAGCTAGCAAAGCCTGTCGCTTCGAATGCTATTGACATTCTTCCAAGCACAGGTATTGACACGGATTGAGCAGCTGAGTTGAAGAAACGCATTCCAGCGCGAAGGACTCGGGTCGTACGTTCAGCGACGTCGCTGAGGTTGCCAAACTTCGAGAGTAGATCATCCAGAACGGACCATGCTTCTTGACAACTACTCCGGCAGGAAGGAGGTAAGTCCTCCCCAAAAGTTTCAATGATTGACAACATTGCTTCAAGATTCTCGAGGCAATCTGATGGAGTTGTTCGAATTAGACCGTGGCGTTTTTCCGTACGAGAAAGTACTTACTGCCGACATCCTGCAGGTCTTGTTTCGATGGGGTTTGTTTGGTCGCAATGACGTTGACCTGGCCCAATAGATAGACGGAGAAAGTTTTTAAAGATTGTGCAGCTTGATCCACAGGCATGGCTGAGATGACATGTGCCACAGCCTCGTAGAGGTGCATCCGATCCTCTTGCAAGATCTTTCCCTCTAAAGAAGTTAGGAAGGAATGAAGCTGGGGCAAAAATGGTATCATGTCCTATAAGAGATAGATAAGTTTCGATCCTCGAGATGTATTAGTACGATTGTACCTGTTTACAGTCCATACACAAATACACCATGGCATGACTTGCCGCGGCTGAGACTTCGCTGTCTGCACTCTGAAACCCATTTGACACAAACTGAAGCTGGAATGGGATATAGGACGTGTGTCGACTTGTCCATTCCGAGTACCTTGAGATGACCAACGTTGCCGCGTATCGCACTCGTGGATGGTCTGGTAGTAAAGGAAGCAGATCCATAATCTTGGGAATCGTTTTTTCATCCGTCGGATCGACCTCAGCTCCCATCGACCGTAAGGAGAACAGCGGGGCTTCGATATTTTGCCACGAGACCTGATTGCCTGCATTTCCGTTAGACAGCGCCTGAGAAATGATCTTGACGACTTCGTTAAGGCAGTTCTCCGTGCCGAGGACAAAGCAGCAATCCTTCAATGTATCACCCATGACATGTCTGAAAGACCTGAAATCATCCAATTCTTGACCAGTCATCGTCGATGGATCTTCAGGGAAGTGTAGATGTTTGATCATGACGCTCATGAGTGACCGATACGCGTCCAAAAATAAGGGGGAAACTGTAGGCTTCTTTCCGATGCTCATGGCGAGTCGCATCCAGAACTGAAAAGTAATGGGAACGATGTCGAGGTCATGGTATGCCGAGCATTCCCCTATGGCCTCGACGATTGGGAAGAATGAATCAGGATGCTGCAGGATCAACATTCGATATACTTCGCCAGCCTCGCTGAAAATCTTTGCGAGTCCTTTCATCTTGTCCGGATCATCTTCTGCGAGAGCAATTTTCGGTCTCATTTGAATGAGTCGAGGTACTATTTTCTCGATAACACTCATGTTATCGTCGATCTCCTGTGTCTCATGGATCACCTCGCATAGAACGTCTACAGCAGCATCGAACAGCGGTTCGGAGTCCAGCGCCTCGAATGCGAACCCTAGTAGGGGCGTTTCTGACACCATGGCGGGTGTGATTTCTCCTGCAATTATCCAACTCCTCAAGCAGGAAAAGATTTGTGACTGCAGTGCTTGCGTGACACCTTGTTAAAGTTTCAGGATAGGATCAATTCTCACTCACATTTGAAGCTTACCTGGAGCAGCGATATACATTGCCAGCAGACGTGCGACTTGAGTCGAGTTCCCCGTTAATAACTTCTCTGAACCTTCTTGATACTCCTCATTCTAGTTTTACAGTAATGGTCGTTCCTTTCTCAGTATTATCCGATGCAACATGAGAGAAACGTGTGCATACAGTCACCGGAATTCTTGAGTTCGTTGTGATCTCCTCAGGAAGTAGCCTCAAGAACTCCAAAAGCGTCGGCACGGTTACAGGATCCTGTCCAAATTTATCGATCATCTCTTGGACGGCAGATGTCTGCCACTCCGGGAACTGAAGGGCTAGACCAGACAACGCGAGGCTGAGCTGGATGGTGATCGTTTTGGGGCCATTTGACAGACTCCCTAACGCAGCTATCAAGGTATCCCGAAGTGGCGGAATGAAAGATCGGTCGAGCTGGTGGAGGTCGTATGTAACCTATCGGAGGATTGTATGAGGTTCACTGCTACAAGTAACAGACGCTAACAGACGCCCAATCTTACCTTTGTTCGAAACGTCTGGGCTGCGAAGACCTTTGCCTCCAACGAAGTCTCTTGACTACGAAGTAAAACATTGCATGTTGCCCACGCTTCGTTCTGACGTCGAGTGAATCAGTCGCTAGTGACGATGGGACCATGTGGCGAGATAATTACGGAGTGCTGGAAATCCTGGAGCCAGGTGTTCGCGTTGTTGAAAGCGACCTTGTCACCTGGCCGACTTAAAGTAGCGAGGGCAGAATGAACTGCTTCGACGTCAGCCATTTTTTAAGTTGAAGTGTTTTGATAAATGACAAGAAGAAGAGAATGAAGACAGAGAGTGCTAGTGTTAGTGGTGGGCAATGGTCAAGGGTGACGTTGATGAGCATCCGCGCGCGGACTTTGCCATGCGCCATGCATGGCTCATGTTCTCACTCTCACCATCGTCATTAAGCAATTTCTTTCATAGTTTTACTCACTCTTCCTTTCACAAGCATCCCCAGCAATGCAAGCCCATTCTCAAACTCCAGGAAGACATCATATTGGGCCGTATAACGTCGCAAGAGTTATGAAGACCAACAAGTCGGAAAAGTTTAAAATTGCAATGGAACTGTCGTCCGTGGTGTTTCGGCAGGGCGATCGAATCGTTGGGTTCGCGTTTTCGTTCACCTCACTTACTTCTTGGTTCTCATTGCATGCAGATTAGATATGATGAAAAACATAGAAGAGAGGGACAGGGGACCTGTTTTTGTTAAAGGAATCGCGGAGGTTCCGATGTCACGTCTCACTGAAGAAGGTGCCAGATGCGTTAAACGGGAACCCACTGCTAAGCGAGCTTACGACGCTTTTCTCAAGACCACCTCAATCATTGTAGTAGCAGAGGTGTTTGGTCAGCCAGTCATCACAAACTGTGAGTGGTAAGGCTCGTCAGTAGATCGATATTTGGCTCTGACACGGATCTGACAGCATCAGCGCTTGTGCGAGTAAGCACTCGTGATAAGTTGAGCGCATAATTGTACTTTTCTTTTTTCCTCATCACGACTGACCATATGTACTTAGAGACACGCAGATCGAACACGACTTTGATATAGCGTCCATGCACGCTCAATGCTACGAACAGTCCAGGGACTATATCTCGTCTCATAGACTGCTCGCGGACATCGACAACATCATTAAGGCATACCCAGTCCGATCTAAACTCGGCCGTACACCGAAATGGGTGGTCTCAAAATACTTAGACATGCAAAAAAGGTTGGCGCTAGAAAATGCTAAAAGGGTGACGCACACCCCTCGTCATATTCATCGAGCAGAAGTCTACCACCTCCTCGCAAAACACCGGCAAAGCATTAGAGGAAAAGAGATGATGAGGAGACTCAACGATCAGACCTGGTCAGAGCTTTTCGGTAGAGTAGAAAATACCCATCTCGGTAAACTTGATATCGATGAGCTCGAGGGAAGATGGTCGGACACAGAAGAAGAAGCGCCCGTGGAGGTCGATACACCGACTGAAGACCCCGATGCGCGGGAAGTGGACTTTTCTCATACGGTAAGCCCTCCTCAAAGAATATCTTATCACACATAATGAACACCCATATTCAGTACACTTATATTGGTGGAAAGTCCATCAACAACGATGCAGACCGACTTGAACCAAGTGATGCTAAAGCACTGGAAAACCTGCCTCGATTGCTCCATCATGGTGTACCGGAGCTGTCAACTGACTTAGGATGGTTCTGTCCTGAGATAAAGTGTTCGTTCGCGATCGATTTTCTCGATCCTCCGGAGTACCTCATGACTTGCATGAGTTTTGAAGATTTTGAATTCATCAAAGCAGGTCTTTGGGATCCGAGCGACAAGAGATTTGCCAACTTATTCCTTGACATAGTTGAACATCACTTTTACGAGCACTTGAGGGAGGAAAACATCCAGCATGTTGCATCCGTTCGCGAAGGCTGTTACGCGTCTAAAAGACCTGTGATCCGGACTGTTCTGCTGACTGGAGCAAGACAATTTAAGAAAGAGTATTACAACCCTCGTTTCAAGCACGTTCCGGACTTGTTGCAGACTACGCTGTAACTTTTTAATTAGTTTTTAGTCAAATATCGACATTGTTCTTCCGTTTCTCAAATGTGCGCTCATCCCCGCGTTGTTGAGTGTCAATCTTTTCGAAATTCAACAAGTTGAAGACTCGTTATACTACTGAATGTGGAATGAGTCATTGTATTCTATAAGTACAAGTTGCTCGACGTTACATTGTGTTTGGAAAAATGTAAAAGGGAAAAGGAAAATGCACAGTTTCAATAGCAAATTTAGTCCATCTCTTCGATGTCAATATCATCGTCGTAATCCAAATCCATATCACCGTCTTGTGGAGCCCGTTCGTGGTTTGGGACTATGACAAGACGGTTATGTGGTCCATCGAATTGTACGGCAACAATCTCCCCATCAAGTACCGCGTTCTCAAGAATCAGTACGGAAAGCGGGTTAAGAAGCTCTTGCTGGATGGCACGGTTGAGTGGCCTTGCTCCGTAAATGGGAGAATATCCGACTGCTGCCAAGTAATCCTTCGCCTCTGGAGTAAGATTAAGTACCATTTTCTTCTCCTTGAGACGTTCCTGGATTTCTTTCAACCGGATGTCCACGATCTTCGTAATGTTCCTGCGAGACAGCGAGCGGAAGATGACAACCTCGTCGATACGGTTGATGAACTCAGGTGGGAAGTGGCCTTGGATAGCACCCATCACGAGCGAACGGGTCTCGGGTTTGACGGGACCATCGCCCATGTCATTGAGGTATGCTGCACCCAAGTTCGAGGTCATGATGATGACGGTGTTACGGAAGTCAACAACACGACCTTGGCCATCGGTTAGGCGTCCGTCGTCCAGGACCTGGAGGAAGAGGGTGACGAATTCGCGAGAAGCTTTCTCAATCTCGTCAATGAGCACGATTGAGTATGGTTTTCGGCGAATGTATTCGGTAAGCTGTCCCCCAGAGTCATGACCTAGCAGGAACTTGTAAGTACTCTACTTACAATGTTTAGCACGAATGTACGATACTTACCGACATATCCCGGAGGAGCTCCGATGAGGCGTGAGATAGAATGTTTCTCCGAGTACTCCGTTGCGTCGATACGAATCATGGCATTTGACGAGTCGAATAGGAGGGTCGCAAGAGTCTTACTGAGTAGGGTCTTTCCTGTACCAGACGGACCAGCAAAGAGGAAACTCGCGATGGGTCGATTCTCGTTGGAAAGTCCACTTCTTGATAAGCGAATGGCGTTTGCGACAGCCTTTACAGCTTCAGGCTGACCAACGACTTCTTCGGACAAGATACGTTCCATCTGATTCAAAAGTAATCAGATAAAATCGAAAGCAATGTCAGCACTCTTGCATCCACTTACCTTCAAGAGTTTCTCCTTCTCAGTAGACAAAAGTCGAGTAACTGGTATTGAAGTCCACCTTGCTACGATTTCGGCAATCTGCTCCGAGGTGACGGTATCCGTCCCACCCCCGGCTGTGACATCTTCTTCTCGCTTCTTAGCCTCTAGCTTTTCAAGTTTCTCTTGGAGATCAGGAAGGGCAAAGTATCGGAGGTCTGAGGCAGTAGCGAGGTCATACCTGAGGAAAGCCTGTCAGACTCGACCCAAAAAAAGATGAAAATTAGTTCGATCTCACCGTCGTTCCGCATCATCCGCCTTCGCCTTCAACTCGTCAATGCGTCGGCGGGTGTCAGTGATTTCGTCGCCTCTCTTCTTCTCATTCTCATATGCGATTTTCAGTGGTGCGAGCTTTTCGTCGACGTCGGCAATAGCTTTTCGGGCAACACCAAGGCGTTCCTTGCTCGCTTGATCTTTCTCTCGCTCGAGCGCATGCACTTCAACTTCCAGCTCGAGTTTCCGACGTTCAAGCTTGTCGATCTCCTCAGGAGCGGTCTCTCGAGTCACCCTTACACTAGAACCCGTAGTCAGCAATGGAGATATGATATAATGTGGTTAAGAATAAGCCTACCTTGCACATGCTTCATCGACCAAGTCGATGGCGGAATCCGGCAGTCGCCGTGAAGTGAGATATCGATGGGCAAGCTGAGCAGCGCTGATCAAAGCACCGTCGTGGATCCTCACACCGTGATGGACCTCATACTTCTCTCGGATGCCACGCAGAATGGAAATGGTTTCCGGAACGGAAGGCTCGTTCACCACAACTTGGGCAAATCGACGTTCAAGGGCAGCTGAACAAGAAGATAGTTAATATCATGATCAAGTGCCGCCAAAGAATGAACGCTTACCATCTTTCTCGACATACTTCCGGTATTCGGCGAGAGTGGTGGCACCAATGCACCGTAACTTTCCGCGAGCAAGGAGCGGCTTGAACAAGTTCGCAGCATCCATTCCGCCACCCTCGCTACCATTTCCAGCCATGATGAGGTGCAATTCATCGATGAAAAGGATGACTCCCGGACCATTTTCAGCAGCCTTCTCAACCTCATTGAGTACAGCTTTCACACGTTCTTCGTATTCTCCCTTGTACTTCGCACCGGCCATGAGCGCACCCATGTCGAGGCTGTATAGCCTGCAGAAAAGCGATGCCGGCACATCACGCTTCACGATACGCTGGGCCAATCCTTCTGCAATTGCAGTCTTGCCGACTCCAGGCTCACCGATGAGGACAGGGTTATTCTTCGTCCTGAATTAAACCTGTCAGTGCTCTGGATGTATGTTTTAAATACGACGAGTAGACTTACCTCCGGCAAAGAATCCGAATAGCACGACGTATTTCGTTATCCCGGCCGATGACGGGATCGATTTTGCCCTCTTCCGCAAGACTCGTCAAATCAACTGCATATTTCTGCAAAGCATCAAAACCTTGCTCCGCGTTCCTACTGTCGACGCGACGGTCGCCACGTAGTTGTTGAATGGCCGTCTTAAGAGAGGCTTCCGTCAACGAAACCTCTTTGAGGATAGATGCAATAGATGAGTCTTTGATGAGAGCGAGAAGGATGTGGTCTTGAGCGATGTAAGTGTCGTGCATGGTTTTCTGAATCGACTGGGCCTCCCGAAGGACCTTGACAGTCGTGGTCGCAAGCTGAACATCTTCGGGTGGTGGGTCTTGGCTTGGGACTCGTACAAGTTGCTTGTGCAGGGCACGGTTGACGAGTTGCTGCACGAAGCATGTTAGAGCAAGGTCGAGATGGAGACATATGAAAATAACATACCGGTTCGCCACCCGCCTTCTGTATGACGGACGAGAACAGTGAACGCGACTGTGAATCCTCACCGGCACCTTCGTTAAGAAAGACAAAGGCCAAGTGAACAGGAAGGACTTGAGCATTGGAATAATCTTTCGAGAGTTGAACGGCGGCGGCAACGGTTTGCTGAGCCTTATCAGTGAAGTCGAAGTTGGACATTGTTGAGGGTATACGGTTGGAGTTTGTCAACAGATAACTATGGGATCGAGCGTAAGTGAGCTCTAGGACTCGGACTTATATGCATTGCGAGCGGACAGAAGCACTCAAACATTCTGGAACCTCTGTGAGGCATACAGATGTTTTGAGAAAGATCTAGACGTCATCAGCTTTTCTTTGCCTTTTATAGATAGTCATGCATGTGACATACATAGTCACGTGCTTGAACATTACTTTGCTTAGCTAACTACGGTTCGTTGTGTGAACTTTCACCTGACTTTGATCTAATAGTAATACTTAATACTTATCACAGACCCGTGACTTACTTACACTACAGACAAATGAGGATTTGTGACCTCAAAAAACCCATCGCAAATTCTTGAAAAATTCTAAGTATGTTTTTGAAGTTTTTTGTGTAGGAAAATCCGAAAATTTATCCGTATTTTGGCAGGAGGATAAGAGTTTGTTACAGAATTTTGTCAACCTCACAAATTTTGAGACAAACTTAGAATACATTTCCCACTTTTTGACGCATTTTTCCGGCCAACAAATTGGACCATGTCTGCTGTGTTAGTTAATGTGCGCACGTGACCCGTCTACGAAACACCGCACCACCAAGGCCTGTGCAAGTTCAGTCTAGCACACACACACACACTTGCGTAACAAAACGGACATCAACTACTCCTCCCTTTCCTCTCTTCTCCTCTTCCGCTCATCACTAGCAACTCTCATTTTTTCACTTTCTTATTTCTCTTTTCTATGCAATCATGGCCTCGTCATCATCATCTTCGTCGCCTGAACTCCATCATGCTCCTTCGGCTCTCGATGTCACATTCTTCTCCAATGCCTCCCTCGATGAGGTGCTTGAAGAACTGTCAACGTTGGTTCCCTATCCGCCGTGCCCTGTAAGAACTTACGACTGATCTTTGGAATAACGTTGTGCCCTCTTCAGACGATTCATTATGAACCTGCCCGATCAAGAGTTGGCATCCATTGAACGGATCTGCTTTCAGGTCGAACAAGCGTGAGCCACCCCTATTCCTACCTTCTTTCCCATATCCTCGGCTCATCGCATTCTCAGCCACTGGTACTACGAAGACTTCATTCGGGAAGCCAATCCCAAACTCACGTCGATGCAGCTTAAGAAGTTTTCCTTTATCTTCTTCAACTCATGTCCCATTCTCCGGAAATGGGCACCCGCACACGAGGAGATCTTTGAGTCTTTCATGACCTACAAAGTCACTGTTCCCGTCTGTGGCGCCATTCTCATCAATGAAAGCTGGGATAAGGTTTGCTTCCGCTTCTCTTTGTTTTGCTTGTGCTAACATGTTGTTTGAATTGGATGTAGTGCCTACTAGTTAAAGGTTGGAAGTCGTCTGCTGGCTGGGGTTTTCCAAAAGGCAAGATCAATCAAGGAGAGCCCGCACGTTCATGTGCAGCAAGAGAGGTGTGTACGATTTAGGCATTGTGTGCCACGTTGTAAGCTGATACATTTGTGCAGGTCGAGGAAGAGATTGGCTTTCAGATCTCGAATTTGATCAATGAACAATACATAGCCGAACAGAACATACGAGGGCAGAGGGTGACTCTATTTATGGTTCCGAACGTCCCTGAAGATTACCCATTCGAAACACACACGAGGAAAGAGATCAGTGTACGTCATCGAGTAGTAGGAAGCCTTGATTGGTTCTTATGTTTTCATCCTTAGAAAATTGAGTGGTTCAGGATGTCTGATCTGCCCGGCTGGAAACGGGCTCAAGTAACTGGCAAATTTTACTTGGTTTCGCCCTTCATAAAGTAAATATGCTTCCTTGCATACATATGTTTGCATCTGAACGTTTTTCGCAGGACATTAAAGGAGTTTGTCACTGTCAACAAACCTCCTAACGTGCGACAGAGCAGGAGGAAGAAGGGCATCAACTCCCAAAACTCGACGAAGTCGAAGGGGATTGATGCGTTGCTGGATAATGACGACTTGGACCCCCCGATAGCTGTCAATCTTGACCGGGATGTTAATGGCTACAGCTCTTCATCAGCGGATAACACAGAGCCTCTCACCCCATCACCACAAGCAGCGGAGGCTATACCGGTCAGCACGAGCACAGACGATGAAGAGGGTGCTTTCCCATCGATGGACCCCCACTTCGCACGTTTATTGAACGGACTTACGTTGTCAGCAAGCAAACCCTCGTTCAACGGTTGTTCGGAGTCAAGGTCAATTTCTGTTACTCCGACTTCTGCCAAAAATCCTTTGGCAGACAAAGACAGCTCTCGCATTAAGTCACCACGTGAAGTCTTCGAAGAGTGTGCTCGTTCGGCTTTTGCTGTGACGTCACCGAAGGCGTCGAACAATAGAGTGAAATCGCCACCAGACGCGTCTCTGTCGGATAGCACCGTCGACGCGACGAAAGCTCCGCCTGTTGTACCTCTGGCACCTTCTGTTCAGCTTCCACCAAAGCCAAATGGTGCCCACGATAATCGCTTTTCTAAGCATTTGGCGCTCCTAGAGTCCGTAGCGCAGGAATCAATGGCAAAGACGCCGATGCCTTCAGATGCCTCTTCTCTTCATCATGGTCTCACACCATATGTGCCATCTCAACCATTTGGCCTTGAGCATCAACGGAACCCAGGTCTTGTACAACCTACAATGGCTCATAATTTGCCCTATCATGGATTCTCCTCCATGCTACACTTGAATGAGGGTCCAAACATGCGGCCAATGACAAGCCATGCTCCAACGTCACCTCTAAACCCTTTGTCAGTCCGTCCGAACCCTGTTATGAGCGTTCACCAAGGAAATTTGCTGTCGCTGCTAGGGAAGCCAAGTGCGCCTCCCTGTACGGGACCACCTCCGTCGCAGAGTCATCCATTCTTTGGTAATCAAGTGCCGTATGGACATATGCCGCCTAGGCCATTCAGCACAGTGGGCCCTCAAGTACCTCCGCCTTCAAAGTCACAATCCTTTGCTGTACCTAACCATATCGCTTCGCCATCTTCCGGTCCTTTGCATGGTTCCTTCCCACAGGCGCATTTTCAGTCGTTCTCCCAACAGCCTTCGCATTCGCTTCAGCAATCCGGGCTTCCCCCTCCGATTGGATTCAATGGGCTACCGAGCGGGCCGTGCCCGCCACGTCCGAACGCGAGCCATCTCCTTTCGTTGCTCAACTCGAGTAGCAACATTGCGAGACCTGCGACTACGTTATTCTCGGGTACGATGCGACCCGCTAACTCCACAAGCTACCCCGGTCCGCCTTCGCTTTGATGAGTGAAGTAATTTCAGTTACACGTAGATACCTTCTTGGTCACTCCTGATGGATAATTGCATACCTCTGCATCATTCGCTACATTCGCTACATTCCTTGAGCCTTCTTTCTCTTTTCTCTCCTTTTATCTGTCTCTCCATTTTCACTTCCCAATCCCGAATTTCTATCAATGGCTCAATAGTTCTCTTCCCTCATTTTATGTGACAAGAAAGAATTCTGTGTTTTTATGTCTTGGTTCATGCTGGCTATTTCACTGTACTCTTTTCCTGAAGATTTTTTTATGCTGCCTGCACATGGTTCCTTCCTCGATCTCATTCCCTTTATATTTTCTTTTCTTTCACAGTACCTAAAGTTATGCCGATTTTACAGGTTCAGACGTCCCCGTTTCCTCCAAAGTTCCAGCTTTGCTCCCAGATACTCACGTCTTCTTCCCGTTCATATCTGTTCCCCCTCCTTTCTTCCGCCGTTCTATGTACTTGTGTAACCAACAGTTTCCCCTCCCCCTATCGCGTTTCTTCCCTCCCCCTCCTCTGTTGATGTCATCGTCATCGTCGTCGTCATCGTCGCACTCCCATTCATGGTGATATAACTCAAAACTCAAATATAAATGTTCGTTGTTTGGTGGGGTTAGTAGGACCTCCCTTAATCCCCGTTTGACTGAAACAGGAATCTACCATCTACCATCTCCATTGCCATCTTGACAAGACAGGAGAGGTCGAGATCACTGACCGTCTTTCAGATTCTCTGAGTCTGAGATTCCGGAGATTCGAGAAGAAAGAGAGAATCGCGAAAAAAGAAACCTGATTGCCTGAGCCGTCGGGAATGACATAATCATAATCATAGTCTGCCCACCATCGAAATCGATGCGATGATGCAAGATCACGGCGCACGGCGCAAGAAATTTTTGAGCTTCTTGCTGGCTGGTTGGATGGATGGGTGGATGGATTTTCCCCTGGGCCTTTCAAAAATTCTCTCCTCTCCTCTCCGGGTGGCCACCATACCTCCGCCTCCGCCAGTCGTCAGTCCCGCCTCTCACTTCCGTTTTGTCGCTCCGCTTCCGCCACCCCGCTCTTGCCTCGCCTCGCGTAATATCCTGATCACTGTTTCTCCACTCACATTCATGGACGAGTGCTAAACCCAGGATTCCTTGCAGCACCGAGTCTTACTTGCAGGTTCCACACACACACCACACGACTAATCTCCTCTATTCTGTTCTGTTCTAGTCTGTTCTAATCTGTTCTTTGTTTTCCCTCACTCGTAAAGACACACAGCTCTTTAAAAAAGATGTTGTCGGCGGGCGGTCTCAAAATTTTCTCTGGTGCGTTGGTTGCATTTGATTGATGGGAGGGTTACGATGAACTCAAGCATTATGTGGTGGTGGATGGTGGTTTGGTTAGGTACGAGCCATCCTGGGCTCGCTGAAATCATTGCTCGTCGGTGAGCTTGAATGCGTTCTAGCTCTAGCTCAAGCTCGACTCTACACCGTCGCTGACCGCACCCTCCTTACCCTCACTCCTACTACCTCCATCCACCGCGTTCGCTCGCTCGCACACCCACACCCACCCACCCAATCCGCAGCCTAGGCACACACGTCTCCAAAGCCGAAGTGACCAGCAACACCATCGGCGAAACCTCCGTTCGAATCGCCGAGTCCGTGCGCGAGGACGACGTGTACATCGTGAACACGGGGCACGGGCACGGGCCCGTGAACCGGTCGCTGATGGAGATGTGCATCATGATCCACGCGTGCAAGATCGCGAGCGCGAAGCGCATCACGGCGGTGCTCCCGCTGTTCCCGTATGCGCGCCAGGATAAGAAGGATAAGAGTCGGGCGCCGATCACGGCGAAGTTGGTGGCGAATATGTTGCAGAAGAGCGGGTGCGATCATGTTATTGTGAGTGTGGTGTGGAATGGAGTGCGCTTGTGTGTGTGGGGGGGGGGGGGGGCAGCAGGGGTTTTCTTTTTGTACTGGTTGGGTTGTTTACTGAAAGGGAATTCGTGAACAGACGATGGACTTGCATGCGTCGCAGATACAGGGTTTCTTCGACGTGCCGGTAGACAAGTGAGTACAATACCATGGCTCAATGAAAAGTCGAGAGAGGGTTCGCTGACTCCTTGAGCGCGTAGCGTGCGTTTGTTTCTCTGATACACCCCACCACCTACATATATGCGCGCTCACACTGCTTCGCACGGTTGTCAGTTGTACGCGGAGCCATCTGCCATTTTGCACATCAGGACAAATTTCGACCTCGAGAATGTTGTGATCGTCAGTCCTGACGCCGGCGGAGCGAAGAGGTAAGCCTCGGTTTGAAGACCCTTGCCCCAATCGTATGAGCGCGAGCGTAGTGGGGCACATTGTTCGCAAGAATGCTGCAATGTATCGATATCGGCGGAGTTTTTGCTTTGTTTCGTCCATGACAGTTTTGACCAATTTTTTTTTTCAAAATTGACTTTCTTCCTGTCTTTCAAATACAGAGCGACGTCGATGGCGGACCGGTTGGGCGTGGACTTTGCGCTGTTCCACAAGGAACGGAAAAAGGCAAACGAAGTGTCAAGGATGGTGTTAGTGGGGCACGTCAAGGACAAGATCGCGATCCTAGTGGACGACATGGCGGACACGTGCGGGACGCTGGTGCTCGCAGCGAAGCAGCTGGCGGAGGCGGGTGCGACGCGGGTGCTGGCGATCGTGACGCACGGGATCCTGAGCGGGAACGCGCTGAAGAATCTGGAGGAGAGCCGGCTGGAGAGGTTGATTGTGACGAACACGATACCGCAGGAGGAGCATGTTGGGGCGTGTTCGAAGATTGAGGTGATCGATGTGGGGGTTGTGCTCGGGGAGGTGATTCGGAGGAGTCATTATGGGGAGAGTGTGTCGAAGCTGTTTGATGAAGTGCCGTTCTAGTGAAGTGATGGGCTGGTACATGCTACGTAGGCTAGATGCGAAACAACTGAATTGTATTTTTTTAACGAGGGTGTCATGAGAAAGATATGCTATATAATTGTGCATTCTGACTACAAGAAGATTTAGGATAGGAAAAATTAAGCGCAGGGTGTGGAAGCGGGAAGGGAGCGAGGAGCGAGGGAGGACGAATGAGCGGGAGAAGTAGCCGAGACCGGAGGATTGGAAGGAGGAGATTGGCGAGGAGAAGGAAGAATTGAGTTTGGGGATGACGGGAGCGGGTGGGTCGGTAGACGGTAGATCGGCTCGGCTAAGAAAATTAGCATTGAAAGACAGACTTTACCGATTATGATAGGAAATATTACTTTAAAAGGGAAGGACCAAGACGAGATATGTTGGCGGGTGGATGACTAAATTGGACGGAAAGAGATGAAACGATGAGTCGAGGAGCGTCAGAAGACAGAAGACAAATCGAATCACGGTGGACGTTGGAGAGCAGAGCAGAGCAGAGCAGACAAGACAATCCCGATTCCGACAATCTTCCTTCCTTCTTCGCTTTCCTTTCCACCTTTCTCTTCTCCCACCACCACCACCTCACTCTCGCACTCATCAACAGCGTCCGACAACGACGACGACGACAACAGCAGCATCAGCAAGACAAGAGGAAAGTGAAGATTGTCGTGGGCGCTGTTAGGGCGTGAAACACGCTCAGATCCAACCGCCCCGGTCAAATTCCGCATTCCCTATCCTCACTCACTCCCTCTCTAATTTTTTTTGCTTCCTGATTGAGCGCGGCCGGATCGACCCATCGCAGCTCTCATCCCATCTCCATCTTCGTCTTCCTCCCATCTTTCATCTAAAGCACCCGGCGCTCTCTCTCTCCCTCTCTTTCTCTCTCTCGCCGCCCACACCACTCTCCTCCACTCAACTCACCCTTAGCCTTTCCCTCCTTCTCCTTCCTCCTCTTTTCCCAATTCCACCCGCTCCCTGCCCTCCCATCCATCGGTTTCTTATTTTATTTCGCTTTACTCCCTCGCGCTCAAGACGGCCGATGTCCATCTAGTCTATCCCCCCCATCTCTTCTCCAAGGTCTTCCTTTTCGTTCGTAATTACAGACCTATAGGGCAATGCTCGTCGATCCCGCCGTATCATGCACGCAACCTCTCAACATATCATTCACCACCACCTTCCAATCCCCCATAACAATATCATCAACAACATCAGCTACAACATCCCTCAGCCTCAGCAGCCCTCTCAAAACTCACCCGTTCACCAGCATCAGCACCTCCCGCAGATTCAGTCCCATCATCACGCATCCCAGCAGCAGCACCAGCAGCAGAATGGTCAACAACAGCACCAGCACCAGCACCAGCAGCCTGCTCACCCGCCCTCACAGCGCTCGACCGCGTCGTCGTCGGCGAAGGAGCCCATTCGTGTCATGGGAATCCCAGCTGCCGTCATTAACGAAGACCGCTTCATCTACGGGGATGCCCAAAGCAGTCAGTATCCGCGTTCTTTCCCTTCTCTCCCTCTCGCTTAGCCGATAGATCTGTCATATGTTCTGACCGAAACCTCCTTTTTTCCCTCTCTCTCTTCTCTTTCTGCTTCATCTGCACCTTCTAGCCTCCGAACGCTCCTATACTCCTATCAAGAGCGTCGGAGATGGCTCGTTCGGAACCGTGTGGCTCGTCGACTGGCACTCCAAGCTTCCCCCGAATACGCCGCTGTCCGCAATGCAGTGTGGCGCGGGGGCCAAACCGGACTGGGCGGGGAAGCGGCTTGTCGCTCTGAAGCAGATGAAGAAGAGATGGGAGGGTGGATGGGACGAGTGCAAGAAACTGAAGGAACTTGAAGTACGTCCTCTCGTCGTCCTCGTCTCTCTCTCCTTCTCCCTCCGCGTTTCACGTCACACGATTCTGACCTATTTCAATTTTACTTTGTTTTTCCCCTTTCCTCTCGACAGTCTCTGCGTGCAATACCGTTTCACCCTAATATTATTCCCTTATATGATTCTTTCCTCCTCCCTTCCACGAAGGAGCTTTATTTCGTTTTCGAACCGATGGAAGGGAATCTGTACCAGTTGATCAAATCACGGAGAGGGAGACCGCTCGCCGGCGGTCTGGTGTCGTGCATCTTTCGTCAAGTCGTTTCCGGCTTACATCACATCCACGCCCACGGCTACTTTCACCGGGACATGAAACCCGAGAACCTGCTCGTCACTACCACGGGCCTCTTCGACTACCGCAATGTCTCGCCTGTCGCGCAGCCCACGGCGGCTCCGGAACGGGATGTCGTCGTGATCGTCAAACTCGCCGACTTTGGTCTCGCCAGGGAAACGAAGAGCAAGCCGCCGTACACAGAATACGTGTCGACGCGTTGGTATCGAGCGCCCGAGGTGTTGTTGAGAAGCAGGGATTACTCGAATCCGGTGGATATGTGGGCACTTGGCACGATTCTGGCGGAACTCATCAACTTGAAGCCTCTCTTTCCTGGGAGCACCGAGATCGACCAAGTCGCACGGATTTGCGAAATTCTTGGCGACCCGTCAGATCAGTATGGTGTGGATGCTCGCGGTACATACGTTGGGGGTGGCAAATGGCTTCGTGGAATTAAGATGGCTCGCGCCGTGGGCTACCAGTTTCCGAAAGTAAGTGGAGCTTTGTGTTTTTCATTGATTCGGATTTTAAGCGATTGAATTAACTTTTCTTATTGTAGCTCAAGCCCGTCCCCATTCAACAGCTTTTCGACCGCAACGTCCCACCGAGTATCGTCCAGTGCATTGCCGATCTGTTGAAGTACGATCCCGACGTGCGATTATCGAGTAAACAATGTCTGGAACATCCTTACATCATGGAAACTATGCCAGGAAACATCCCACCGGGTCCTCAAGTGCCGTTCCAAGTCAACCCGACCCCATTGAAGCCGGCGCTGAGTATGAACACCATCTCACCACGCTCTGTTCCACCGTCGCATTCTCAATCACCGTCGACAGGCAAGCCCTCGTTCAATGGTAACACGCAGTCCCACAGGAAGCCGTTTTTCCCTCCGTCGCAGGAAGCAGATCCTACTTTATCCGAACCTTCTGCTGAGCCAATGCAGATCCAGACGGACGGGCTTAATGTGCCGCTTGGCAACGGCGATGCCATGGACGTGTCGCCCATTTCGCCGCAAATGGCTCAACAGCAGTTCTCGGAACCGCAACCCATGGATGTCATGCTTACGTCTCCAGCGACCGATGCGGGCAAACGGTTACCGGCCCAGAGCCAGGGAACGCCGCCATCGATATCGGCTCCGTCCTTGCAGTCGTCGGCGAGCGGGTCCAAGTACAACTTGTTCAAGAAACCTGCTCGGTTGGGGTTCGGCAGGATGTTTGGGCATGCGGAGAAGGGTCAGCAGAACGGACTCGCGCCTGTGGACGAGTTGAACGTGGCTTCTTCGTCTTCGTCACCTTCGCTTAGGCGGACACAGACTTCTAGCACGGAAAGCCACCCACCATCTGAAGTATCCTCTATCGGTGAGCCGATCACTGCTGCAGTCAGTGCCACCACGGAGCCGCCGGTGCCGATGGACGCAAAGGCTCGAAAGAAGGAGGCAGAGCGTGTCGCCTTGGAAGCGGAGAAGGCGAGACGGGCATTAGCGGAGCAAAGAAGTCGAGAGCAGGCTCGCGCCGTGTTGCAGAAGCGGAACATGATGCTCAAGCAGCGGCATGGGTCAGATTTGGATTGGGACTCTGCGAACTCGACGAGCATGCTGGGCGTGCAGAAGCCGAAGCCAAAGTCGCGTACGGGGATGGGACAGGGGTCGTTGTCGAGTGCGACGATCAATGCCGCCGGGGGACGATTCCGCAGTCCTGTGGATGGTGGGATTGGGGAGAGTGACGGGTCGAGGGAAGCTGAGCATCGGACGAAGGCCAGACGGCGGGACTATGACGATCACCATTCGGTGTCCTCGTCGGATCTTCAGAATAACACGAATAACGGTCGATTGTCCGTCATGTCATTCGCGACAGTGGAAAGCGATCCGATATCCTCTCGAATACGACATCGACCCAGCATCTTCGGGATTACGCGCATGCAATCCAGCACGTCCCTCCGCACCTCTTTCGGCGACGAGTTCTCCCTCTCCGGCCATTCCTCCAACTCCCCCTCCTTCGACCACCACCTCGGAAGCGACTTTGACTCGCGCGCGTCCATGTCCTCGTACGACGCCGCGCGCTCGTCCATGTCTGAAGCAAGCTCCCCGCTCCCTATGCATTCGCTGTCGATATCGGGTCCACAGCAGCAGCAGCAGCAAGCGCAGATGCACAGTCGACAGCCGTATATCACGCTTCCGCCCATGCACGCCATGTCGCATCAGCATTTTAGGGCGCCGACACCGAGCAGTCCGTACGAGTATGGGCAGTACGGGCAGATTCAGGCGCAGCCACCGAGTCCGGCGATCGCAGCGCACGCTGCTATCAATCCCATCTTCAAAGTCGTGCGTCTATCTCTTTTACTGCTTTATTTTTTAGTGGTTTAATCGAGATACTGATGGTTGTGTGATGGTGTATGTAGGCACCTGTCCCCTCGCCTGACGAGAACCAGCCCATGCACCACGGCGCTCTGCCTCCGTTCTCGGAGCTGGCATCAATAGCGGAGCCGCTCGGCCAGCCCGATCCTTCGTGACAACAAGCCTCGTCCCGTCGCCCCACGCTCCTTTGACTCTGTCTTTTCGTTTTTTAAGTATCAACTTTCTTTTCTTTCTTTCTTTCAATACTTTGTTATCACACTGTGAAACCCCAAGTCGCTCCTTTTTTTCGTTGTCTTCACTTTTTTTCAATTCTTTCTCCTTCGTCGTTATCTTCGTCTCCCGTCTTCGTATTCTCTTTTCCTCCTTAGTCTGTTAGTCTGTTGCTGTTCAATCAATCGTTAATCACAGATGCATAACATTCTTCTCCTCTCCCTCCTCTCCTCGCCTCTCCTCCCTCGTTGTCTCTTCGCACGGATCTTCCCCCAACTTCGCACCCTCCCTCCCTCACCACCACTTCGCTTCGCTTCCCACCTTCCACTTCCAGTATTATTATCTCCCTCTGCTACGATGCATATTTTTCCGCACACCGCCCCCTCCCTTCCCCCCTCCCTCTCCATAGGTTTCGTTGCTCTTTTCTCTTTCTCTTCTTTTGTTGCTCTTTTCTTTTTTTTCTCGTTTTTTTCTTTCTTTTACATGTGCAAACCAAAGCTGTCCCCCTGTCCATTTTATAATCTAAAGAAAGAAAGGAAAGTCTCTCGCCCCCTTGGCTCTGGCTCTGGCGCTGACGTGCTGCTGTTGCCGGTGGTGGTGTTGCTCCTGTTGTCGCTGCTGCGTGTACTGTTTTTTTTTGGTGGAAGGTTGAAGTTTGAGGTTTGAGTGGTTCATCCCCCCCCCCCTCCCCCAATCTGGGTGTCGATGTGGATGTGGATGTAAACGCGAACCACGGCAAACTCGGAACTCTGGCTATCGTTCGGGGTTCTTGTTCTCTTAAGTCTGTGAAGATCGCCGGGTCCGGGTGTAGAGAGAACAGGAGACGGGAAACGGGAAACGAGAAACGAGATTCGCGTGAGATCAAGATGAGTTGTGTTGTGAACGAGACTCAGACCCGGACCCAAACTCGCACTACTGGTACTGCCACTACTATGACAATGTTGGGGGGTGGATGGGGATGGGGATGGGAAGAAACGACGATTGAATATTACATATGTAATGGTAGCCATGAGTGAGCCACCGACTGACATTCATTCGATGTTCTTTTCACTTTCACCGATCGACCTCAGCTGAGATCGTTCTTTGTTCAAGATCTCCCACATGAGAAAAAGAAGAGAGAAGAAAATTCGAAAAGCCAACTCATCAATCTATTCGGAAGTGTGTATGTGTACGTGTACGTGATGAAGCACTGCGACAGTTAAAGTCAAAGTCAAAGTCAAAGTCAAAGAAACAGAGAAAAAAAACGCAGTGCGATACAGTTTGATAAAGTGAAAGACCCAACACAAGAAGCCCAAACTAGCGCCAACGTTGCATTTCACGAAGAAAAAGAACTGCTAACAGACAGTCGTTCATCACCGCACTAAACTAGCTCGAAGAACGAACCGCGCGGGTCTCGATCCTTGGGTCTTAGATCTTTGATCTTTGAATTAGTGGTGATGCGGGGCTTGCTGGAACCGCAGGCCGCTGTTGTGATGTGATGGTGGGTTGGACGGAAAGGCGGGGAATGGGCGAAGAGGTAAAAAAAGAAAAGAAAAGGACGTCAGCTATCTGGTCGTATGGCGCGCTCCGTGCAGACAAGAACGAGAAAGTCGACACAAACGGGGACGTATCGAAAATGGAGTGGGAGTGGAACTGAGACCGAGACCAACTCACCAGTATCTAGATTCGCGAACGGGCCGAAAGTAATGGAAATACATAGTTTGGAAACCGTAAGCGTGCGGCGCACGAAGGATGGGAGACGCGCGATGTGCGATGCGATACGGTGCGACCCACGACGCGCGGTGATTAGGGTAGGTTGACGTCGTTTCGTTCGATTGAGTTTAGGTTTTGGTTTTGAAAGGCGAGGGGAACCAAGCCCAGGCCATGACCATAGCCGCATCGTGAATAAAGACAGGTAAGGAAAGGTGGAGAAGACGATCAAGTCAGCGGTTTTTCTCGATATTTTGGGACAAAAAATGAGAAAATCCGGGTTGGGGCCCGGCACGTACCCGCATGGCTTCGGATGAGGCTTATCCTATAATGAGAGACGGGGAGAAGTGAGTTGTGAGAAACTCTTGGACCGGATGCGGATTGAATGAGAATCGTTGCTTACAAGGTTGATGAAGATCTTTGGGTGACCTAATGGACCTTTGCCTATCTCACAGGTCACAGGAGAGCCAAAGTACGGACACAAGAATCAACAATAGAACGCCCAGTCAGTAGATAATCCACAAATTCAAGGTGTCCAGCTCCAAAAAAAAAGACAAGCAAAAAGAAAGAACGCACCTCCATCACACTCCGCAATCCTCCCCTCAACCATCCTCACCGGCTCCTGCCCAATCAACTCCATCGCACTCAACGGCTGAGGCTGCAATTCCAAACTCGTCTGCTCGAACCTCGCATCGTCGTAGATCTCCGCTCGGGCCCGCTGCGCCGTCGACCACGGCGAGGGGTAGTTGGGCGACTGTTTCGTAGCGGGGACGGCCGTTCCCGTCGATTCTCTCGCTATAGGGACAGAGGTGCCAGGCATGGTGGACGCTGCGCGGCGGGCTGGGAGAGAGGAAGTGGAAAGGAAAGCGCGGGTAGAACGGGATGCGACGGTGCCTAGCCTGTTCATTGTCGTCTATGTGGGTTTCAAGGTCGATGTTAGTAGTTGAGTAGAGTGAGCGGTCGAGTCTGTGGAGTGTGTGCTCAACATGGACGACAGTGCGGGCGGGGCTTTGGAGCACACGTCGATCACTGTTTTTGGTAATCCATTCGAGTTCCATTCGCGAATCGCGACAGACCGAACACATAAATCAGGCTCGAGAATAATTATACATGTATTATTGTTACTACCATAGCGCATCGGGTATAAGGGAGGAACCTCGTCCATGTGTACGCGAAAAATATAGCTTCAGCCTCTATCTGTGAAAACACCTCGCAACCACCTCCAGCGTGCCCCAGCTCGTTGCTGTTGTGCCGCCCTTCTTAGTTGCTCTTCAGCAGCTGTGCCTCTAGCGGGCTCACTATCACCACTGACATTCCGTCCGGGAAGGGCACCCTCCATGTCCGAGTGCACGTCGCTCTCGCTCACCGTTCGCCGCATCATTGCTCGACGGACGACGTTGCGCATGTTGTTAATGCGCCGCTTGGGCACGATGGCAAAGCCAGGACTGACGGGTGAGAGACCGATACTGAATCCTCCTCCCGGCACTGTCGAAGCCTCGGATGGCTGAAGGAAAGAGTACCGGTGCTTCCTGCGAGACTTCGACCGGTGCAAAGGCGGTGACGTGGGTAAAGCAAACGGCTGTGTCATGTAGTCCTGGGACTCCGTCCCGACGCTCTCCGGCGAAGTAGGGAAAGTCATCTGGTGAACAGTTGCGGGTGACGTCGGAAGACGAGCACGGTATGCTTCCGACTCCGATAAAGATGTTTCGAGCCCGGGTGAAAGTAAAGTGGATGGACCACTCTCCCGGAAGTGTGGTGGTACTTCTGAGACTTCCTCTTCTTCTTCGATATCATCATCACCTTCTTGCCACGTTCCAACGTCGACTTGCCCGTTTCCGGCATGGATAGATACAACCCAGACGCCGCCAAGGAGTACCACCATACCCACGGAAATGAGTGACAACTTCAATGCGGAGAGTAAAGCGAGTTGGTCGAAGTAGACTAGTCCGTTTACAATGGACGAAAGATTGTAGAAGCAAAAGGCGACTAGAAGGAAGTCGTTACTCTCTGAGTTTCTTTTAAGATTAAAACGGCAATTCAGCACTCACGGGGGCAAACAATGGTCGGGTCCGCATAAACGAGGGATTTCTGCAGATACCATAGCTGCAAAAGAGCAAAGGCAACAAGGCCGAGAAGCAACATCCACGCTTCCCAACGCCAAAATTGGTTATCACCACCAATCGTGAGAATCAGCAACTCTACGCCACTCTTCGCGAATAACAAGCACATGCCACTGAGAATTCCAGACACAGATGCGTACGATATTGCTAGCGCAAGATGTGTTCTGGCTTTACGTTTGTTCATTTGCGGTGTAGGTGTGGAAGAACGGGTGGTAGATTGCGGTTTCCTATCGAGAAGCGGCGTTTCCTCGGTGACTGCTGCCACGACATGAGAAGGGGGAGGTGCCATAGCCTGTGGGAGTGTCGAGATCATGGAATCCGGATGCACAGGAGGAGTCATGGGAGGGGAGGGTGCAGTTCTACGGAGAGAGAATTCGGCGATGTGAGACTGGATTGAGATGAGAAGACCTGTGTCAGCACTAAACCCACAATTCAACAACGGGAGAAGCTTACTATAACGAGGCATACGAGGACTGCTGCCCCCAGGAGAGTGAAGTAGGCTACGAAAGCAGGTCGCCTAAATAAGACGAGAAGGTCGTCAAGAGAGTGTGTGGGTTCTGGAACGATGCCAAAGAACGCTATGAGGACTGCTCCGCCAGCTATGAAGATCGTGCCGAGGACCATCCATGGTGAGAACACGTCCCCGAGCTGCACTTGAGTCAGCCACCCAGATATATAGAGCTAATATATTGCCAAACGCACCAGAAATCTTGCAAAGAAAGCGTTCCAAAGGAGGGAGATGGCGCCCAAGGGGGCTAGAATGACGACGGGAAGTGAAGCAATCTGAAAGAGTGATCCAAGGATATTAGACGAGATGAATATCGCGAGTCCAAGCAACCATAATCTGTAGCAGAAATCCCCAAGCCAGGTTAGCTTACGAGCTTACACGCATCATGCGAGACAGTGAGGGACAATACTGACGGTCGACGATAATCCGCTCGCTGTTGCTCCTCGGGTAACCGTTGGTTAAGGACGAGGCTCTTGCGTTGGATGGTCAGACCGAGACTTTGCACGCATGACGCAACGAGGCCCACGACGATTCCCCAGGCGACCGATAGGTGAGAGTCTACATCTGCGACCATGGGCGAGATGTGTCGGTGTGTAACAAGAATTTGTAGGTGATTGAAGGGATTGATGACATGAGGATGTGAGGATTGAGGCAACGGCATGGACATTAAATGATCGACGTTCTCGGCTCAAGTTTACACCTTTTCGTCGTTCGAGAAATTCATTTCAGATCATACTGTTAGTGTCATTATGTCTTGATTCTTGGTCCTTCTTCGTGCGAGAGGCGTCATCTGCTCTTTCTATTAATGTGATATGGGGTACGAAGATATACGGTTGAGCTGATGAGAACGAAATGCAGTGGAGAGATCTTTGGTGATGGCGACGATACCCTTGAATCGTATCATAGGAGGGAAAGCAAGGAAAGCACCAGTAACGGATAAGGTGACGAACTCGCACTGAGGTAGGGTATCTAGTGTCTTATATTGCTAAAGAATTTATCCCTCAAATTCCATCAGTCGCTTTCGCTCTCCCAGGTGGCGAAGTTCGACATGATGCCTCCAAGCGCTTCGTCATCCAGAGTCGCAAAGTTCATCCACATCTGTGTCAAATGCCTCGATCTCACTTTCGATCTTCCGATGGACCGGGGCTCGATATCGGCACACTCGATGGTCGGATCGACTTCACAAGCAGGCTACTGGAGCTGCTACTGGCGAATCGAGGTGCCGGTTTTGATTCGCTTTCCTTTCCTTTTTTCGGTGTCGGAGCCTTCCGAGAACTTAGACCAGGGTAATAGGGTCATTCTGGGGGCGAATATCTTGCGATAAAGGCCATGGTAACTTGCAACGAGCGACATATTGCAAGAAAATTTGTTGGGCAAACCTCCACCACCCTTGCCCTTGCCTTGCGTGACGCATCCCGCTCGGAGGAAGATTTCACCGAACGAAGGATAAGAACGGAGAGCAGTGTCCGATGACTGCAAAGGTGAGAGGTCCTCTTTTTCTACATTCATATCTAAATTATTATACGAAATCGCCAGTGCAAGCGTTGTGTCATCTGCAGTAGCCAGACGAGAAGTCGCTGTTTTGGCGACAAACGGCGAGCGGCGGGCTTGGAGAGTCGGTCGGCATACGCGATCTGAGAAGGATGGATCTAGTACCAAACACACGTCAACAAATGGACTTACTTTTCATTTTCAACTCAGTAATAAAATTTTCAGAATGTTGGTCACCGTCGTCTTCATTCCGCTTTTCTTTGGAGCTTACTGGTTACAAGGTTACTAGGGCAGCTCATATCGAAGTATCTGTAGCGCTTCAGAAACGGTGATAAGGGAGGGCTTGAAGTTCTGAGCGGCTATGATCGGAGTTGTTTGTTTGTATAAACTCCAAGTCGCCACACATAGTGACGGTGGGAAGGAGTGAGTCGTATACCAAGAGAGCTTCTGCGTACGTATCGGTGGGTGCAAACGGTTGAAGCACAAAGAGTTCTGGAGAGTCTCTTCCATTCTCTTCATTTTCAGGATGATTTTATACCACAACGTGGTTCGTAAATTAACCAGAGGCACGGGTGTCTCCAAGGACCCTCGCAGCACCCTGGCGGGCTCTCTTACGTTGGATACGGAGACGCTGATACGCAGCATCGCGGAGAGTAGCCGAGGGAGTTAGCGAAGGAACCTGATTCGTCCCGATCGCGTTTTTGCCGTCGTCTGATTCTTTTCGAACCTTTCTGGCGCTCCTGCCGCTCTCAGTCATCTCCTCGATTCATGTACATTCACTACTTTCCCCTCCGGTGCTTGTACACTTTCAATACAAATCCAAATACTATTGCCCTCTACTTCTTTTTTTTCTCTTAGCCATCCATCCATGAATCCAGGACCGCGCGAACCTTACTCACACTCAGCCGAACCTTGTCACAAAATATATATTCCTTGCTAGTACCAGGTCCCAGCTAGCGCTCCCTTTCGCGTACCAGGCATTCCCGCCGTTCCCCCTTCGTCCCTCTTTTTTTGTCCTCTCCTTTTCTTTTCTGGTTCTGCACTCTTGCCCTGTGCATAGACTTATTCCCAGCTTATCCTTCTTGCCTTTGCTTTGATCGAGAGAAAGGGCGGACAGATTTCGTTGGAGAGTAGACTCGCTGTGATAGCTACTGGTATCCGTTCGTCGTCAAGGTATTCGGACTAGGACCCAAGAAAGAGTGAAATTGAGTAGGTTTCAGCAATGAACGGACTCCGGGTACATGACCGCTTTGCGTCGGGGGCAAAGAGGCCGTACACGACACCTGTGTTGAGTGTGTGGAATACGAACGGCACCCCGAGTCCAATACTGGAACAGGCGGATGGGGGAAACGAAGAGGAGGAGGAAGGGCCAGCAAAGGCGGTTGAGGAGGAGGTTGTTTCGATAAAGTCTGGATACAGCAACCATCGTCATCAGGACTCCAGTGAGTAGAGCAGTCTGCCGATAACGTACATCTTTGAATACAGTAGTAGTAGCAGTAGAGATAGAGACTACCAGTGGCGCTCGGCCCGCTATTGGCTTTTTCGCTCTGTTTTTATACTCCTCCACCATCACACTCGTCCCCTTCCCGCTTTTTTCTCCTTCTTTTTCTTTCGTTCTTCTTTTCTTACCACCATCATCTACTCTTCTCTCATCCAGTTCTCAACTGACTTTTCTTGACTTCAAATAGTCAGCGCCACTCTTTCAAACCAGCTCGAACGCAGAGACAAGGCGTCCAGGATACTCGGTATCCCTCACAACTCATCCATGGAACCCATCCAGGTCAGGAAACGGAACTCAATCTTGTCCACTCGCTCGGCGGGCGCAATGCCTTCCACCCCCAACTCGTCGCCTACTATGCCGCTCGCGAGCCTGTATGTCGTCAGCGGTCTCCCAAAGAGACCCCAGACGTGGACTCTCGCTGACCCCGACGCTGTCACGGGTGTGCATCATTCAGACAGCGCTGTCAACCGTTGGTGGAGGGCTGAAGTGCTCGGTAGTACGCTCTCTCCAGGCATTGGAGGTGGCAGGAAGAAGAAATCCATGAAGGGGACGGAGATGGCGAAGGGACCGGGCGCGCTCTCGAAGCAGGAGACAGCAAAGATGTTGAGCAAGACTCTCAAGGTGAGTGACTGTTAACTCCTTTCGGAGATGTATGATGTCCGTATCCGTGGGTGCTCATGCTATGTTTAGTTATCATTCACTCGCGAAGTCGAGATCATTGCTTCCACTTTACAACCAGCATCCACCGTCCACACTTTCACCTTCACCCTCCCTGCACCAAACAGCCCCCTCGCTCCCCCCTCAACTCTCGCCCTCCGCAACTCGGTCCTCTCGTCCACGACAACCGATAATCGTCTAGGAAACGCCCTTGCATCCTACGGTACCTTCCCCTACGCGTCCTTCGCAGACACTCAAGCCCGTCCAAGCTCCGCGTACCTCGGCCCCGCAAGCGTCACTGCCCTCGACACGACAAATGTCAATGCCAGTCCGACATCCCCTGACTTGGGCGGCGCAGGAACGGAAGGGCGTGGGGCGGGCAGCGTGACTTACCATGGTGTCTGTCTGACCGTTTGGTCCCACGCAGACGCGGAACGTAGCGCCGCGATCCGCCGTACGCTCGAGACGTCTCGCGCGAGGAAGGAGAGTGCGCATAGTACCGTTACGGGCCGGATGAGGACACTGCGGTCTGGCACGGGCGACTCGATCACTATGGGCAGCGACCCCGCGCAGATTGCACGTCGGACAATGCGTAACTCGCGCAAGGGGCCCTGGGGCGTTACGGATGAAACAGATGCAGAATCCGAAATTGGGGATGCTATTAGTGAGAGTGAATTTGAAGTTGCGAGTACCCATGGACCTGGCGAGTCAACGTTATTCTTGACCGGTGACACCGTGTTTTGGCTTCCATATGCTTTAAGTAAGTTTAACTTTAGTTCTCAAGGTTTTCAGCGACTCATAGATTCTTCACAGCACTTGTGTCAAGGCATCCTACCTATGACCTGATGCGTGACTACTTGACCCTTTCGTGGGCACGCTTCAGTAAAGATGTCGCTTCTCATACGCTTCAGATTTCAAAAATCCTCTCGCATCCTGCTCCGAGAGCAGGCGACATCGTCCGGCTCGATGCCTCTCCTAAGGAAGGCGGAGACAAGGGTGATGGCAGCTTGGAGGTAGTCGCTCGTTTTCCTGGCGGCCTCGACTTCGGTAGAGGTCTTGTAGATATCAACGTTCGTAGTCAACATTTCCTTTCATTCTCAACGCATCTAACGCAAGGATCAAGTTCACTATGTGGCCTCTGTTCAAATGTTTGAACATTGACAACATCTTATCTATATGCGAGATCGCTCTTGCTCCCACCGGCCGTATTCTTTTCTTCTCCCGTCACCCTGCTATGCTAGGAGTAAGCTCAATTCTTCTTTCTCTTTTTTCTTCTTTTCTTCGACTCTAACCAATCGAACCCTTCGACTTCAGATCGCCGTTGCCACGATCAAGTATCTGGTTGAATTGCGTGGTTGGAATGGGATTGCTCTTCCCGCGGTGCACGCTCGCGACGCCCGTATCTACATTGAAGACCCGGGCCCTTGGATCATTGGCATGGCGTCCGAGATGCGCTATGCCGTTCGCCCACCTACGGATGTTTGTATTTGCGATCTGTCAGTCACTCTATTTCTCTCAAACTTTCGTTAGTTCTTCTGTTCTGAAGCTTCTCCGCCCGTTGCAGTGACATCAACTACCTCAACTGTGTTGCTCCACCACCCGGGTGTCTATCGGTCAAGCAACAGCGCGACAAGTACCGCCAGAAGCTGCTCGCGGCGTTTGGCGAGTTCTATCACCCTGACCACTCAGTGCCCATGTGCGTTAGATTTCTTTTTTCTTATCATGTGTTTCTGTAACGAAAGGTCCCGCGGAGAGCTGACTTCTAGCGTGTTTCGTCCAGTGAGTTCAAAGAGGCGTTCCCAGCGGGTCGTTTCCGTCCTGTGTGCAAGATTCAAGCGAAGCGCGGCGCGTCTTCGTCCGTGATCGCAGAAAGCGTGAAAGCCCCCGAATGGTGGCATTCAACTAGGATCATTCAAGCGTTCGATCAGGTCCTACAAGACAAGGTACGCGGAACCTGTTTCTGTTTTTCTATTTTCTCGATTTTGGCTCAACCTTGCTCTATTCTCTGTCTGGCGTGATCCGTGTTGTGACCTATGGCATTTGCTGACTGAACGACGTGATTGATTCGTTATCGTACGTAGAACAAGAAACCGTCGCTGTTCAAACGTATCTCTACGTTCGGCAATTACAAGCGACCGCCCCGACTCAGTGGTGCAGAGCAGCAGGTGCAATACTCGATTCGCAAGCGCGCAACTGCCTTCGTCGATGCACGAGATGACCTCGAGACAAAGATTGGGCGTCTATCGCGCCGTCTCAACTTCCTGATGACTGAGTCGGACTTGTGGAGAGACAAGTTTGTGTCGTTCGAACAATTTGCGGAGAAGTTGAGCAGTGAGGCTACGGATTTGCGCTCGAAGATCAACAAGGAGCAGAAAGAGAGTAGGCGGCTGACAGGCTTGGTGTCGATGACTGCGGCGGAGAAGCTCAAGCTGCAGAGCCGTAAGTCTGAATGTATTCACCTCTAACAATACTTTTGCTAACAGCCTACTTCAGAACTCAGTGAGACTGAGGTAGCACACAAAGAAGCCGTCATGGAACTCGCGAAGATGCGCGCCGAGATGGAACAGATGGAGTCCGAGCGTGAACAACTTGTCGCAGAAGTCGAGCTTCAGATCGAACGCGCCTTGCACTCGATGACGCTCTCCATGGAGATGAGCGATTCTGAAGAAGATGGCTCACAGGTCGACGAGAACGCCTCTGCCTCTGCATCGTCGCGCCCGCAGTCGAAACTCGGAAGACACTCGCGTGCATCAAGTAACGCCGTGGGCTCTTCTCCGCGTACGCAGAGCATCGACTCGGCGACGCTTGCTGGGACGACGGAGGCAGGTGAAAGTGTTAGGCATTCACTTGACGCTGATGCGATCAAGGAAGAGGACGAGAATGAGTCGACCGAATCGCCGACCGCCCCGAATAACATCGATGCTACCGCGCCTGTTGACCGCACGATGGACACCATGGTTGCTGTTGATGAAGGGATCCATTCCAACAGTGACAGAATCGCTCAGTCGGTGTTGCAGATTCAACAGAAGGTAATGCACTTTTTTTATAACTCTGAAAGAGAACAATGATCTCATGAATAGCGTATAGCTAGAAGCCCTCGCAAACCCTAGCCTGAGTAAATGGCGTTCATCCATCGATAGTGAGACCGAAACAAGCGACACAGGCCGTACCCGCAGGCGCCGTGAGCTCGTCAAGGAACGCTCCAATAGGACGCGTAGCAACACCACCTCGTCCTCCCAAACTGCAACGCGCTCAACCAAATCTCAATCCCATACCGTCAGCGAAAAGTCAATGACGCCTACCCCGAAAGCTATGGATTCCCCTATCAAAGCAACTTACGCTACCCCGGCAAGCCCTACCAAGACGAGTGAGACTGAGACTAAGAGCCCGATTTCCCCAGCGCCCATGATCAGCCCCACCGTCTCGAACACGCCGACAACGCCATCCGTCACCGTAGCGCCTACCGAAGATTCCGACACCGACTTCCAGAGCGCGTACTCTTCGAGTCCACGTGAGAGTTACCATTCCGATGAGGCGGCGGAGCATGGTGCGGGTGCTAAGAACGGGAACAAGAAACAGGTTTTGGACGATGATGAGGAACTGTACAAGGCGAAGATGCAGCAGGAGTTGGCGCTCGGTGGTGGGATGATTGACGGCCCGCACGGTCGGGATAGGGTATCGAGCGTTGCAACAGCAAAGGCTTCCGATGTTTATGCTTAAACTAATAGCATGGAACAACAGCCGTATCCCCAACTGGAACCCCAATTCCTAGGTCTCTCCTTCACTCGGATTTATTTATCCATGTTTATTTCTACTACGTTTTAAAGTGTTGGTGTTTATTTTTGTGCGGTACGCCCCACCCTTGCACTCGTTTGGCTTTCTTTTCTCTCTCTTTTCTTGATTGTCTCCTTCAATGTTTTTCTCTATCTTGTCTTTTCAATCGCCTCGAACGTTCTAATATCTTTTACTTTACCCGTCGAATCCTTGGTCTGTCTTGGATGGAAAAACTTGTTTCTTCTACTTCTTCGTCCTTTGCATCTTTCTTCTTCATCGGCTTGTTTCCTTTTCGTATTTTCAAAAATCTTTCCCTTCACGGGCAACGGAAGCGACTTCTGCGGAAGCCAGCTTCAATGTCTGAAAGCTATGGATACATCGTCTATTACAGTCTGATATGTAAAATGGATAGCTTTTCTACATGTTCCGGAATGAGTATCACTTTTGTCGACAGACTCTATGCAAAAAAACCATTCCTAGGTAGAAATACAAAGCTCAAAAGTTTTCACCGCTCCAGCCGCCTTCGCGCATTGAACGCAAGCACGACTGCCTTTACTTGCTCGAAGAACCACTCCTTTGAACTGATATCTGGGATTCTGAGCAGCTTGTCGTGCTCCTTTCCGAGTTTGCTGGCGAATCGGATGCCTGCGTGCTCGCCCTGAACGCCGGCAACGCTTGTGAGTGGCATGTCCCATTGGACACGGAGGTCGCGAGATGAGAAGTTCAGAACGCGAGCGTTAGTTAAGAGTGCGACGAGGTCTGTTCCCGGGAGATCTTGGTTCCGAGGTAGTTAGCGTGAAGTCGAGTCGATAGGAGAAGCTTCTTGGGAATACCTACCGATATGAGCAATGTAGAAGTCTTTGCGGTATTTTCCATCTTGGAGGTCCCACATCCAAAGCTGGCCAAGAGCTTTCCGTTGAGAGTAAGGTTCTAGAACACCATCCACGGGTGTATGCCGTGGCTATTCATGCATGTCAGTTGTTAGCAGGGCGGGGGAGCCTTTGGACGAGCGTACCTTCCGCACGCGATCTCTCTGCGGCGCGTCAAATACGGTGGTGGTGTTTCGGATACCTATAAACGCCTGTCACTACTTCGCTTGTCGACAGCGTGAAATATAGTTATACCTTCAGTGACGTTCGCGGCGAAGTCAAAGACGCCGACGACGGGTTTCGTGACGGCACTGCTGTGTGTCAATTTTTATCGAGACTGAACTTGCACTAAAGAAAGACGCACCCAACGAAACCCTTCCCGATACCTTTGAAAAATCCTGATGCTCCTTCCGCATCTGCCCCTTCGATCGGCTTCATCTAGAAAGCATATCGTTAGAAAAGGACTATCGAATACCGGAGTGACTTACGAGAACTCCCTCCACGCCGCTTGCCACACTGTTTGCGAAGGCCTCAGCTCCTGAGGTTACTCCAAGTCTGTGCCGGAATGTGAGAATACTACTCTTTATTCACGATAATTAAGAACGCATACAAAGCATGTCGTGGTTTGTTGCGACGCTGATTCATCCGCCGTTTCGCCTGATAGTCTGCATCCATCGTAGCAGCACTCAAGCCTGAGAGTTCCATCAGTAAAATAAACGCAGTGAGAAACTGCAATAACCAACCTTTTCCAACACTGGAAGAGAATTTGGTTAAGCTGTTTGAGAGGCCAAAAACCGTTTTCTTCACGAAGCTGGCAGCTCCCTTTAGAATTATTAGTAAAGTCGTCATTTTACGAAGATATGTGCGTACTTTGGCGATACCGACGCCCAACTCCCCTCCGCCATGCTGCACAACACCGTGCCATGGCTCGTAGAAGATGTCGGCCACACCGGAACTGACATTCGTGAATAACCCAACAGGGTTCCCGAGGAAGTCTGCCGATCCAAGAACACGGTAAATTTGTCTGAGCACTTCTTGTTTGTAGTGATATATTATCCTCGCTTGAATATCGGGCAGGGTAAGCCGGACATCTGTTATACCAAGTGCGTTCAGTTGCAAGTCAACTCCTTCGGCATTTGCCAGTGTCATTGTTAAAACATTCAAGACCAATGCCAATGGGTTCCGGCTCGTCATTCTTTGGGCTCTGTTAGATCAACAAAATCGAGTTATTTAGGAAAGTAAACATACGCTTGTGCATCGTCGCCTGAAGGTGTGATATTTCGTACGAAGGAAACCGAAAGAATAACCGGTTGAAGTTCAAGAACTTCAAAGTACACATCTTGTCCAGGTTCGGGCTTGACAGGCTCAGGTGTTCCCTCCGTGTTTTGAATGAGTACACTACATACTCGAGATTGGTACATCGGGGCCACTCATCAAAATTTGTTACACTCACCTGTCATCTTCAGTTTCCCAGTCGATCCCTTCCAGTTTGGTCAGATCCAAGATGGCGTACAGGAAAGCCTCATCGATCTGGACTGTTAAGGCCTGAAGAAGTATGGATGCGTATTTGATAAACATCACTCCGTGTGCTTATGTGCATTTCAGTCATCAACCTGATTCTCGCAACCATTCCAGTTTAAACCTACCACTGTCGTTTAATACAATGACCGACGCCTGCAATGTAGGCAATGCACCGAGACTTCTCGCTTCCTTTGAAATCTGTGTTGGTTGGAGCAATACTGGGAAGAATGCGTCATGAAGCTGATTGTCGACCTGCAGGGTTCCGAACGCCATGTTAAGTGACTGAGCCACGGGACTATTGGTATAGCTAAGGACGAGGTTTTGTATGGAGAAATATACAACTTCGACCAGCTTCTTGCTCATCAAGGAGATACCGAGACCTCTCAGATCCAACTCGATCTTCAAATCAGGTGGGACTTCTTCCTGTATTGCCTCGAACTCTGTTCCAGAGGATAGCGAGTCACTGCGCGAGACTGATCCCGCGCTACGATGTCTTAATTTATAGATGCTTGTCTCCTCATGATAGTTTGATATTGAGAGTAGCTGAGTTGGACCATCTGCTCTAACATCCAACGATAAAGCTCCGGCATTATGCTGATTGTAAATGTCTGTCAGGATGCTCCGAAACATGCGTATACTCTTCGCCTACCTTTAATGGAGGAAGAGCGCCGATTTCCATAATGTCAAGCTTCCGCGACCGCTTATTACAGCTTATGTATATCTTCTTCCTTTCAACAGCGGGGAAATCCCAAGCGTACTGAATATGTTGTCCGGGATCAACCTTATACATGAGATCAGGTTCAGGTCGTTCCCTTGTCTCATCCTTAATGTCATAAAGTATGTGTATATTGTTAGAACGATTTTAAGCGCCCACAAAGAAACACGTACGACTTGACCGAAAACGATTTGATGAGAACTATTGTTCTCAATGGCAAAGGGCCAAGGACCATCATGTATTTCTAAGACAACGAAGATGGTGGCCCGGTCAAGAATGACATCGGCGGCTATTAGGTGCGAATCTTGGCGGGAAGTAGAGCCCGGTGCTCGCATACGGACGTGCATGATACCCAACGCTTCCATGTCGATGCCAGGGGACCTGCGGTTGATGTAAACTTTTATGCTAGCAATTATTCTGCTAGCACTCACCAATGAGCGTCTAAACCCGGATAAGCAATGGTTAGAAGCCTGCGATCCTCCATGCGCACGAAATGCAAAGGCGTGCGCTCTCCAGGCTGAAGCTCTGGTTTCGCTGAGGGTGGTGTACCAACTTCGCGGAAGCAAATGGTCTTTGGTAATTTGTTGTAAACAACGAACCGAGGCGTCAGCTCTATGACCTTACAGAGCTTATACTTTCCTGTTCCTTCCGACCAACTTAAGCCTACATGAATTTCTGTCTTCTGGTTGACATGAGGAATGACCATCGTAGTATCTGCACTTGGGGCATCGAAACGCATTGTCTATAATCACGTTTGGTCAACATTTCATCCACAAACATTGCAGCATTCCTCGAAAAGTACCTGCGACCAGATTGAATCACCGACTCGGAAAACAAATTCATTCCCCTTCTTGTTAATGTGTGAAAGGACTAGATGATGTTAGATAAGGCCTTATAAAGCCTTGTGAACGACATACGGAAAGGCATATTGCTTGCTAATTCATCTGTTAAGTTTATTAGGTTAAAAAAAGGTGAGATAGGTCAGCGATTCAATTTGAAAACAATGAAGTACCTTTCGACAACGTTCCAGCAACGTCCCTCGTAACTCCTGCCGATCGGACGCACTTAACACCAAATGGTAGGCCAGTCTTATTGATAACCACAAATGGGCTGTAAATCTGGACTTTGAAGGCACCACCACCATCGGGATATTTACTGTCGATTTGATTAGATGGTTCCAAACGGTTGAAACATTTGAACAACCTTACATGTAATTTAGCATCAGGTTCAGCTTCCGGCCTTGAGCATCTGTAAGTGCCAGTTGATGTTCTGGCTCGAACTCGAACTTCTTGTCGGCATTGATGATGGTGAAATCACTAGCATTATAGACTGGAAACAAAGGGGGATGAGCCATATGGACCTTGCTTGGGCTAACTCAAGCCGTACCGCTATCTCCAATCGTGACACTTAAAAGGACGAGGTGATTTAGGTCAACAGAGTGGACTGGCGTATTTCCCCCTTTTCTGAGATAACTGTTCCAGTTATGGTTGGTATTTTTATCAAACACCTTGTACTGTATATCAAACGGAAGTAAGTTTTCGAGTTCTATCGGAGCCCGAAGGTTCAATGTCATTTGTGGATAATCCCTGTTTCAGTTCATGAGCTGCAGGCGATTGAGGCAAAATTGAAGGAAAATATTTACTTTGCTTGAGACGTCCACACTGGCCAGAGAGTGAAATGGAATGGTGCTTCTTTTCTGTCTATATGAGGGCAACGAATGCTGTAACTACCTCCACGCTTCACTTCTTGGAGATCCTCCCACCAGATAGGTGACGACCATTTGTAGCCGAAGCCCGCTGTAGCGCGGTCAGTACGAAGCAAATGAGTATTCCGGTGCGCTTACGGTCTGGTTGTACTCGCAGCTTGTTTGCCGCAACAGCCTCAATAGGTAGAGCATAATCATTTCCAGGGGCTACAAATGTGGTTGAGCATTAACTTCTTCAATATCACGACAATTTCGTACCGATCTTTGCGATAGGATACGCGGGATGGCCAGTGTCATCAACCACCGTGATTTCAAGTGGGTAGAATGTCTGATTCGCAACCTTGTACGTGGATCGGAGAGTCACAATCTTGACATTATCTCTTGTCGCAACTTCACACATCAACTTGCTTGAACCCAATTTCGTACGTGGACGCAGGGAAAAGACGTATTCGCCTTCCCTGTCAACAGGAATACTACGTAAATGTTCCCATGGTTTGGCCTCGAATTTGATCCCAATCGAATGTGTCGTTGATGATGATCCTTCCTGGAGGTGCGCCAATAAGTAAGAGACAATACGGCGTACCGATAATCGTACCTCTCTCATTTTGCGCCAGTCATCAAATCGCCAATCAATTTGCGATCCGTCGTCAATTTTTAGGGAATTAGCAGAATGGGTATCGTCACTGCTATTGGTATCAGACCAGACGGAGATTGGGCTTCCTGTTCTATTAAATATCTGATATGGTGCATAGCTGCCCCTGGCTTTCTGCAAGACTCGATCACCCTCCTTACTCCAAACATTGGCAGTTGCAATGGCGAGCTCAATGAAGTTTGAGCTTAAGTTGAGATCCAGCAGCTCCAATGAAGATAGTTTGAGCTCCATAGCACCGGTCGCAGCGTTTCGTTGTGCCTTTAAATATCAAATTAAGAAGAATTAGTTATTAATGAATTCAAAGCCAGTGAAAAAGCATACTTACTGTCATGCTGAAATTCCATGGGTCGATTAAAGGTTCCCAATGGGAATTCTTCAGGTTCCAATAGTTGATTGATGTAGGAATAATAGTCGAAGCTCGTAACTAAGTTCCAATGAAAGTTAGTCTTTGTTCAACCACACAAATAATGTTTGGACACACCTGGGTCGACCAATCTGTGACGGCTACCGTGAAGGGCTTAGTTGCTAAGTGAAGCACAGGTGCTTCCTGTAAATCACTGATCACAACCAAACGAATTCCTTTAAAGGTTGCTTTAAGCTGAAGAGCAACATCCTTGTTATTGGTTTATATGACAAATGTGAACAAGGTGCTCACCTCTTCAGTCGTCATAATGACCTTGGCCTTCAGCGACGCTTTTGAGCGTCCTGAAGTATGGCGTGCAGGCAGCCGTGAGCTTGACCCAGAGGTTACAGATCTCCCAGATCGCCTCGACAGCACCGCGCTGGTAGCATTGTCGAAAGCAGCTTGCTTTGTCTCGACCTTGTCCGGCTCGCCGGACTCAGAGAAAAGGGAAAGTGCTCGATTGGCGATCGAAGTGATGAGCAGAATGTCACGATAAGATGTCTTGAAGACAAACTCTTGCTCTACCAGGATCGTCAAGTTGGAAACTTTTTCGTTGAACTCTGAATGGGACTCTGATGCCACCTTAACATCTACATCATCCAAGAATCGTACGGATTCTGAATGTTTGCCCATTCGAGCCAATGACATTCCTAGACGAGCGACTTCAACTACCAGGGCATGCTTCAACCCATTTTTAAGCAAATTATGTCCCGTACTGAAAGAAAAAACTCGCTTTACCTGCTGTGAGAGAGAAAGCCTTGATAAAGTCAACCTTACAGCTTGAGAATCTGCCTTTTGACCATCTTCCAAGACGCTTACAGAAGCGTCGTGTATATCAAATCTATAGCTGAAGGTTGACTTTGGCTGTTCTCCGATTGCGTCGTTCCCGAGATCGTTCTCGAAGAAGTCTTCGCCTCCTGATGTGTTGCCATTTTTTGTGAAAGCGCTCATGAAAAAGTTGGACAACGCGAATATTGGGTCGACAGAGAAAATCATTTGCGGCGAATCTACGCTTGCTACAACTTGGGTGTCACCCTGCGCTCCTCCGGAAGTTGTCAACAAACAATGAAACTGGTCTCGACCATGTGAGGCAGCAGGAATTATTTCGCGGAATTTCGTTGACCCCGGCTTTATGTTGTTGACTGTGAAAGATTTCATCCACAACTGACATTGCATTGCGCCGTTCGTTCTCATGTCGAGGGTCATGGTCGAGCCCGTAAGGGCTGAACTGATAATCCCATACTCTTTGAGATTCTCCTTAGACGAAGCCCCGATGCCATATAATCGTATCTTCACGACATCCATTGAAACGACCAGGTCGAGTTTCTTCAAAACCAACTGACCATCCATCGGACCAACAGGACTCAGTTCCGGAAGCAAATCAGTCTCTCCAGATGCCTCTTTCTTTGGCTCGTTTATGGAGGGCGATGGGTCAGCCTGAGGAGCTCCGGTGAAGACGCTCGGAATCGATTGTGACAGTGTGATGAGCCGGCAGTACTGTTGTTGCGTAAGTTGGAGGCCAACATCGGAAACTTTGACTTTGATCTGCACAGAAAGGTTGAGAAGAAACCATTCGCAAAAACAATGAATACTTTACCTTGTACTCCGGTGATTCAGGTGAAGCGCTATTTGCTTGTTCAATATCAGTCGATATTGATACGTCGTCGATGAGACGTAGCTCATCTTGACCTTCACCATGAAAAGCGGAAGTCAATTGGATGCCTTTCAAAGAGGCGGATATCTTCTGCGATTGTTCCAAGAACTCGTTATGCGCCGCAAGCTCTCCCAGCTTCAGTGTGAAGGTGTCATGTAATTCTAACGCGTTGACTGGGAAGACGAGAATCGGTGCCCTGACGCTCATTTGGTATCCCATCTTCTCTACTTTGGCAGCTCGTTGTGCTGCAGCCTGGGTAGCCGCATCGTACAGGCCTTTTAATCGAGCGAACTTGAGAAGGAATAAATATATCTTGTTGAGAGGCGCCTCAAGGAAACGAAGCTTCGGAGCGCCGGTCGTCAATTTTACAAATGAATTGATTCCCTTTTGAGCTGATGCCTCGGCATTGTACGTCTCGTAGCGAAGCTCTGCGAAATCATCTCCCTCTATGGACAGGAGTTTTTTGAAATCCGAAGATGCCGTTTCCAATGAAGAATCATCTGTAACCCGAAGACTTCCGAGCCGAGCACCAACCACAAGACCGCCATTTTCAAGCATTACATCTACATCTGCGGTCGAAAGTGCTATCGTCGCCATATGCAGTGGGCCATCAATAAGCATAACTGCAGAAGAAGTTAGGACCTTCATTATAAGCAAGATATATTATACTCACCTCGGAAGCTGGCCAGCCTAGCTCGAACCTTTATTCGATCCTCAGAGACATCTTCATGAGTCGGTTCAGAGTCCACAGCATCCTCTACCGAGGGTGTCTCTGCAGGGCTTTGGTCTGCACTACCATTCTTATTGGGAACAAAAGTCGTCATGATGAAGTCGTATAGAGTGATGACGTGTTCGGGTACAGCTCGAACATTGAACGTCGAGAGGTTGACATCCACAGACTGGTTATAACCGTCATACGCAGACCAAAACTCTGGAGATGTTTTCTGAACACGTCGGTATGTAACACTCATGAGGTCCGTTTCTTCATCGACGCCAGACTCCGTTGAGATGAGGTCAACGCGTTCAAGATCCGGAGGTGAGCTTGTTACATTAATTGTTCTTGAAAAGGTTGGACGGGTCACTAAAAGTTGTACTGTTTCCGGTCGGTACTCACCCTAAAGTGACATCGACCTTCATTTCAAACTTCGCCATAGCGAACTTTAAGTCGAAGCGATTCAACATCAAATCGCCTAACATCTTTTCAGACCCATCGCCCAAAGATCGGAGAAGAGTCGCTTGGAGCGAGTCGACCTCGAAAGAGAATTCAATCTGATGCTGCATTGTACGTGAGCAACGTACAATTTGCGAGAGCCTCATATCACTCACTTGTTTCAATGCCTTGAGAGCATCCTCGGGAACTTCATTCTCGGCTTCTTTAATCGACTCGTTATCATCGACAACGTATTCCTGTTCTCCTGATTTGAAGAGACCCGCAGTGGGATGGAAGCTTTGGCCTTTCTGGGACGTTGAACGAGGAAGTTGCTTAGAATCCGATTCATCATCAATGTGTGGGATGGTCGCATCAATAAGGCGCATAAGTGTTTTGTATTTGTTGTCGGAGAAGTTGACATGTAGGTTCGGAAGTTTGCCTGACACCTTGAGCTTGGACAGGCTTCGCGCGGCAGGTACAATAGAGTTCTGCGCGAGTAAATCGATGTTGATGCGTTCCAACAGATGCATTCTTGGATCAGGGGACTCGGATTGGAGCGCTTCACGACATGACTCTAAGCTATCTCCGATGACAAACTTGCGGAAAGAAACTGAGTGACAATGACGCAGCAGACCCAAAGCAGAACGTACCTGAGCAGCTATAAGCTTGACGGAATAGTTATCGTATAACAATGACTCCAGTTGCTTATAATCATCATCAGAGTATTGGCGGTTTCGTTTCTTCTCGATTTCTCGTAGGGCTCCTTTGTCGGCCAAAGCGCTTTCGACGAGAACGCGGCCAGCATCAATCACCAAGTGATTGCAACGTTCTTCCGTTACACTAAGAAGGATTCAGTATCTATCTATCGAATGGAAGAAAATGATTGAAGTATTAACTCACCGCTCAGGTATAATTATAATTGGTGCATGCATATCAAGCTTGAGATCGACAGTCTTGTGCGTTTCAAGCGCATACTCCAAGCCAGCCCTTGTCTCCTTCTGAATACCCTCAAACGTTTCGCCAGCAACATTGAGTAGTGCTTCAACAGATAGTAATTGGCTTTCAGGTGGTTTGAAGAATTTGATAACGGCTTCAACATAGCTCCTTTGATAGATGATCTCCATGGAGCGAAGTTTAACCGTGAGCCCATTATCTGCGCGATTGTCCAATGGTTTTAGCTCATATTTTGCGGAGAAGAAAGGTTCATCAGCGGAACCTCCATCTTGTGACTCTTCATGCTCCTTGATAAGCTTTCCATCCTTGACATGCACAATTTGACTAAATGCCTTATTTGTTGTCGTCCCGTCGAAAACTCGGAAATTGCCTAGAGATAACGAGGCTTCGAAGTTATCGGGACGCTGAATGCCTCCCATTTCAAACGAGTCAAAGAAGAGCGAGATGATGTCATTTGACCCATCTACCGGACTTCCCTTCAGCCTAAACGACCCTTGTTTGAGGTGCATGTTCACTTTTGTTGATACGGTATCTCGTGATACCTCAAACGATTCGGCGAGGTCCGCCTTCTCGTCATAGTCGATAATTTCGTAGAGATGTTTCCTTTCTTCGTCTGTCATCGAATCAAATGTCTTCGGAGAAGATTCGGATGATGAACCCCAGAGCCATGAGGACCAGCTCTGAGATTGCTGATTCTTCTTTTCGAGGGCTTTTCGTGCCTCCTTGTCTTTTTTAAGTTGCGAACGAGCTATCGATCGGTAGAATCGAATATCGTTATACGACAGCTGTTTTTCCAGATGAGACAACTCAATCGTCACAGTTTGCTAAATACCAGGTCAAAAATAGCTTGTCATGATGCACAAGTAAGGAAGCCTCACATCTGGAGCATTTTGATTCGCCGTCTCTTTCTTTTTGAAGAAATCGACGTATTTATGACGCTCGTCTCGTCTAGTACGGAAATGTTCCCAAGTCCACCTCGCATGTTTGTCGTGGATCTCTTCTCGGATTGCCGAAGTAGCAAACTTCCAGAGCGCCTTTGGCTTATTTTCATTGAAGTCGGCAGTATCAGGCCTATATTTCCGATACTGGTGGAGAGTTAGAAAAACCGTATAGTATAGATGACTTACATCGTGCTTACCTTATGCTGCCTAGCGAAAACGTGATACTCATCCGCCAGCGAGATGACGTCTCGGTATTGATGGTTGTCCAATGTGAAGCCGAGTTCATTGAAGAGTAACTGTGCGTCATAATGAGGTTGCCCGTCTTTGCCCCAAGCTTTATTTAGCACGATCTAAAACACATAGTGTAAGTCTCCGACAACGTGTACGATAAGAAGTATGGAAATCCTACCCGGCCTTCACCTGACACTGGCCTGAGAATATATTGGTGCTCGATTGGGTGGGATTCCGAAGAGATCTAGAGGGAAACCCTGTTTTGAATAGTTTCCGATTATATTCCGACGAAACGACATACTTGATCACGGAAGAGCTTCTTTGACTCGCCAAAGCCGAGGCCTGCCAGTGACTTTGAATCTGTGTTGAAGTACACAGCGAGAGAATCCAAGTGCGCGAGCTAATTATAGAGAAAAAGTTAAGCTTGGCACGTTCTAGGACTCTACGGTCCAATGGACTTACCTTGTGGATTGATTGTTGGTATCCGTCAAGATACGCAGGTTGCCACTTGCCGTCCACTGTCACCGCAGTCAAGCTGGCGAGGGTGATGCCCACCGCGAAAGGATGCTAAAATCGTATGAGTACTATAGCCCTAACACACTGAAAAAATCAGGCTCACATTTGAGACCGTTTGAGTATCCTCATAGCGCAAATGCACGTTCTTGATGGATATCTGGGCGTTGTTGACGATACGAGCAATGAACGCGTCGTAGAAAGACTGGGACTGTGATGTTTGGTCTGACCATCACGTTTCAGCCTACAATATGCACATGCACTGTATGGTGTATACAACGCACCTGCAGCTTCGCCTATTCTTAGCGATTCCGCTCTGTCTAGACGTTCCTGCTTGAGTTGTTGTTGTCTCGTTTCGTCATCTTCGCGACTGTATTCGGTTGCAGAGGAAGCAGCAATGAGTAGCTGGACGTCTTCAATTTTAACTTGCAGAGGTGTTGTTCCTTTGAGGGACCAATTTATATTCAGCTCAAACCTTCCGATTCTCCCTAGATGATTGTAAGGAAGCGATTCGGACTGGCAGTGTTGCGGGTACTCACCTTCGACAATACCGAACGGAAGATCGAGCTTGTCCAGTGCACTCTTCTTCAGAATAAGGTCACTCAAGTCGACCTTGCCTTTGCACACACGTCAAAATTCGCCATAGCATTCGCACAACGAGCATATATACCATTTGAGAGCCCGACATCGAGTTGGTTGGAGTTCAAGTTTTCGACATAAGAGCCTATAAAGCTCATGATGAGCTGTCACCAAATGAACCGATAATCAGCCCTCGAAAACAACAGTGCACTTGAGCGTAAAATCACTGACCCTATGGACCCATGGCTTCGTAAAACGAGCCATGAAATCCATTTTGGCGGTAGCACTGAGAAGTTACGATTCAGATGATGTGGGAGTTGTTGGCATACGGATGTGCGAGCAACCTGCTGGGGGTACTCGCCACAGTCAGTTACGGTTGAGCGAATTGATTGACGTCATCTTATTTTTATTTTTATTTTGGCTCTTTGACGCGTGCTGCCTCCTGTCCTCAGGCCTCTAGGTCATCGCGTTCGAGAAAAAAATTCCGATTTTGCCTCAAACGACCAGCTCAACGAGCAACTCGATTCAGTCGGCAGGGCTAGGGCTTCTTGTCCGAAATGACCTCGAGACCCGTACAGCCGAGCCATGTGGGGAACAGGTCCCATCTTTAGCATTTCAAACACTCACGAGCCTGCCCACTCTACTAGTAGTACTCAATTGTCATTCCCACCCAAAGTTCCACCGGTCGAAGACGACGTTTCGCCGTCTGAAAAGCAAGAGCCAACTTACCAAAACAGTGCGGCCGGTGAGATGCCATCAACACTTCGCCTGCTTTTCCGAAACTTTCACCGGTTTGACCCATTTTGTATTCGGAGCGCACTTTCGTTCCGAGTTTCCTCAACGTCATCACGTACAAAAGCAAAGACCCTCTTTTGGCCCGACAGGCAGGAATCAGCGCATCAGTCTGCCTAGACCAGCTTTGCGAGTCTATCGACCCCATAGATCCCTGTAGACCTCGATACCTGTGCGCGGGCCACGCCACGGTAAGGAGATCCGAAGTCCGGTCTATCCCGAGTTTATCGACGTACGTGTCCACGTTACTTCCCCAAGGCAGAACGTTATCCAAACTTCCCCGCTTCGAAATGCTATATCTACCAGGTCGACCCCGCACAATGTTTAAACTCAACCCACCCTTGGCTTGTCCTTGAATCCACATAAAAGAAACTTCTTCTTGAGCATTGCTTTATTGCGTCCCCACCCTCATCCCATACCACTACGTTCTCATCATGCTTTCTGTCGCGTCTGCCCCAAGCTCTTCCTTCCCTCGTGTACCTACACCTATTGGCCCGCGAAAAATCGCTCCACGTGTGAAAGAGGTCGGGCGCTCCTTTCGCGGTGATTGGGCGGCTTGTTAATTTGCGTACTATTTCAGGTCAACAGCGTCGAAGACAGTATTCTTTCCTTCAAACAGTGGGTGTTCCTGGATCGTCAAATCACTTGATACTCATCTTCTAACGCGGGTTTTCAAAGAATTGTAAACGTGCAGGGAGGATCGCCTCTCCGTCTGCAATGCACTGTCCCTATGTGGACGTCGACACCCACGCATTGCGTCGACTTGCACGATCTTCATGACTTACGAAACCGATCCATGTCATTCCTACATAACTTACTGAATGTACTCCGATCCAGTGGGGTGAGTAATATCTATGTAGCTTCGGTTTCCGAGTAGGAAGAACAGATACTAAGCATGAATGTGTATGCAGGTGCAAGTGACCTATAGCTTAACGCCATCCGATATGGACATGACGACGATATCAGCTGTTTCTGCGGAGACCCACCGGCGAAGGGCACCGGTAGATCCTGAAGTTATTGCAGCAGCCGACGCCGGGAAAACTTTTCTTGTATCAACTGAGGATGGACCTGGTCCCGTCATTGTCATGACGTGAAGTCGTTCTACCTCCTACCTACTCCACTCCTCTTCATGCACTTACCTTCTTTTCGTGGTTTCTGTTTTGTGCCATTTCTCTCTGGATTTGTGGACAATGCCGTAGTCTTGTGATAGGCAAGAATTGTATAACATACCCAAAAGTAAATGAATGTTGATTGATCAAGACATGATTCGGCGATGAAGCTAGCTGTGAGAAGTGGAAGATGTGCGGATCATATCATACCCATATCCATGAGCTTGTGATTTTTGCATGCATATGAGGAGACTTGTCTGCCAATGAGCGAGACTCGCTTAGTCACGTGCTTACGTGATACGTATGATCGTTCCGTGACTTCGGGAGTAGAAAAAAAAAGAGATCGTGTCCTCCTTGTCCTCCCAAACGACTTCCTCTCACCACCGGCTTTGCTCGTCCTCTCTTCGTTCCCCTCCCCCTCCCTTCCCTGCTTCACAATGGCCCCCCTCGCCGACTTCATTCTAGCAAACGTTCCGCTTCCAACGCTTCCGGATTATCTCACCAGCTATGTCCAAGGCCAAACGCCCCTCTCCACTACCAAGGAGGTCGCACCGGCTCTCGTGTCTTACCTGGCGGTCATCTTCAGTATTCAGGCAATCATGAAAAACCAGCAGCCGCTCAGATTACAGTTTTTCTTCCAGCTGCATAACGTCATCCTGAGCTCCGGTAGCTTGCTCTTGCTCGCGCTGATGGTAGAAGAAATCGCGCCCATAGTGTGGAAAAACGGGTTGTTTTACGGGATGTGTAACGAAGCGTCGTGGACTTCAGTACGCGTTTTTCGCGTTCATTTCACTTCCTATCGGACAACTGACTTGTCATATAGCGGATGGAGTTCTATTATATGATCAACTATTACATCAAGTACTTGGAGCTTTTGGATACGGTTTTCCTCGCATTGAAGAAGAAGCCATTGGGTAAGTTTATTAACCCAGTCGTCCGAAGTCCCACAACTCATTTTGGACACGTAGCATTCTTGCATGTTTTCCATCACTCGGCGACTGCTTTGCTTTGCTTCACACAGCTTAACGGACGTACCAGCATTGTAAGTGACTGTCGTTACTCGCGTCTTATTGCACGATGCTCATATCTATGATACAGTCCTGGGTTGTCATCAGCCTGAACCTAACGGTCCATGTCTTTATGTGTGAGTGGGCTACATGACCGTTTTTACGCTGTCTCCTGACGAGCTCGTAGACTACTATTACTTCGCGACGGCTGGTGGTGCACGTATCTGGGTATGTGTTTACTAAAATTGCCTCAGGCTCTCAGGCACTGACCCTTCATTCAAGTGGAAGAAGTATCTTACAACGATGCAGATTGTCCAGTTCATCATCGATCTCTTTGCGGTGTACTTTGGCAGTACGTCGCATCATGATGTGGCTTCGGATGCGACTGACTAATAACGCATCGCCTTTTCAGCTTACTCATACTATGTTGCGAATTATTTTCCTGGAAAATATCCTATCTACGGAACATGTGCAGGGACCGAGCGCGCCGCAGTGTTTGGCTGCGCGCTGCTCACCAGCTACCTCGGCCTCTTCATCAATTTCTTCATCCAAACTTACAGGAAGAAACCTTCCAAAGGAGGGTCGAAGCCTATTGCCAATGGGAACGGTGTCGCGAACGGGAATGGTGTTTATCAGTGAGTCACCGTTTCACGTTCATCCAACTGTCAGAGTGCTGAAGTCTGGCCATGAATTACAGCAAGAAAAACTGAAACGACTGACACGAAGGACACGAGAACGGCCTATAATGCTCTACGGGCGTCAGCACTGTCATAGAGATTGTGCCTTTTGGCGGCTTTGATACCACGTCTTCTTTCGTTTCTTGTTGTGCTCTCGTATCCTACTTTGTCTTTGTTTTTTGGCCTCAGGGGGACCATAGCCGCTCTTTACATGTTTAGCAAAAGCTGGTCATACACCACGTACCGCGCATATATAATACACACGCATATTAGAGAGAACTGGATGGTTTTTCTTTTCATAGATTTCGGGATGTTTTCCTATGTAGTAACTCGTGAGAATATTTTCATGAATTACTCGCTGCCGCTATCGCCGCCATCCTGGATGTTCGGTATCATCGCCTCCGGCGAGTCGACATTGGATTATCGGTGTCCTTCATGGGTGAGCAGATGAAGCAGTAACAGGGTTGGACACGAGTCTAGGAACGCATACAGACCGCTCCCCTTCATTTCGGAACTAGTTGTGTGTGCCTCCTGCCATCATTATCCAGAGGCGACACGAGAACGTCTGTTACTGTATCTCGCCTGCGACAGTCTTGGGTGCAAGGTGCAGCATTTAGTGAGTGAGAAACGAGGGGGTCATCGATTGAGAGCTTGACGTTGTCGCTTATATTAGTCAACCATATAATAAACGAAGAAGCGTTACCCTCAAAGCTGCTCACCCACCTCAGGCTCCTCCCCCGTTCCATTCCTCCGGCGCTCCTCCTTCTCGCCCTCCCAGAGCCTGAACGGGGTTAAGATTAAAGGTACGGGTGGGACCATCCTCGTGCTCTCTCCTTCCTGCGTCCACACCCACCCTTTCCAACCGTTCTCTCGTCGTCGCCGTCGGATTGCCTGCACACAATGTCGGAACTGTGGTACGCGCACGGAGACTCGAGCAACGAGACCCGCGAGTTTTTCTGCAAGGCCGAGCTCTTCTGTCTCTCGAAGCCTATCGCAACTCGGAAGGTATGCACTATCATAAAATATGAATAGTGTGAGCTGGGCGTCTAATCATTCATTCATTCATTTATCGTTTCTAAAGCCTCATCTACCGCGCAAGGCGTCAGAGAAGCGCGAGTCTATCAATACCGTGCTGAGCAGCGGGGAGGAGCGTAAGCTGCGCGGTACGTCATCTAACAACGTTGTCCCGCAAATGTATAATGAAGAGTCTTATGTATTACGCACTTCATATCTGTCCTCGACTCATCGGCAATTCCAGAGAAGCCAAGCTGGTTCCGGAGCAACTTGACCAGCGCGGTTGGGAATGGCATTTGGCGCTCAGCGCGGTGTAAGCTGCTGGAGGAGACGGACCGCTGCACGCTGAACATTTATGTCGACGTACGTGCACTCTTTATATATCAAGACCGAGCTTGTCTTCATCTCGCTTGTTCGCCCGACCCGAGGAGGGGTGTCGGTGGATACGATAAGCGTGAATAGTTTATTCGTGGCTTATTTTCTATCTACAGGAGACGATCTTGCAACATTCGATCTATGTGCACATGCTTCGATGCACGGACATACGGCCAGCCGATCGTTCCCTCTTTTTCCGGAACGACTGTTTAGAAATCCACGGCAAGACGTGAGTGGTGCTAGTTTCTGCTTGATATTCATGAGCTCGTAGCTTAATGTGCGAAATACTTGTTCTCGGATTATTCGGTTCTTCCTCGTACGCATGCTTTCGAAGTGGACAACGATGGTCGGACTCAAATTCGGAAGAGACGTTTTATCTACAGCTCTCGGATCCAGACATGCTGAGTACCTGGGTCGCTCTCCTTCGTTCCTATGCCATCGCAGAAACGTATGGGAGGAGCCTCGCTCCCCGTGATGGTGGCCTCTATCGCATGTGGAGGCAAGTCCAGATCGAAGTCAACCAAGGTCGAAATCTGGGTGCCGGTGTCAGGTCACCTACGTCCGCAGACTTTTCCCCAGGTCCGACGATATCCGACTTCGATCCCACCAGTTCGACAGACGGGGTCGACATGGATGCATCGTGCGAGATTCATATCGGCGAAATCCTCTACGGTCGCACGACGGTGAAGAGGAGCTCGGGTGCACCTGAATGGCATGAACAGTTCGTCTTTGGGGACTTGCCTCCGTTTGGCGAGCTTATTGTAGATGTGTATCGGGAGAGGAGGGTCCTGAAGCCTCAGCTCCTTGGTTCTGTTCAGATCCCTCTGAACAACTTCCGGAGAGGCGAGTCCGTTGAGGGTTGGTTCCCCGTCATTTCTATGAATCACTCCGTGAGTGGCTCGCAGGTGGGAGAGCTAAAGCTTCGAATGAGGGTGGACGAGTAAGACCGCATTTATTGATATCAATACTACCCCAATTGAACATATTTTTTAGAGAAGTAGTCCTCCCTACGGAATCCTATGGTCCGATGATTGAGGTAACCTCTCTTCCCAGCTTCTTTACCGTCGCTCTAACATTTGCCTAGTGCATGTCTAAAGGCAACTTCTTGGATTTGCTCAATTCCCTAGAACAGGAGCTCAAGCTCGAGGCAGTTGCCGAGCATATTCTGGCCGTTGCAGTCGCACGGAATATACTCATGAAGGATTTATGTGCACTTGCTGACCGTGAAGTCTCAAGCACATCCATGAGTAAGATCCTTTATCTATACCTCTCGCGCCAAGGGACAGAAATTGAATAAAAGTCGATACTTTAGCGCCGAATATTCTTTTTCGCGGAAACTCGGTCCTCACGAAGACTATGGAATTGGCAATGAATTATTTCGGGAAGGGATTTTTAGAAGCAAGCGTCGGACCTGTTATTCGGAAGCTGATCGCACAAGGGGTGGTAATTGAAGTCGATCCCGTTCGAAGTGGGAAGGGCGTAAAGGATCATGAGAAACATGTTGACTTATTGTGTGAGTCTAATTTTGTCGTGGGTATCAATCCGATTCTAAAAGAACGGACGCCAGTAAATTGGTGCTCGGAGTTCTGGTCAAATATTTATAGCGTGCGGGAAGTTTGTCCGCAGTGAGTCTCAAATGTTCTTATTTTCCTTGTGCCGTTCTAGACTCACTTGTTTTCTCAGGGAATTGAGGCAGATGTTCCAGTACATACGCCTCCTTGTAGAAAAACGTTTTGATGCCGAGAAGAAGGACATGCGATGGCAGAGCGTGTCTGCATTCTGTTTCCTTCGATTCATTGTACCATCTATTCTACATCCCCACATGTTCGGATTGTGCCAGGGTAAGCCGTATTTTATTTCCTCGTATTCTTTTCTTTGGAATCTCATACTCAACCCACATTCAAGGCATGCCTCCGAGCCCTGTACAACGTTCCCTGACGCTAATCGCCAAGGTAATGCAGAGTCTAGCAAATTTAAACACTGTAAGTTGGTTCAAGAAAACATTCATTCCAAACCTTATGGTTTTCCAATCTAGGGTGTATCAAAGGAGGAGTTCATGAAAGGCTTCAAATCGTTCCTCAAAGATAATCAACATGCGATGACCGACTACCTGAGAGAAGTATCAACGCCTTCTCCAGAGCCATTCCGTAATGCAGGCCCATTCGGATCAACTTCAGGAGACCACAGTCGCATACACGTTATGAACGCTCTTCGTGAGCGCAAGTCTGTAACACCAACCCTCCATCGCGAAGCGTTGCTCTTCCTCCCCTACCTACAAGACATCCCCAAACACCTCGCAATTCTGACATCGTCCGTCGTCCGCAATGTTCGTCTGCAACGCATCAAGGTCCTCAAAGAACAGAACGAGCACCTATACGCATTCACGAGGAGCTGCTTGGAGGTCGAGAATCTTGCTCTGCGATGTGTCAACCAGCTTCGGCCTCGTTCGCTCGCCCTTCGACCATTTTCGGTCTCACACATCAATACGCAGCAGCCCATTCAACCTGGTGAACCGTCGCCCATCAAGTTTGCGGACCCTGCGAAGATTGGTGAGCCGATAAAACGCATGACTCGCAAACGGTTGAATACGAAGGTGGCTCGGCCTTCGACGGCACCGTCGACCCCTGACATGGATGGGTCGTGGAGGGCACCCTGGACCGGAAAGTTAGACGACAAGTTCTTGCCGTCGAGCCCAACTGATAGCCAACCGAGAAGCTCGAGCGGTTCAGCCTCTGGACAGACACACTCTACTCATCGGCCATCGGATGCACGCAGAAGTTCCAGTCTAGACAAGACGGGTGCGGTCGACGAGAACAGGGCTCCGGATAATCAAACAGGGAGTATCCGCAATACTTCAGAGGAGGGCAGGAGCCGTCGATTTTTCAGAAACTTCTTGCCCAGGCGATAACTGTTTCTTCTTTCTCTTCGCGTTTCATCTTCGCCTCGCTGTCATTTGTCTCCACGGACTTTAAATATTGTTCCTTTTCTGCTCTGTATTTGCTGTGTATGCTATCAGTAATGTCATTAGGATGATCATGATTCAAAGTTAAAAATACAGATGGGAGATCCGGGTATAAGGATGAGGAAGGAAGTTGGGATTGTATACGTTCAGGTGATTGTGGTTGGCTGTAACGGTCTTACGAGCAAACGAAGTACTTCAGCTGCTACGTCTTCCGACGTACTGCGAACGGTCAGGCGACAAAGCTTCATAATAGAAGTCAGATACAGACAGTTTAGGAGAGGTAGTAAAGCGCACCTTGGCTTCACGATTGGGTTCCACGCGAATCAAGCAACCAACTTTACCTGACGTACTCGTATGCAAGACACCTGCCCCAACGAGGTTTGACGGGTTGGGATCGACTTCGTCCAGGATCCCGAACGAACATCCAGATACGACCGATCTGTTCTTTTGAATGTCAATATGTCCTGCGCTGTCGAGGCCGATAGGGAAGATCTGCTGAGCCTCGCGAGGCGGTCCCCCAATGATTTTCCATCGCTCGAAGAAGTCGGATGGACCCAGTTTGACGGGTTCAAAAAACTTGGTGATGACAACCGGTAGCCGAACCGTAACAGTTTGGTGGGATCCAGCAAGGAAGGAGACGCTGAGGAGTGGTGGTTGCGAGAACGTCTTTTTACATTCTACGTTTAGAAGCTGCTGCACCTGGGTGCGAGGGGCGATGGTGCTAGGCGGCATTTTCAAGAATGAGACTGACAGTGTATCTGAATCTTGAACATGAAGGGTTGCGGTGAAAGATGTGAGGGGTGCAGGCATCTTGTTACCCAAGAAAACGGCCAGCCGGCCTTCTTGGTTGTGATATTCGGTCTTGATACCCATTTGAATTTGGACGTCTTCGTAAAGAACACCTTCGCGAACGTAACACAGCTTCTCAAACCACCGGTCGACGTTCGCACCGTGGGTAACTGGGGGTAATGGTGGCCTGACCTCAAGCGGCAATGACTTGAGCTCCGTTCCAGATGAAAGGTCGAGACCTTTCAAAGTATCAAGTATGTCGCCGTTATCTACCCCATCAGGTTGTCCGTTAGCATCCACATTGCCTGAGGGTTTCTTTATGGACTTCAGCCGAGCAAGATCGCGGTCGATGTTCGCCTCTTTGCCTCCGTGGATCCATGTACGTTTGTCTTCCGTGTCACCGAGTTTGCGGTTGAGTCGGTTCAAAAGGGCCGATTCACGAGCAGGGAACGACGGTATTTCTTCGCATACATTTTGCAGAAGCTCGTCATCGTCCGGCCGGGATGCCAATGCGTAGTATTCGCAGGCGCGTTGTTGCAAGTCGGAGTCTAGGACATGTCGGTAACGCTCGAAAATGGCGAGCAGATGGGGTTTGATCTCTGGGAATACGTTCACCCACTTAATGTATGTGGATAAAAGAAGCGCTCGAGTCGGGGCCGAACAAAACTGGGACTTGGAATGTAGCACCATAAATTGTTCAGAAGGGCTATAACCAGGTTCATTTGCAATGAGATGTCCATATTCTCCCAGAACGTATCCTTCACAAGTCATATCAGAATGATAGATCAACCTTTACTATAGCTTTCTCTTACCTCCGACCTTTATCAAACTCTCGTGACATGAAGGAGACCGCAGATGCTGGAAAACAACTTTAGCAGCATATGTCTGGAGATCCTCTGTGTTCGTCGTAATTTGAACAACACGGTACCAGACTTCTTCACCGACATGATCTCCTGCTGCGCTGATAAGCTGCAATATGGTATCGACATACCACTTATACGAGGTAGCATACTTCTCCGTAAGAATTGCAATCTTGAGTACCATCTCTTCCCTCAGGCCGTAGTCAGCAACCTTGAGGTACTGGAGTAGTTCCCCGACGATAAGCTCTGCGTTGTCGACATCGCACATACTGTAGAGAAGATCCAAAGCTCTTCTTCTTACACTAATGTCTTTATCCCGTAGAGAAAGGATAATCGTGCCTTGGTGCTTCTTGATAGAGTCTAATGACTCTACACGTGCTGCAAGATGAGCCATGGTATCCAAGCCAAGGTACCGCACATTCGTCTCTTTTGAGCTAATGAATCGTGCAAGTAGCACAGCGGCGGTGCCGACGAGTGGAGAGTTCGTGTCGAGATGAATGGCAAGGCTGATGGCCTCAAATAGGATGGCGTTCTGAGCATTGTTGTGCTGAACGTTTCGCGATTGCTCTGCGGCATTATTCATGATAGTCTGCAATGTTTGGTGGAGAGCTGCTTTCACGGACGTATCATCTCCAACCCAGTGTCAGTGAAAGTCTGACGCTCAAGGGAACACAGACAAACCTGGAGGGGGGTAGTATTGCAAGAGACGCAGTAGTTTGACCTGTAGCCAAGGTGTTGGAACCTTGTAGTACGCATATGCGGCAGAATATTCTCTTTCTATCACCAACTAGAAATTCGTCAACTGTAGCGTACAGAAATGATAATCGAAGTATCTCATACCCTGTACAGTCGATCCACTGCCTTTTGGTAGCAAACCGCATAGACATCAAGATGATCCTGAGCTACAGCCATGATTAAGCTCGTAACACAATTGACCACTCCCTTTTAGGACCATACGTTAAAGTACAGCCATCAACATATTTGATAGAGTGCTTACAAGATCCATATCGTCCATGATTGCTACAATGCGTAGAGCCCACTCAGCTGCAGGGATTACATCAGGGTGTTTCCGGTACAATCTCAGAAGCGTCAAAGCTGCCTTCTTCTTCACCATTGTCTGCGAGGTTCTTGCAGGACGTTAGAATATACACGACATTAAATCGCATGTTTAGGCACGCACGGCGAAATGAGAAGACGGTGTACATCTTCAGATAATGCTTCCGCCATTTCTTGACCTCCTACATTCGCTATAGCGTGCAATGCCAGGCAATTGTTGATTTCGTTATTATCGTCAAGGTCCTTCTTAATAGAGTTCACCACAAGCCGCAGGAAGTCCGAGTTCTCGTGCATGAGCAAAGTGACCGCCAGATATCCCTGAAGGTGGTCTGAGTAAGGAGTATCGAGACGTTTGGCAGGGCACGCACTATCTGTTTCTCACTGTACTTCGGACTTGAGATAAGATTGACGGCTTCCATGTGGCCTACGTCCACCCGGTAGCCCAAAATATAAGTGAAGATTATTTTGGCTACATATCTGTGCTAGCAAGCATGAGCAAGAATCTTATTCGTGCCTATGAACAACCAACGCACTTCTTCTTCTGGTACCCATCCAGATTCCCATCTAACGAGAGCTTAGCTTTCTAAGGCTGTAGAAAGATAGGTCGAAAACGAACCTTTGAATTTCTTACGGATGTTTGCCATTTCCTTGTTTATACGTTTCTCTTCCAGCTCTCGAACCCGAGCACCTCTGATATCGGCGATGAACTGGCAAGAGGTTCGATATATCAGCACTTTGAAACTACTACATTCTTAATAACACAAAGTACCTGCGTGAGTCCACGCATTGATGTCGCCATGATGGGCGAAATATGATTTTGAGACGAAGCAATGCAGAATGAGTTTGTGGGTGTTGCTCGAGAGTGAAGGGTTAGTCGAGAGCGAGAACCACGGGAAAGCCGCTTGAACGTTGAGCTCGCGTACTACGTAATGCACTAAGAAGGTCAAAACGCTCTATTTTAAGTATTTGTAAATGTCATTAATATTCTTCAAGCGCGTGCTTTTTTTTTGCCATAGACAGGTCTTCATGATCTTGTCGTCGATATTGAGAAAGACTAGGTTTACACCATTTTAGAAGAAATGCAAAGCAATGTGAATAAGGGAAATCATGAGCTACTAGAGGCAGAAGAAAGCGCCTGATCCTCAATCATCAACAAGTACTACTATGGCCTCACTCCCAGTCGACTGGCTGGACGAGATTCATATCGTAGAGGTGTAGATGCACCTGATCTCCAGCTCCCATCTAATGCAGGAAGAGCTCTTGCTGCCATCATCGGTGTGACCACAGGCGTTGCGGGTCTACTATTTCGTCTCGACTGAGTCAGACGGCGCTCATCGGCATAACGGTCTAGTATTCGAACAATCTCATGCGTGAAAACGTCCAACTCCTTGATCTCGTCCTTCGTCAATTGCCCCTTATTTCGCTTCTGTTCACCGTCGTCTTCTTCTCCGGATTCATTCTCCTCATTGTCCCGATTCTGACGACGAAATGGAGGCACATATTTTCCAGCGGTGGAAGGAGCTGAACCAGACCTTCGTTGTGACACTTCCATACTATTGATGCCCTCGAACACGCGCAGCATGCAGCTCTCCATAATCACCTTCAAGCTACGTATGTCGTCAAGGGCGTCAAAATGTCCGACTAACGGGAGCCAGTCGTCGCATTTAAGCCCTTCGGAAGAAGCAGTAAGGTTGTAGGCGCCAAAGAGAACGTAAGTCATAGGATCTAATCGGGTGCATCCAACAAGATACATTTGCCCAGGGCCGCTTCCTGCCATGGATAAATTTTGCCGCTTCTCCCAAAAGGCAAAGAGTTGTTTCTCTATCTTCGGAGACACGTCATCCGTTAGGCGCTTTGTGTGATTTACACTAGATGGATGAATGAGAGTGGTCTAGACAAAGTGTGTGAGATCTGAGCTATAATCTCCTGTGAATTACGCTTGCCTTATCCTTAGCAGTCCTGTAAGACATGTGAGTTGTTCTAATCGCGAACTTTGGCTGACTTGCAATAGCTATCAACGCTGCGAGCAAAGGCAACGACTTTCCGTTCTCGTTGAGTTCAGGAGGAATTGAGTTTGACTGGCTAGTTGCTCCACCGGCGGAAATATCAAGAACACCTGATGAAATAAGGGACTCGAGCAGCGATTGCTTGACCTTTGCAACAAGCAATAACGTGGACTTTGATAGAAAATTATCACCGCAGAAGCGAGAAGCCGCTCTGTAATCTCCTCGCTTTTCGAATTCATACCATTCGTTGAAAGCCTTTAACGTGGCTAAAATATCGGACCTGAAGTCTTCCGTACACCATGAATCCTTACACGCCTGCGCCTCTTTCTTGGCCAGGGGCGGACAGAGGAACGGGTCACGGTTAGAGACAATCGCAGCCAATGTAAGAGCTTGGTCAAGGCATTTGAAGAAACTACCGTACAGGACCAAACGTCCGAGTTGTACGTCAATCGGGAGTTTGAGCAACACGCGGCCCAACGATGTCAGATTCTGATGATCGTCAATTGCTCCGACCATCTTCAAACTCGACATAGCTGCGGCGACTCGTTCAGGTGCAGGAGGTTCAATCGTTTTTGCAAGGACTTCCTCGACGTCCATTCCCGGGAAGTCAAGTGCTTTAACGTGCATAACAACGTTACTCAGATCCATTCGTTTCATCTCGACCGTCTGGTGTGAATGTAACCTGGACATACGCGCCTTGCCGAGGATACCATAATACTCCCCTGGACGATGCCGGCCTGCTCGACCCGCTCTCTGGTTGAGATTCGAAGTTCCAACCCAGGCAGAAACCAAAGCCGAGATGTGTCGTTCGGGGTCGTAGCGATTTTCTTTAATTTTGGCCGTGTCAACAACAAAAACAACATCCGGGATTGTAACAGACGTTTCTGCAATATTTGTGGAGAGAATAATGCGGCGGACACCCTCGGGGGGAGGATCGAAGATGACCTGTTGATCGGCTAGTGGGATGGAAGAATGTAGAATGTGCACATGATACTTGGACCTATCGTAGAAGTTAACACCCCATCTTCGCGATGAGTCTTCTATTAGATGTTGAACCTTCTGTATCTCCTCCCACCCAGGGAGAAAGACAAGAACATGTCCAGAGTCCGAAGTCTGAAGGACATGAGACACCGTAAGAGCAACAAGCGGGTAAGGTATTTCCAGGTCTTCGTCTCGCCGGCCCCTTTTCTCTTCCTGGGCCACGACCTTGTGAAGGGCCTCGGATGATGGGAGTGATCTAGAAAAGCCGGGAAGTTCATGGTGCACATACTTCACGACAGCCTCGTCCATAAACACCCATCTATTCTGCCCGTTCGCCATTAAAGTTTGAAGGAAATCATCGAGGAAGTGCTTTTGGACGGGGAAAGATCGACCAGGTACCTCAATGACGGTCGCAGGCTTCCCATCTCCGTCCGGAAAGTACATTTGGAAGAGCGTTGGGTCGATGGTCGCGCTCATCAACACGACCTTTAAAGGCTGCCCTTTCGACCTCTTCTCTTTAATAAGGCGCTTCAGAACAACGAGTAACAAGTCCGTATCTATATCGCGTTCATGAACTTCATCCACCACAATATGGGTCAACGAGTCTATGAGTTTGTCGTGCCCTCGCTGAAGCGCCATTTGCATTCGCCGCAAGAAAATCCCAATCGTACAGAAAGTGACGGATCCGTTCTCCGCAGGAGGGTTGGCTTCGAACCGGACATGATAACCGATAGACCCATTCTTCCCAACGTTCTCGTTTCGCTCCTTGGCTATGCGCTGCGCCACGCTGATTGCTGCCAGACGACGAGGCTGCGTGCAGACTATGTTACAGCTTGCACCATCGTTTCTGTCGATGAATGAGTCTAGAACGAGTTGAGGGATTTGCGTCGTCTTTCCAGAACCCGTCGCGGCCATGACAATAGTTATCTCGTTTTCGTCAATGTGCTTCAAAACATCGTCGGCCTTGGAATATACGGGCAACGACCGCCTCGTTTCTCGCATTTTCGCCATCGTTGGTTCCTCCAGATAAGCCTGCCGTCGCTTGAGCAAAGCCACTGACTTGGCTTCAAGCTCATTCCTCCGAGGCTTAAACCACGGACGCGACGGATATTTATCTACGTCGGCAGATGATTGAGCGGCTGCGGAGCTCTCAGGAGCATTGCTGTACAATACGCTCCTTCCCATTCTCCAGTTTAAATCCCTGATGTCATCTTCAAGCCCCTCTGACATGTCCAAACGAACCCTAGGTCCATCAACCATATCTTTTCCGTTCTTCGGCGAGCTCAGGAACTCTTTCCAAAGACCACGATCACAGCCTTCCAAATATTGGACGACATCGATGTAGCAGTTGTGAGTAGCGTTCTTCTTCCCATTTGCCGAGCCCAGACCAATTGTCTTTCCTCCAACAGTCATGACTGCTTGCCAAGACGAGTGTTTCCCTTTGTGTTCATCCAACCGGATCACTGGCTTGCCGAACTTGAATTTGTGGCAATAGAAATCCATAAATCGCCTCGCTAGATCTACAGTGATTGCGGTGCCGTCTGACAAGGCAGCTTGCGCGTCACTTTTCGGTTGGGATGTTTGGAGATCTTTCCTGATCTTTTCGAATTTATTGGGTAGCCGTTTTTATTTGGAGAATAAACTTGCTTACCATACCCCGTTCCAAAAGCTGGTAATAGGCTGACAATGCTGCGTTTTTCTCTGCTTCCTTCTTATTATCACCATCTCCAATGCCGCTGACTTCGTCTGTGACTAAGACAGATGCCCTGTAGCAATTGTTTTAAACATAAAAGAAGCAGCATCTTTCACAGTCTGTACTTACCTGTGAATATTCCGCCCGAACAATGTTCCGGCCCTCGACTCGTACTTGGGACTTGATTGGAGGAATTTGCTCATATAGTTTCCCAGCGCCGATTTTGGATTGCTGTCGAAACTTTTAGTTATCCCAGGAACATCTGTCTTCACTGTCGCATATGTTTCACTCAGGTATTTTTCATCCATGAACGGTGCTGATAGGGTATCAACTTGTGGAGGCCTCACACTCCTGCCTCCACCTCTCTTTTGTATTGTTCCAAATCCTCGCCCACGAGAACCTGATGGTCTACTGGCGAATGCTCGACCACCTCGTTGGGAACCCCCGAACCGGGGAGCCCTGGGAGCGTCAGACATCTTCTCGTTATAACTGGGTCCGGGTTCGCCGTTGCTCGGACGGGCAGATTTAGGTGGTTTAGGGCCGTTGTGAGTTGAGGTAGAGGGCGAATGCTGTCGTTTCAAAGGAGGACCGATACGTGAAGCTAAATCTGAGGTGGGGTTTGTGTTCATCGGAATGATCCCTTTTCGATTCTGGAATCTGCATTGAAGGTGTGAGGATGTTGTAAAAAGTGGCCAAGTTCTCGAATCATTCACCTGCGTGCAGGTACCCCTGTCAGTTGCTTATTACACGCACAAAGCTCGTGGAGAGCCACAAGCCATGAGATTGAGATGGTGGAAAGATTATGGCTAAGAACGATGAATGCTCCTCTTCACTTCGTAGTCGCAGTCAAGAAGTCGAGTCGAATGACGATCAAGACAGACCAGACGCGTCGCGGCGATCCAATATGCGCTTGGCTTGGGCGTACGTCTTCAACTTACAGAAAAACTTACAAAATTAGCATTGATTCAAGAATTATATTGCAAATACTAATAACAGGGATGAAGACAAACAAACAGTGTTGCCATCACAGAAAAGTCTGGTCTGGGACGGACCGCAACAACGTCGTAGAATATCAAGTCAATTCATCTTCCTTCTCTTTAGCTGCAGCTTCAATATTTTCTAGATACTTCAACTGGATGACACTATCTGCCATATCTCTCCAGTTTTTCTCATCAACTAGCTCCGATATTCTTCTATGGAGATGCTCCATGTTTTCTGTTTCGCATACTCATGTAAGCATATACTTTCATTTGAAGAAAAGCTTCTAACGCACCCTTGTTGTCAGTCCGTAAGTGTTCTATGTCATCCATAGAAGTAGCTAGCTCAATCTGCTCCATAAGATCCATAACCTTCATAATGAAGTTCCTGTCCGACATTTTATCCGTTTCCGAGGGTGGGTGACCCACAAGAGTGAGGATATACTGCGCACGTTGCAGAGGTGAAGACAGAGTCTTGTATGCTTCATTCAGCACGGACGACTGGGACTCTGCAATTCTATATTCTTTCTGGATGTGCTTAAGACACTTCGGGTAACGAATACTGTGACTATGTACTTACCTCGCCTTTCCCTGACCAAGCATCAGGGTGACATACCCTTTGGGCCTCCAAGAATTTCCGCTTCAAGCCTGTTGTGTCAACATTGAACATATTTCCAGAAGAGGGAACGCCAAGAACGTCATATAAAGTCGTCTCATTGGGTAGAGGTTGAATATAAGAGCAATTCAGACACGTGGGTAGGGCAGACTGTAGTGGTGCAGAGCAGGATGGACATGTTCTCGGTGACATCGAGTATGGCCTCCAATGAGAAACATCATGTCTAGCAGTTCGAGCCACGTCTCCTCGTCGGACTGCACCTCGTAAGGCGTTCATAGTGGATTTTGCAAAGATGATGCTGTGCATACTAGAACAGAGCGTCATGAACGTGAAACTCGTGGTGGTGGTGGTCGGATGCAAAGTGTGATGACGCGAGTACGGCCGTGTTCTCTGACTAGCGTATTTCAAAGTCCCTCCGTCATTGCCAACCATGACCGGATCCACTCTTTCTTCATAAACTATGGCTTCCGAGGCGGCAAGCTCAGACTATCCGCCTTTGCCTTTGCCATCAGGCCCAGAAGATGAACGAGAGCTCGCTCAGCAAAACTACCTTCGAAGAGAACAAGCAAGCCGCTCTTGGAATCTGTTTTCCCGCCCGGGGGCACCTAGATTCAAAAGAAGAAGCCTTGACATCCTCAAGCTTGACTCAGACTCAGACTCGGACAGTAGCTCTTCGAGGAGCAGCTTGGACCGCAAGCATACTAAAGTGGTGCATCACTCGTCGCAGCCCGGGGAGGCAAGCACAGCCAGGCCAAGCATTTCTCGGGCGGGAGTATCTCAAGACACGGGTCGCATAGTCATCGAAAACGTCGACGAAGACGATCCAAGTAAAAGCGAACACTTATTCAGATGGGTTGAAATATACGAGAACCAGCGAGGGTACGTATTTGTGTTTTTGCTTGTGTCATGTTTGTTCTTGTGCCAACTTGATGGCCATTTCCCAGAATATCAATGTTCTCTACACCACGCTACTCAAGCCAGTCACTGCTGCCTAAAGATCCCCCAGCATTCACTCTCGTCTCTTCTGACGCGGCGAGTGGAAGCTCTCCCACAAAATTGAGGAAGGGTCGCGCCAATATAACCTTAGAGGACTTTCCTCTCCCGGATGGCAATTGGCGGTGGGCAAGCAAAGAGTGGATGGTCGATATGCGAGATGATCGCGTCCAACATGATGGTTTTGAGTACAACTGGTACTTTAGGAAAGGCAACTGGCGAACGAAGCCAGGGCGCTTGAACGCTGGTGCCTGGGTTCGGAGGCGGAGATGGATTCGCCTCATGGAACGTGTGAGTAGCCTTTTCTTGTCATCATCTTGCTTCCGAAGAATGCGCCGCAGCTGAGGTACTTGCTATAGCCTCCATTGACTACCGACCATTCCAACGAGGGGCATGAAACCGAGATCGGAAACGCAAAGGCCCAATCCAAGCATGATATTAAAACAGTCTGGCAAGGTGATGAAGGGGATTGGGGACGTCTGCAGCAATGTATGCATGATCTAGGGCACGATGGACGGCAGCTTGAAGCTTGGAGAGCATGGATCAGTGATGGATCACATATTACGCCGAACCACCTGCGAGCTGTTCTCGAGCAACATGTGAGTTCGCCGACTGTCCTTTGAACAAGGCCTCTGATCCATAACATCAGTCAGACAGTATACTTCGCTCGTTCATTTTTCCAGCCTCACGAATCGAATTTTTGACGATGGTTACAAAAGAAAATTTGCTCCCGAAAGAAGATGCATTCAAACTCTGCGAATCTCTACCCTCGTTTATTGATCATACCGAACTGGAGGACGCACTCTCTTCGTCATAATTTATTATATATACCGTTTTGGATTCGATCATTTTGGAACATACCTTATAATACACGGCGAGCTGATATCTCTAGTAATTGTCTTTTCTTTTCAACTGTAGCATACTTTTAGGATTATGAGGTCATCGCTGGATTTTATTGATACCCGTTGCATGTGATTCGCTCCTAGAAATTGAGGCAAATTATAGAACAACGCGCGCTTTGGTCGTTACTCAACTCTTTGCTTTCGTCCTTACACCTTCACCATGGCTGCAGACTTTCGGAACTCAAAGCGCATTATGAACATACTTGCGCGGCTGGATGCTCTCGATCCCGGCCATCCTCTTCGAATCGCTGTGCGAACGTATTTCCTCGCGCTGTCACTTTCCTTGGGACCCGCAATTATCCCAGTATTATTTAGTCGAGGTCCTTTTGCCAGGCGTCTCGCACGGCTCATTTCTGTGTATCGGAAAGAGCTTAGCATAACAGGTTTTGCTTCATCGATGACTGTCGCCGTTGCTGGTGGAGCAACTCTCGATTACTTATGGAAGGAGTTGGATACGGTCAGTGGAGATGTGGGAACTCAGAGGAAACATGCAGGAACCATCGCAAGGCCGCTTCACGACTCAAAGCACTTCCTGCGCAACTTACAGCTCTCACAGAACCAGATAACGTTCCTGTCCAACTTTGTCTCTGCGTTAGTAGCCGTTGTTCTTCTTCAAAATGGGAAACGTTCTCGGAAAGCATCCATACCTCTTACAGCTCCTATTGATTGGGAATATAAGGCATCGCCTACGTTGGACTTCACATTATTATTGCTTGTAAGGGCACTAGATGCAGGCGTCCAAGGGTTTCTATTCAAGCAAGCAAAGCAAATATTCTCACAAGATACTCCGAGTACTATGGATCTCAGCAAGATGCAGCCCGCGAAGGACAAAGTAAAGGAGGTTACAGCAATTCTGGATGCCGTTGCATTTATGATGGCATCAAGCAGGTGAGTTACCCTGGATGTATGTCTTTTGAGCGTTTGAAGAACTTGGCAATGCTCTCATAGAATAATGTTCTGCTTCGTTTATCTCGCCAATAGGTTCGTGCAATGGCTTGCAGGCAGCGATGGCATTGAATACTCATTAACTTGGCTTTCACAGGTTACCTCGGAGCTATGTCAAATGGTATGCCTATCGTATTATTTTCTCTATACGTTTTCTGATGCTTTTTGCCATTAGGATCGGAGCAATGGCTAACGTTGACGAAGGGCTTCTTCAAGTGCTACGAAAGCGCAGAGATGGGTCGTGGACATATGGTAAAATAGACGACAAAGATATGCTTTCTCAATTGGCGAAGGGTTTGGGATACCCGGTCTCATGGGGAGACCCTTCTCAAGTACCTATACGAGGAGGCAAGGGTGCTAAAGCTATATGGGATACGCTTGGTGCGAATGGCCGGTCCACTGGCGGAATCGCATGTGAACTGGTTCATGGCCGTGTGGGTAGCTCTGTTATACCTGGAGGGGCCGGGGCAAGCTGCACTGCGAATGCAGCCATAAGAGCGGTCATTGGATTTATGGAAGGGGTCGCTCTGTATTTGCCGGTGAGTTCAATCGCAAATTACACTGAATACGAATTTCCAATAACCCATGTAGGTTCATGTCCTGCCAACCCTTCTTTTCAACCCAAGATCTCTTCTCAAGCTCTCGATTCTCAGACAGCACGCGATTGGACTACTACGCTCATCAACATTCTTGTCTGCATTCATTTCTTCGTTCTACTCTGCAGTTTGCTTCACGCGAACTGTGGGGATTGCACGGCTTTTCCCTCAAGTATCCCATAATTTTTATGACGGACCTTTTGGATGCATCCTAGCCGGCTGTCTTGCTTGTGGCTGGAGTATTTTTATTGAGCAGAGACGAAGACGGGGTGAGATGGCGCTATATGTCCTTCCCCGGGCCATCCGTACATTGCTGAAGGAGTCTTGGATCAGGCGGGGAAACACATGGACGAAGGTCATGGAACGGTAAGTTACTATCTAGAACGTCCACATACGTGGAGACATTGACGAAAGTTCTGTAGATTTGTTTTCGCTTTCTCATTTGCATATATTTTGACATCATCTCGGTACTATCCATATACTCTCCGCGGCTTGAGTCGCGGCATAGTCACCTACATTACGAAAGGCCTTGATGGTCATAAAGAAGGAGGCGGGAAAACTAGAGATGATTCACGAAAGTAGTATGATACCCTAATTCTTTGAGAGATTATCCATTCCATGTGTGCAGGGTATGATCGTAGAACGAACAACTCGTTACCAATGTACTGTCATTCGTATCCTTAAAGGCTTTGAGGCTCCAGTCCACTCCATAAGCCAGACTACCATGTTCATCAAACCGATATACGATCTCTGGCTCACCAGAGACGAGGTCACCCTCTCCGAGACCCGGAAATCTGACAACTTTGAATCCATCATGCATACATGCGACCAAAAGGTTCAAGCTCCTGCGTGAATTAGGATGCCATTTTACTCTCCACGCGCCTCCGCCGACGTTCACTTCGCAAATAGCGGCGAGAGGTTTACGACTATCAAACAGACGAACAGTCGAATCATAACTTGTCCACAAAAGAATCAGTTAAGGTGAAGTCACTGACGACTTCGATATAAATACCTTCCAACTACCACCAGGTGCTCGACATGGGGGTGGCTCTGGATAGAAGTGACTCCTGCTTCGAACCTTCTCGACGTTTACTTAGCCAGGCAGACTTCCAGAAAAAATATTTGACAGTTACCTTTTGTTCGTAAAAACGGGCCGCACTGGTTCCTCTCGGATGTCCCAGCCCTTGAACTTGAGGTCATCTCCGCCAGAGTATACGACGTTTTGATCCCAGTAGTCCCAGGCAGCGATCCATGGCTCGTAGTCGTGTGCGTGCCATGCTACCTTTTCGGTGAGTTGGTCGGAGTCTGACGGTCGGAGTATGGAAAGGGTTCCATCTGAGAAGGAAGCAACGAGGTCGCCTGGTTCACTGGGGTGGGTGACGGTGTGGGTTAAGGTTGTCGAAAGGAAATAAATGGGAAGGACCATTACTTTGAATTTCGTTTATTAGACCAGTCAAGAGACAGGCAAAGGGTGTCCGTGCCTCTACATTGTATGACTTGAACAGATTCAAGCTGTCTCTGTGGAAGAATCATGTTAGCTGAGTTGTAAAGCGTGCACCGACGAATGTCCTACATTTTCTCCAAGACGTTGAACATTGATTCGTCCTTCTGATTCCGCAACCGCAAGTATATTGCCGTTCCTTCAGAGAGTCAGCCAGATACTCATGAGTTGAGGAGTGGTCTATTATACCATTTCATATCCAAGACGGCCGACATCTGCAATTCCTGTAGAAGTCTTAGTTTAGCTCAAACCTATGCTCACTTAAAGAATCAGATAGTAAACTCACGTCAAAGACCCTCCATCATCAGTGCTAAGCAGCATACATTTCCCGGTCCTTTTTCTTGATGACACAGTCTCATTTTTCTCGGAAGGACCATCCGAGCTGGAGGACCCCGTCTGTTCAAGTAAGTTGTAGGTTCCACAAACGAGAATATCTTGGAAGCCTGGAGCGGGGCAGAACTCGACAGAATCGGCGGGATATACGGTGTCGAACCTCATTGATGGGGTTTCTTTCCTGACACTAGTGCATGAGCAACGTAAGCCCCGAATACTTTAGCAAAAGGGCATTATGGTTATCAGTGAGGACATTTGTTGAAAATGTGCATATTCGATCTCAGTTGTGTACACTAATGATCGACACCAGAGTTCACACAGCCAAATTCGTGTGCGCGCTGCAGCTGCGACTAGTACTGTCACCAGTGCCAGCATCTACAGCGCCAGCGTATTACTATCCAGTATCTGCACAATTGACAACAATGGACTACATACAAAGCTTGGATCCGAGAAGCCTCGTCAGCATCGAAACGGTGCGAACCATTTCTTCTCAACGAGCCTTTCAACTAGGCTAAATGAAATGCAATTGACTGGGCAGGCCCTGTCTTTCGTCATCAGTCCGTTCACTGCGCCAACGTACAACCTACCCGTCTTCCTCTTTGGCGTGTATGCCCAGGATAGCGCAGAAGTAAACCAGTCCATCAAGCTGGTAAGAAATGTTTATTCGACTTTCAACTATGTATGCATATGCTAATATTTTTCTCTAGTTCACGGGCCTCCTGGGCTTGTCTGCACTTTTCGACATCATATTCATGGCCAGACATGAAATGCATTGGCTCGTCAAAATAGTACGTTGTCCGCATAGGCCCAGTGAATGCATTCCCATTTATTTGCTGTCTTTCACGTAGGTACTGCTCATCATACTTGTATTGAAGGTATGTTAGCATTCCCCCCCCCCCCCAAATGCACGCATAATTAATAATACATGGATAAATGAAGGCTCCAACTTTCCTTGCTTTCTTTGCAACCCTCAAACAGAACGGCGATCCCTTCTCCGTCCGCGGCGGGGACCTCAGGGGAGCGACTGGTAAGTTATAACTATACAATTTGTGGCTTATGCAAATAACTTTCGTGGAAGTATGGTCTATGCCAGGCGGCTTTCCATCGTTGTCTGCGCAACGAGGAGGATATCAGGACGTGGATGCAGGAAGAGACGTTGAGGCCAACCCTCGACCTGCCCCTTCCGCTCCAGCCCCGCCGCAACCCCAGGCGCCACCATCGCAACCCCCAGGTGGCTATCAAGCAGCCGCTGCCCCGCCTACAGCTACAGCTCAGTCTTGATTGGGTTTTATGCTACAGTATCGTAACGGTGTTACGAAAATGTTACTCTTCGTCTCGTACCCAAATAAATCCGTTGCATCGTCCGTATCTGTGGTTTGTTCGGCCCTCCACATCGAAATGCGTTGTTGTCCCTCCACGAACCCACCTCTTCCATGCTTCTTTGTATCCTGCGAAAATATAAGGCACTGTTGTCTCCATATCAAATATAAACATATTCTACCTTTCTCCAAGTTGCGCGTCCACCGCGCACAATCGAACAAAGGCATGGTGTTTCTATTTATAAAAAGATTATGACGAAGTTCGTCCAGTTCGCCTCGTCTTGTCGGAGAACGGCTAGAGCGCCCAAATGTGGCAGGTGTACGGCTCAAGGCCAGGCTGACAGCGCGGTCCTCGTACTCAGTCAAGGAATTTGTGACCATCTGACGACCGAAGCCAGTCGCAAAGGCAATGCTTGCTCCGACGCGGGAACACATTTTATACGAATACTTTGGCCAGGTAATTATCGGTGTTGCGCTCCAGAGTACGCTTTAAATTATTCAGCGAACGACATTGGTGAAGCAGACTGTTTGAGCTTACTCTGCAGCCACAGTATGGGCATTGCACTGAAGCGAAAGGATGAAACTGCATTGATCAAACACCGTATCGAAAGTCTAGCTTACCTCAACTGTATCGAGAAAGATGTCGGCCACCTTGCTGCGTTGTATGTGCTCATCTTTTCGCGCAATATCTGTGAACCTAATGCGCGAAGCTATCTCAGGCCCAGCCCATTGAACAGCAGTACGTCGTATGTGCTCTTCTGCAGCCGCCGGAAAACGGAGAAGCCATAAAATGCTGTTAGGAACCTTTTGTAGAATATGAAGCCATGCTTGAAATACAGTCTTTGAGACTTCAGATTACGTTTCGTGCCATAAATATCATTTATACGCACGGGATCTAACTGGAAAAGAGCCGCGATGTAACGGTGTACTTGTTATTATGAAAAGAAATTGCCTTACTTTATACATCTATGTTTCGTAAATTAGTATAACGTCACGGTGCTAGCTAGGCGTCCACTCACCTGGTTAAAATTGGCAAACACTATCGTGTCACTGGATGGCGCAGTCATATAAAAGTGAGCTGCATAATTCGGACAAATCATCAGAAGTGTACCTTACCTGAGAATGTCCGGAAAGAACTTTTGTCTGAGGATCTTACGATTTCGTTCGTGTCGTTTCCATCGTTCTTCGTTGGGTAGCCCTTCGTCATGCATTTGCTTATGGTCGGTTACCAAATAAGTATGCTGAAGTCACGACTAGTTAATCATATCTGTTCCGACCGGATCAAGCTCACTCACAGGCATGTATATAAATCGTTCGTTACTCCGACACCGTAAATGTCAGTTGCGAAGGCCAGCACATACAGATAAAAGAACTCACTATTTCCAATCCCCCGAGCCTTCGGGATCCGGTCCCAGGTCGAGTAACTCCTCGGATTGATGCTGGTCAGCTGAATATCTAAGGGTGTGCATTGTTTCATGAAGATCGCAGACAACACAAGCACGGGTGCTCGGTGGACAGACGATAGGGTCGCAGATCAGGTAGTCGCACCAACCTACGATGAACTTTCAGTAAATTAAGGTAAGATTGAGTGTTTGTCGTCGTTTTGCATACCAGCAGCCAGTGTACCAGCAAATCCAAGAAGAGATATCTGCAATGGACAAGGCCTAGCGGCGAAGACATCATTACGAGATCCTTTCGTATAGCCATTAAGGTTCAAAACTAAGACAAGCTCTCAGTTTATATCTCTTACGCCTCGGCCAAGCTACATACGAATGTGTATTTCGTCCTTGACAAGCTGCTCAACAATGAATTGCGTTGGCCAGGCTGAGACGTCCCGAAATACATCGACCCCGGATTCGACCTTTTCCCTGTACGCGGATCCATCGGATGGATGGAGAGAATATGCAAAAACTCGGAAGCTCGTCCTATCATGATACCCAAATACGGAACTCATTAAATGCGTTGTCGGATGATCACTGAAGCTCGCATCAGTCTAAATGTTCAGATGAACATTGGAAAAGATGAGAAAACCTACATGAAATCACTTGACACGTATCCAAGATTTATACACTCATTTGGAGGCGGAGGAGGTGGATAGATGGTTTCAGGTAACCACGAACGCGTTAGGATTGAGTGTGATACCCGCAAAGCATTCCGATATGATATGAGTCTAATTGTTCTTGCATCGAAAGGGAAAACGAACTCATTTACGAAGATGCGGGCAAGGAGTCAGTATAAAGCACATCATGAACAGATTGACAGAACCGTACTGTATGGAAGGGCAGGACAGAAGTAGCTGTTTGCATGCTCAAGGACGAAGGTAAATGAGGTCTGAAGTAAGCTTCCACTGGCGTGTGATTTAAACCGGACTCTTTCTTCTCCTCCCCGAAGCCTTCCTTGTACCATCGCCACTGGAGATGTCGGATAAGCCACTCAACAACTCGAATCACGAAGCCGCCTTCGTTTAGACGAAGAGTTTCCCTTCCCGAGTTGTGATCTTCGTCGTGGTCACGATAGTAAGGCGCCAATTTTGACCTCCACCGACGTCGTTGTTCCGAACGTAGCTTTGTCCTTGCGCTACCCTCAACCCAGGAAAGCCAATCATCTTGGGTTCCCATAGATCTAACGAGGCCTGTGTTTTGTAGATAGCTCGATGATAGCTGGCTTTCCGTAGCTTTCAATAGACGACCCATCCCGCCCTGAGACTGAGCATCATCGAGGTCACCAGCTTCGCTTCGTGGTATTAGCTGAATTGCGCTTCCATCCTCGCCGATACTCAGCTGGTAATCAATCCTTCCTAAGCCCCTCCAGTCAGCGACTGACCAAGTTGCGTGGGTAAGCCCACACAAAGCCTCGGCCAAGTTCTCATTAACGTCCAAGGCTCGTCTGTATATCGGTATCGACTCCGTGAGCCGTCCCTGAACACAGCAATTAAAACTTTATATAGCAATGACAATTTAACGAAGCACCGAATCCTTCAATGCATTTGCGAGGTTCGCCAACGCCAGGTCAAAAGAAGGATCCACTTCCACAGCGCGCCTGTACATCCTAAGGTACAGAGCGTCAAAACTTTTCTTTACAGTTTAAATGACGGCGACATACCCAATGGCTCCATCTAGATTACCTGCCTCTTTCTGAGCACAAGATATTAATTAAGAGTAGAAAATGAGTGTCGATCTTTCTTACCAATAAAGATCCATAATTGGTCAGAAGATGGGCGTGGTTGGGATCCAATTCCAGTCCTTTCTCGTAAAATTGCTTCGCCAGTTCATTAGCAATGGACTCCCTATCGTCGTTCCAAGGCGTCGTAGACAGAATAATCCCCAGGTTGTTGCACGATGAAGGTGTGGGGTGAATGGAGTAAGCAAGATAATAAAGCCGAAGCGTGAATGCAGGTCCTAGACGAACGGGGTCGCGGAAGCCGGGAAGGACAATGGTCCCGGAGTCCTTTTCCTGTAAGATCTTCGCAGTGCTCAAGAGAGTATTGGACGCCATCTCGCAGGACGCGGCCACGATCTTCTTGTCTGGCTTGTCGAGAGCATTATGTGACTTTGACCAAGAACAGAGGGATGGAAATGTTCCAAACGACTTGCGAAATATAAAAGATAGCGCGTCGATGGACCGCGTAGGAGGAATGAAAGCAGCTGGCATGATCCCGAAGCCTTCTTCCACAATGACTTGCCAGAGATTATCTCCGGCAGCGTCAACGAAGTCGAGCAGTTCACCACTCTTCGAGTAAACATCATCATTCATATCTGAAAAGCCTAAGTCGGACGCTAAACGTGTTATTGCTTCCGGGATAGCGGTCGCCAGTAAGGCAAAAATGTATTCTGCAAGAAAGAAACTTCTGAATGTGAAGTTCTTGGTGGATGAGTCACTTGCTAAATGTAGGAGGAACTCGAGAGACGTTATGAGGTCGCGAACACCGTCAATATCTGACTTTTGTGATGGCAAGCAACGTATGCTTCCTGAGATGTACAAAAGATTCTGGAAGTGATGAATATCTTTGGGAAGGATTTCGAGAATCGGGCTTCCTGAGCTATCAAGAACCCGCGCACGGATTGTTTCGCAAAGTCTGAGTGCCTCCCCGTATTGTCTCTTATCAGGTTCTGTGACACGCTGTTGCTCGATCGATACAAGCGTTCCAAGTAAATTGTTCTAATTTTCTTTAGCATCAGCGGAGATTTTTTTCACTGAAATACCAGACTACTTACCACTGCATCCCAGTAAGTCGGCCGCTTATAAATAGCTTTCCACCACCATTCCACAGCAAGATCGATTTCACCCTTCGCTTTCAGCGCTGTGCCAATGTTAGACATTGCCTCAACCTTGCGAAATATCGATCAAAACACATCCCTACCAAATATTTAGCATTTAATAAGTCTCACCAGTTCGCCATCAATTTGCAGTAGTTCTTCGTTAACAGCTATGCATTCCTCGAACTCCTCGATAGCGTGGTACACACATCCTAGAAGGAGAAGTATAGGTACATGCCTGGGATGAAGCGACCGCAGACTTAATAACAGAGGCAAGAGCTGTGTTCGGTAGACGGTTTGGACTGCCTTCGACTGAGAAAGAGGGTTCTCCGGAATTGGTGGATTATTGAAGAGTCGATGAGCATACACCATCATGGAGTCTCGAGCCAAGGTACTGGCGAGTGGGTTTGGCGCCATAGAGCTCCCGGAAAAAGACCCGGACTGTCGTGCATTTTGAAAGAGGGGCAATGCAAATCTGATATAGTTCAACGTATTTGGATTGACTCCAGCTGAAGTACCGGGTATGAGTTGTAATCCGAATGATGACCCAGGAGCAAGCGAAGGATTCGCTCCCCCTTCTGTCACCCTGTCTCCGGATGTTTGGAGTTTATCATCGCCACTCAAGCCGGTATTTGAAGGTTCAGGACTGGGCTGTGAATATGATTGACTCCCCTGAGCAGAAAGTAAGGAAGAATAAAGGGTAGATGAAGGTGTAGTTGTGCTATTTGACATCGTAGCCGATACGAATCGAGACGTAGACATCACTCTGGCACTCTCGAGCGGAATCGAAGTCGACACGGTCGAAGCCAATCTATCTGTCCACGGAATATCGATAGAATTGACCGTTCGACTGGAGGAGGGGGGAGCGTCACAAGACATGCTGGGACGAGAAGAACTGAAAAAGTCGCTGCTCTGTGCCATGGTTTCCGGATTGGTTTGTTGCCGAGGCTACTGTGTCGTATGGGCTTGCTCCAACGAAATGACGAGAAACCCACGAGAAGGGGCGTCGAGCTCTGATGAATATCAAATGGAGTGAATGAAGTCAAAGTTGGTCCAAGGGGACCATTCTGTTGACGAGGCAATATCGCGAGCGAGGTGTCTTTATATGAACTGGCTCTGATTGAGCAGAAGGGTGGGAGAGAAGAAAGTGAAAGTGAATAGAATAAGATGAGAAAAGGGAGCCTGGAATTAAGAGAGTTTAAGGAGAAGGGGGGAAGCAAAATGACGTAGGGTTACCGGTGTTGTTGCCTCTAGTTTGGTTACTTTGGGCATGGAGAAGAGAACAGCCTCGTCGGATTCACTATATTCCCACATGTCTCGATCTGAAGCTGGGCGGGTTGAATACGTTTTCACGCTCAGAGACGTAACGAGACTTGTCGACTCCATATCTTTGTGTCGTCCAGCAAAGGGTTACCCAGGCTGAAGGCCAGAGCGCGGAAAGAAGGTGTCGGAAAACAAATGACGGAGAACTTTGTCATGGCACGTCATAGGAGTCTTGAAATGGCAATGATCGGCAACAAAAGGAAGTGATCGACAGAGATCAAGCTCAAGCGCGCGTCACGAACGTGGGCAAACCGAATCCCGACGAGCATTCATTTTCATCCATCTCTGGCAGGGACAAAGTCAGTCGACGTTCAAATAATATGCTCTTTTTCACTCTCTGCCACCTCCTTCTGCTCCCTCATCATGCCTATCAGCCACCCACCGGCAGTAATCCGCCAGTACGGCTTGAAATCCGACGATGAAAAGGTTGCACGTTTTCATGTCTCTAAAGCAAACATGGAACCCCTCGCTTCAGCCAACAAAAGAGGTGAGCTTTTAAAACGTATTTCTCGAACAGTAACGCTGCAGGTAAGTGTCTACTCTAAATAAGTTCGGTCAAATACACTCGTTTCATCGCAGCACCATAGCTAAAGTGACCTCAGAGCAAGACCAGTCTCGAAAGACGTTACTGTTCGAAGGATACACTATACCACAGCTTCCCCGCGAAATTTAACTGACTTCATCCTCTCAAAGCTTTCTTCCACCCTATTTCAATTGTAATATGGGTAGCACTATCGTGGTGGGTGGCTCGGCTGCTGGGTCGAATTGGTTTCTGGCCAAACACGAACAAGCTTTCCTGGGCTTACGCCTCTCGCCTTTTCCCCATTCTTACTGCTACATATGTCCCGAATATGTGCTTCGTCGACTGGTCAGTACTCGAAATATCACAAGCATAGCCCAATATTCTCATTCATGGCCTACGATATTTAGGTACAATCGAACAGACTTCGAGCGCATCGCCCAGGACGTTATGAAACGCCCCGATATGTTGTGGATCAAATCATACTACAACCGCTCGCCCGCGTCAGCCTTATGGTTCCTCGACTTCGGCGAAAACTTTGTGGGGCTCATAGCGGTAGACGCGTCAGACCAATTTTTACGATTCGACCCTCGAGCCGAGGTCAGCGAAAAGGACCGTCGGGAGGACACGTCCAAAACGGCGATCATCAACCACTTTTACATCCGCCCAGAGTATCGAGCTACGCGGGTACAGGACGATCTGCTCCTCCACGCCGTCGGCCGTGCGTTCAAGGCATCCAAAAAAGTGGACACCATGGCGATGACTCCGCCCGCGCTGACGCCTTATATCGAGAAGTGCTTGGTTCGGCATGGGTTTAGGAAAGTGAAGGATGATGATACGCTGGGGGTGTTGAAGTGGCGTACGAGCCTGTATGTTGTGGACAGAAAGACATGGAAAGCACGATTTGGAGTCAAAAAGGAAGGAAAGTGATGGGGCTGTTTTGGCGTAGTTCTGTATTTTGTTTGTCTATTGTAAAATCAATACGCGAACTTGAGAGTCTAAGACGCGCATACTAATTGCGTATCACTATAATGCTTGGGAACAGACCATCATGTCCGTCCTCTCTTCCATACTCTCACCGAAAACAACGGGGTCAACCGCAGCCTTCACTCTAGTTCAATCGTCCGCAGTCCAGTCCGCACTACCCCTCCTGCGATCCTTCATTACTTCTAAATCACGATATGACGTCCTCGTCCTGCTTGTATGCGCCCTGTATGCTCCCTCAGATCTTCTCGACGACCCTGCCCCACCCAACGTTCGAGTCCTGGACTACACTGCGAACGTGAAAGGGTTGAACTTCAGTGATGAATCTGTTGAGTGGGAGGATAGATTTGTCGAGATCCGGGATGTAGTCAAAGGTGTGAGTCTGTCCTTTGTGTCATCTCCGAGAACGGCTTGGGTGTTGCGCAGCAGCGTCCCCCTTTGACTTTGATCCCTTGACAGAATCGACAACACCCGTATGCGTGATATTTGACTCGGCCGACACGATAGAGGAGGACGTCGAGTCTACCTCGGAAGCGTACAAGCTCTTCTCGGGGTTGTTAAAAATTCTAACGACTCGAAACGGTACGTCCCCGCATACATTAATATTGACTTCATACCCTAACGCCAAACGCATACACCCACTCCAGACACATCTACCCTCCTTACTCACTTCACGTCCCCCTTCTCCCCTCTCCTCCCTACCCTCCTCCTCCCGCGCTTCAGCGGCCCCTCCCTCACGCACCTATCTGCCCACCCGCCTGTCCTCCTCACACACATCTGCAACACCTACCTCGTCTCCCCTCCCCCTTCCTTCTCCAACGAAGCCGGGGCGTCGCAGGAGACCGAACACCTAAAGTTCTGGCGCGTGTTCGGGCCGATGACGGAGCGGGGTCGGATGAAGGACGTTGAGAGGCTCGTCGTTGGGGCTGGCGGACCTGGACTTGGCGGAGGAAGCGCCGGTGGGGACGAGTTCGTGGTGGAGGTGGTGGTACGTGCTCGAGGGTCGGATTCTATGAGCGTAGGCGTAGGTCTGGGCTTGGGCTCGGGTGGAACGAGGAAGAGGGGGGTGGAGAGGGTGTTGGAGGGGTGGTCTGGGTCTAGGGGAGGGCCGGTGAGGTTGGAGGAGTTGAGTAGCTTGAAGGATGTTTGGAGGAGAGCTGGACCTGGAAAAGGGAAGGGAAACACGAACGAGAAAAGACAGAACGTGAGTGAATTGATTTGACTTCTCATCCGCTATTCTTATTTTCTCTCTATCTTTTCTATTCGACAATGACACTGACACCGATATTCATCGTCCAACTCATATTCGGGCGCATATATGCATATGCATGATACGTTACAGGACGACACGCATGACCCTACCAAGAACCTCACCTTCAACCTCAGACTCACAGACTCACAGCAAGCCTCTCGCGCTCGCGTCCCTCTCCCATACGAGCATAGCGGTGAGTCTCAGCCACATTGGCCTTATCCTCTCATATGTTGTATTATGGGCGGGCGCTGACTAGTTTATTGTGTCGACCTGATCTATAAGGTCAACCTGAATCAGCCCAATACCAAGCGGGCGCAAGTGGTATAGGAGGACAAGGTCAGATCTACTACGACCCCGACTCGGCGGACGATTTGGATGATGAGGATCCGGATGAAGACCTTGACCTTTGAATTACCGAGTTACTACCTAATCGCAAGACATCCATGATCTTAGTCGTAGGAGTAAATGCGGGTTTCTCCTTGATATAATCGACAAACTTGGCTTTTACTTTCGATGTGGATGCTTAAGAATCGTGAGAGAACAGGCCTTCATTTTTGGATAGAACACGTATTCGAATGCCACTACACACATCAGCACACAACACACTCAAGAAAATGGCCGAGAAGGAACAGAGCTCTAAGCATTTATTTGTCGAAGGAGAGCGGAGTCAGGCTTCTGGGATTTATGATGAAAAGGCGATGGGACGGTCAAGGAAAGGGAGGAAGGGGACAACGAGGTGGGAGTCGGGAGACAAGACGAATATCGGGGGTGACGAAAATGCCTGCATCAAGGGAAGGCTTTGGACGATCGAGGAGACGGAACGAACGAAATACCAAAGAAGATTCAGAAGACACAGAAAGCGGCAGCGATAACATGGAAAGACACAAACAAAAGGAAATTGGAACACAGAGGGGGTGAACGAATCGGTGGCATTTAGTGAGGCAGTTTTCCAGGTCAGGACGGGGAAAAGGCCGGGCGTACACGTTGATTATTAGCGCTCAAAAGACGAGAAGGGAGGGAGGGAATGGGGAGTTTTGATTTTTTTTTGATGCTTTAGTAAATAGACTTGTATGAAAAGGCCGAAGGAAAGGAGAGGGGGGTAGGGCAGCGAAGCCCGAAAGTTTGATTTGTTGTAACTAAAAGACGATGGAAAGAGGTGAACTCCGTACAGGGCCTTTAGACATCCTCCTCCTGCTGCGAGTCGCGTGCAACGCGGCGCTCCTTTTCGCTCTCGAGCTGATTATAAAGCAAGAAAAGCGCCTTCTCGTTGGCCTCAGGCGTACCCACAATGGTGAACATGCGCTCGCCCGTCTCGTCGTGTGGCGTCTTTGCGATGGAGATCTTGGATCCGGAGAGGCGACGAATTTCCGTGATCTTGGTTCCACTGCGGCCAATGATACAACCCACCATGTCTGAAGGGATGGAGATGTTCTGGGTGCGTAGATTCGCGCTCTGCTGCGGACTCGTGGGTGGCAAGCTCTGTGGCGGCGTCGGGGGAGGGGACCCAGACCGCACACGATCTCCGTTGGGACGACGGGCGGAGAAAGAGCCGGAGAGGCCGTTTGCGGTACGCCGGCCAGCCGGCGACTTCTCCTCGTAGGAGTAAGATGGACTCGGATAGAAGAGAACGGTACCCTGTCCGCGCTCCCAATCCTCGAGCAGACATTTTCCGATCTGCTCGATGGCAGAACCGATAGAGTCGGCGCTACCTTGGACTTCAACGATACGCTCAGTGGACTGGGGGAGCATCTCTTTGGAAGCAACCATGCGAGCACCGGAGGAGTCCTGGATTGCCTTGATTTTGAGGCCGCCACGACCGATGATGGTGCCCATGAGGTTATGGGAGATAAGGAGGCGTATCGCAGTGTTGACCGAAGCGGGACCGTTGGAGGTGGGGGAAGATGCAGTGGCGTTGGTGAGCTGGTCGAGGATGAGACGGTATGCCTAGAGGAAGAACACGGAGACGAGTGAGATCATTAGTCAGGCCGCCAGAAGTGATCAATTGAATAGATAGTTTTTTGGGGGGGAAGGGAAATTGAATAAATGAAGGGCGACAGACCAACCTTTGCGACATTTTCGACGTCACCGCTGACAGTGAGGACACGTTCATGAACACCGGGAACGACCTTAGAGACGCCTGCCTTTACGCCTGTTTCGTCGCGAAGGTCGGCGACGTTTTTACCGCCCTTTCCTATGATGACGCCTGCATCTTTTGTAGACACGAGGGCACGGAGGGTGAGGACGTCCTGAGCATTTTCAGAGGGCTCGGGAGACTGAGCATGGATAGACTCTGCGAGAGAAGAGCATATGGTGAGTCGAGAGATGCGCAGGCAGAGATTGATGAGGGGAACATACCATCAGCCATGTCGTGGGAACGGGGATGAAGAAGGGGGTGATGAAGCGGAGAAAATTAGGAAATAAAGGAGACGGGAGGGAGGGAAGGATGGAGAGAAGAGAGAGGAGATGAGGATGGGGTGAGGAGGACGGACGGACGGTGAGGAGAGGAGGAAAGGGTGAGGAAGGAGATGGAGGAGATGGAGATGAAAGTAAGAGGGAAAGAGGCGTACTCAGCCAACGCAGCTCAGCTCAGCCCACTCTCTGCTTTCCGTTTCCCGTCGCCGCCGGTCTTCTGTCCATTTCAGTCGCTCATCTCTCAGCTCACGTTCTGTACACTCCCATCGTCATCGTCCTCGGCATTCTCGAGCTTGCAGTCGATGATCCCATAGAGCTTACAATGCACTCGCTTGCTTGTTAACTTTTGCCGTCTCTTTGGCTTACATCACAGCCTTATTCTTGAAGGAAAGAAAAAAAAAGAAAGGGAAAAAAAACTACAAATCTCGCATAGATATTATCAGCAGCTTGATTCATCCTTCATATCAGCCACATCATCAGCCATGGCTGCCATGGCCCATCGTCCATCTTCACCTCCTTCACATCGCTGCTTGACTCATCGAATACAATGCTGCATCCTCATGGCCTCGCTTACTTCTCCCCTAGGCCTCCACCCCTCCTCTTCATCCTCCAATTCCTCAACGATCCCTCAACCGCCCTCGCCTCCTTAAGACTCTAACGACCCTCCCTCTGAATGCAGCCAGTCGAGTCTGAAAGCACTGAGAAACTCGTCGGTATGCGCAAGGCAGCTCGCCAGTCCATCCAGTACCACCCTTTCTTCTTCCTCCTCATGGCCCTCGTAGCCATGGCCGAGCTCGGTCTCACCTCCTTCCTCATCAACGCCGGGAACGAATTCAATACGTGGCCGAGTGCTCGCTACCATAGTCTGTAAGTGCTTGTAACTTTATGTTAATACCGCAAGTGACCGTTTTGATTTATTTTCTGGCTTTTTTATGTTTTGGTGTAGATTAATCTTCTTCTGCTTCAACGCAGTGTGGACTACACTCTTCGCTACGGCGTACATTCTGTGGGTCATAGATGGCGCAGTGCATATACTCGCGAGTATCGCAAGCTCCGTAGCTTGGTTGATCATCACAACAGCTCTATGGGTACGGGGTCTGTTCTTTGACATTATGCAAGTTTAACTTAAAACCCGACTTTCGTTTGCAGGCGACTGCGTCGGGCATTATGCTCCATACACGTGGAGGGGGTAACTGCGCAGGTATCGCATCTATCACAAGGCGAGTCTTCCAACAACGCCTCAAGGGTGGATAGAATACTAACAACAACATTTCGCACCAGATGTCGCCAATCGATGACCGTCATGGCGCTCGGCTGGACCGAGCTTGGACTTTCCGCCATCACGCTCATCGCTACTTGCTGCTGGGTCAGCGCAAACAGGAGGAGAAGCTTGCTCGTGAATGACTCGAGGCGGTTTGTATGAGTCGCGTTGCGCTCCAGGCTGGGTGCTGGATCGACGAAGCAACTGCAAGGATTGTGTTTTGTTATTTTGTATTCGTGGACTCTAGAAGCATTGCTTATAACTTTTTAACGTTTTCAAATGATGACTTTTTATGATTTTTTTAAAAATAAAAAGATTCGTGATGAACTTGGAACATCAATTCAATTCGAATCGAGTCAAAGAGTTAAACGTCGATCGCTTACCCATTATGGAATATCCGTGAAAACCGGTCGTGTACGCTGCGTCGCTTTGACCTCCAGCTACTTTCCTTTTCGATGTATACCCATCACCATCTACATGGTCTTCCCCAAGCCTTTGGCAAAACATGTCTCCCCCAATTCACCACCCGCCCACTACCCTTACCCCCTCCCAAAAGCGCATGTACGCCCTCGAATCTGCAGGCAACTTCCGCTGGATTGCTCGCCTCTTCTCCACGCCCTCCTCCCACGTTCTCTCCGCAGCATCCCTCGTCCCCCCATCCCTCCAGTTCTACCTCGCGAAGATTGGCCAATTCGCGGAAGCCACATTCGGAGAATATGATCCTAGATTTATATGGGACAATATGGAGGCGCTGATGCGGAAGGGAGGGGCGTTGGAGGGGTACGACGCATTGAAGGACTCGGAGCTCGTAGGGACGTTCAAGGGGGACGTAGCGGAATTGCAGGTGTGTGTTGTCAGGAGAGAGGGGGAAGAGGGGGAGAGGGAGCTGGTGGTGGCGCTGAGTGGGACGTCGAATGTGAAGCTGGCGGTAAGGGATATGGATGGTCGGCTTGTGAGGTATCCTTGGCCTTCGGACTTGAGGCCGGAAAACGAAGAGGAGAGGAAGGCTGTGAAGGACTGTAGAGTCCATGCAGGTTTTTATGGGGTGTTTAAAGGCCTTGTACGCAGGCTGAGAGAGGAGCTTGCGAAGGCGTTTGGGGACGACGAGCTAGGGAAGGAGGTCGACACGCTGGTAATTGTAGGTCATAGCCTTGGTGGTGCGCTCGCCTTCCTTGTCGCTTTGGAAGTTCTCTCGTCTGCTCTAGCAAACGAATCGGACTCGGACATTCGGATCCGCGTTCCTCCTGGAATCAAGATCAAGATGATTGCTTTCGGGAGTCCTAGACAAGGCAATCACGGCCTGTACACTCTACACAAGAAACTGGCGTCAGGGTATCAACAGCGGTACGGCCAAGACTGTTATGAAGTTATCTCAGTCAAAGGCTATAATGATGGTGCGTGCATCCCTGGCACTCGCTCTTCTGGTCATTTTTTTCTTGAACAAATTTTCAAAAGTCCTGAGCTAACCAAGATGATGATGCATATACTCTGTATAGGTATCCCCTGCCTCCCACCCCACTCCCTCGGATACAGACACATCGCCCCGAGGCCCCTCTACCTCTTCCACAATCACCTCTTCCACGTCCCGGAATCCGAAAAAGAATGTTCCCTCTTCCCCGTCGAGCTTCCCACCGATTTGACGTCGGGGTCGGGGGTGCCGATGCACCCCAAAGGAGGGCATAATTATTATAATGGGAGGGATATGGAGAGGACCTGGAGGAGGATGAAGTGGATTGATGTGAGGAAGCGAGGTGGAGGAGGATGGGAGGAGAGGTACGAGAGTGCGTTGAGGAGGGAGAACGAGAGGTAGTACGATTGAAGGAACACCTTCAAATGCATGTGGTTTGTTCTCTCGGAGCACAACACCTGCCTGCCGAGAGACGAAGGTTGAGTGTTCGCTTTTGCTTCTTTACTATCGTAGACATTGATCACATCAGGTTATCCCAACCGTGGGGTATCTTTGTATGCTGTTGATGGTCCGAAATTGATCACTTGGGCATTGGTCACATCACGACGCACGCATTGACCCAGATGCCTGACATCACCGGAAGTAATTGACGAGTGAGATCTGTTGTAGTGCATTAATATTACAGTAATGGCATCATTAACGGAGACAAAATATATGACTCTTTTCCATTGCTCTATCCTGTTCCAAGAATGAAGAAAATAAAATAAACAAAAGGTGAGGACACCCTATTCGCGGAAAATGACCTCCACGGAAAAGACTCGAAGAAAAAGGGGACACCACTAATCCCTGTCCTTCTTCGCCCTCAACCTCAAAAACGCAGTCGTGATGAAGAACGCCCACGCGAACGCGATGACGCATATACTCGCCATCCCGAACATTTCCCCGCGTACATGCTCAGCGCGGGTCTGCGCCTCGCCGACGACGGGTATATCGATCGGCGGAGCCGTAGGGTGGATAGAGTCTTCTTCGTCCTGTTGCAATTGATGTTGTAGAAGTGTTTGATCCTCTCGTTCTCGTTCTCGTTCTTCGGCACCTTCGATTTCTTCGACATCTTCCCGGACGGACTCGGTGGTACGGTCCGCTAGCAAAGGTAAAGGCGACGCAAACAGACTCGAGGGCGAGCGCACCTCCCTCTGTCTTAGCGAATGCGACTCCGAAACGCGTTCCTTTCTCGTCCCATGACCCCTCTCCGCACCACCACGATCAACAGCATCGTTATCATCATCATCCATTTCTTCCCTCCCATCGTAATCATCCAATAGCCCCTCCTCATGCAGCCGACACTCCACTTCCGCGTACTGCTGCTTGCGCTTACGGTCCAGGGCCCAGAGGCCGAGGATGGCGAGGAAGTGGCAGACGTTAAGGAAAAGGAAGATAGATAGGAGGAGTTGGACCGCTTTCCGCTCGTTTGGGGTGGAGGCGGTGGTATGCTCTGCGTCGCCCTTCATCTTGTCAAGGAACAGACCTGCAAAGGTTCTACGGAAAACATGTCAGCTTGAGGGGATAGCATAGATTAATCAAGCTTACTGGAAGACGGTCGTCCCACATTGTTCGAGCTGTTATTGGATATGAGATATTTGCGGTGAAGAGAAAAGAAAGAAACATACGCTTTTATGGGCGCCGAGCGTTGTAGAGACATACTTCGTAGAAACGAGAGTAGGCACGATTATGACGAGGAGCACTCCACGTGAATCAAGGATAAGTAGAAGAGTATATTCGAAGGATACTATACTCACAAGGTGCGAAGCCTTGACCGATACCGAAGAAGGCTATAGCAGGTATTGGCGTCTTCGTTGCACTGGGAGGTAATACCAGCCAAAGGTAGCAGAGTGCAGTGAGTGTCGAGGATAATATAAAAAGTTGATGGAGAATAGTGCGAGTTTTGAAACGGTCTATGATAAACCCAACCTGAGCATTGTCAGCAATGATTTGGAAAACTATCGACAAAAAAACGTACTACTGGATAAAGAAATATGCTTCCGGCTAGCAGATATGATGCGTAGTTGCTCGCTCTCTGCTCAGTCAAGTCGTAACGCTTCTCAATCAAGCTCCTGAAGTGACTCTATTAGTCAGTTATCACATCAAAGGTGTGAGACCTCACGCTGCCAGATGGGTGAAAGGGGACCAGATGGCACCGCAGAGGACGTTCACACCGATGTAACTGCATGAATGTCAGCTGAGGTATAATGCTTAAAATGGGACGAACGCACGCCCAAAATACATCCCCAAGCTTCGTGATGTCCTTTAGGTGCACGGTCCGCTTCCTCGCAACCTGCTTGAGAGCCTGTGCCTCTGATAGACTTTCGAACGTACGCCGGCTTGCTTCGGAGTGGAGCTCGGAGGCTTCTAGTTCCGTCCCCGTGCTCTTCACGAGCCACTTGGACGCAGAAAGGTAGACTAGATTTATTACGAAGGAAAGGCCTGCCAGAGTCGTCGATGCAATAAAGGGTGCTCGGGGGCCCAGAGCTTCGGACAGGGGATACGATGTGCGCGCAGCAACGAATGACGAAGCCTTGCCAACGACAAGTCCCAACGCCATGGACAGGCCGAGTCCATGATCTTTGAAGAAACGGACGATAATCGACTCTTGGACAACAGCCAAGGGGCTGACTCCAAGTCCGAAGATGAACATTCCGAGCGTCATCAATCGCACGCTTTCTATTACATCACCGAAGAGAAGCGTGGCCTGTCCTGAAATACAGGCATTATGAGATCATTAATAGCACAGGCGCTTTACGACCCACCGATAAAAATGGTACTTGTAGCAATGATGCTTGTCGTCGTCGTCCCAAGTCGTCCGGCCAAAACACCCCCCACCAAGGGAGTCCAGGTGCTGTTTAGACTGAACGCAGCGAGGAGTAAGCTGAACTCTGTGTTTGACGTGCCCATCTCCCGAGATAAACGCGTCTTCAGAGGCCCAAGTATGTAGGATGCACTGTAGGACCAACGTGAGAGAGAACTCCAGCGGGGAACCGCCGTGAGACGTACTAATGACTCCCAATGCTCAGCGAGCACGCACATAGCAAAGCGATCGCTCGAACAAGGTGTACTCTTACACCAGTCTTCGTCATTGTTGGGTCTACCGAATGAGTGGATAGTATCCTACGGTCGGAGCCGCCGTAGCTTGAGTCTCTGGACGCAGTCCGCGACCCGTGCGGAAGCAGGGCCTCTGACGAATGCCCAGAGTCCATGGCGCGGTGATGATGAGATTATCTGATTAAGATGAACCACCAGCCGTCGTCTTAAATACTACTGCGCTGCGAGACTATCGGAGCTTCTGAGCCGACGCCGTGGGACAAATCAAGCGTGTCGATCATTATAATCTACGCTTTTTCCTTCTGCCCAAGTCTCTGCCAAAGTGCTTCCCCGTACCACCACCGCGGCCCCCTCCGTTCATCTTTCTCCTAAACGCTGGTGTCCCTACGATAAGTGTCCCTACGATGAGTGTATTATCAAAGCTCCCGAAAGGATCCTTTCCGCGAAGGAACTTTCACTCATCCCCATTGGCTACTTTCCCCCGAAAAGGACCAGTTGGCATCCCCGCACCACCCATTCTCGCCAAAACCGGACAGTTCTTGGATACAGACGAGCATATCGAGGAAACGATTCCGTTCGAAGAGAGAGGTGGTCATGGAAGCAGCTCAGCAGGCCACTTGCTCCTCAGGGAACAGAGGCACATGCTTAAATACATGCGGCTGATCGAACACGACATGCCCAAGCTTGTCCGTGCGTCCCCTTTATATTATTACTTCTTCTTGTTTTAATGGAATGCTCTTTTTTTAGAGTTCCGAGAGCAATTTGAAGCGCCGCCCCAGGATCGTCCACTGGTTGTTCGCTCGATAGACTATGGAGGTGAAGAGCACCCAGCGACCGCCAAACGCACTGCCGCCATTGCTGTCTCCCGCCTGCCCCTCAAGGGCGTGAAAGCAATGCACGCTCTCAAGCTATTGGCAGGCCCTCGTTGGTCCCTAAAGCCTCCAGCAGATTCAGGCATTGGGCCAAATGAGGACGGCGGAAAAGAAGGTTACATAAAAATCTCCTGCGAAGACTATCCTCACCCTGGTATGAATCTCAAGTGGATAAGCGATACTCTGGATCGGTTGATAGAGGAAGCAAACGTATGTTGAAGCCAGTCCCCCTGTTCTGTTTTTTTTTGTCTAAGTAGCTATCCTTTGCAGAATAACGGACGTAAATTCTCGTCGATTCCATTGGACACTCGACATTTAAGTAAGAGGAGAACGGACCTTTATCCGAGCATCGATGATTTCCCCAGGCATTGGCTTCCTTCAAAATCTTCAATATAGGCACTGTCTCCTCGAGGCTCTATCTTTCCATGCATTGATACATAATGCTTCACGAATTAATCAAGTTATTACAATAAAATACATTAGTGTGAGTGTGGCTAGATGGTATATAGTACGCATGTGAACTCCTCCCTCTATAGGCAGAACCCAAGTAACTTGAGATTAGACCCACAAGTCATGTCACCTGCTTGACCCGATACTCCTGACAGCAAAGGCTTGAGCAGGTTGAGAACCCCGTCCGTCAGATTCTCCGTTATATTCAGCAAGTCATCGGTGATGCACTTGACTTCGTACACAACTAAAGAAGAACATGCGTTTTGATTTAGAGAAGATAGGGTTCTTAAGCCGTCAATACTCACTTGGACCTAGTATGGGGCCGAGAGCAGGTATATTTTGCACCAGTGTGTTAACTGCGCTAAGAGCATCTTTGTTGGCATTCACGAAATCTTTGATAGTCGTCTGTAACTTGTCCGTCTTGTCGTAGTTGGCGAGTCCCTTGTCAGCAGCGAGCTGGCCAAGGAGGCCTCCGAAACCTTGCGCATTCTGCTGGAACGATGAGAATTTGGCTGCAGCATTTTGTTGGAATGCGGGATCGCTGCCGTCTTGGTTCGCCGACTGCGCTGCCATATCCTCTGTAGCGGATGTTAGGAGAGCATCAGTCTGAAAAGAGGAAACATACGTAGGTCCTTCGAGTCAGACGTAGCACCGCTCGAGTGGTCACCTAGTCCGCCAAGCAAGCTGTCCAGTCCAAGCTGTCGTCGGAGGGAGCGGAATGCAGGGTACGCAGCAGCAGTGCTTATAGCCTCTTCACTAGAGAGCGAGTCTGTGGAAGGTTGGTGCGAAACGTGGTGGTGCGCTGGGTGAGTTGCATTGTGGCTGATCTCGTGAGACCTCTTGCGGAAGCGGGTGGCATGAGCACTGGGTAGCATGTGGCCGTCATAATCCGCATTACGAATGAACGGCATAGGATAAGGACCCGGGTGAGCCAGTGCAGATGCAGGTGTTGGGGGCGCCGAGACGAGCATGGCAGCGAGAACAAAGGGCGCGGTGAGGAACGAAGAACTTAGGACACGCATCGTGGCTGTCGTGAACAGAACGTCTAGAGTCGTAGAAGAGTAGAAGGCGGTATTAAGTAGAGTATAAGATAGATTCACGACCGGCGTGTCAAGGTAAGGTAAAATGTGTGGTGACTGGACGGATGAGAGAGGACGGTGGCAGAGTATGAACAACTTTATAGACGCGCTTTCGAGCGGAGATTGAAAATCCTCGCTCCAGCACCAACCGAACCGCGTTATTTGTTCTTATTTGCAATCTCAAATCGGAAAACCTTTAGGCCGATAATACAATATAATAATATATTAGTTCCATGGGTCACTGCTCGGCAGTTGAGTTGGAATCAGGGATGCAAGCACTTTTAGTTAGACTGTGTTACATGTCAAAAGAATATAAAGGCTGGAAGAGAGTCCATAATAGTCCATGGATGACGACAAGCGAGTAGATTGGTCAAATGCCAGTGCAGTACTAAGTTACTAGTGACCTGCGGTTCGCACACAGGTTTTTTGGTCAATAGAAGGGCGGAAACCTCTAGAACACGTCCCAACTACAACCAATGGCTCAACATCGTTCTAATATAGCCAATTATGAGTTCACACGCACCTATGCACGAGCCCTTGTAACATTCCACTAGTTTCACTCCCGGGATCGCCATGCAGTCCTGACCCTCCCCAGTCGTGGAACAGCCCCCGCAATTGAGTAAATCAGCCTCGGGCTCGACACTGAACATAAAAAAGATTAAGAGAGGCGATGGATGCAGTCCAGAGCTGACTGACCATTCATGAATAATGCCGGCAGATAGTCGAAGACCGGCGATTGGACATATCTGCTTACCAGGCGGGCACGGCGTGAGTGGATTCTGGAGTGAGTTTCGCGCTTGCTTTTTCTTCTTGGCATAGATACCAGATGGTACTGGTTTTGACGTAGATGTAGTACACGGTATTGATGTTGTGTATACTGACGTTTCGGTCGGTTTATATGTTGATTTTTGGGTTGTAGGAGACGAGTGGTGAGATGTCGAGGTAGTGTGTGGCACGGAAGTAGAATGACTACCTTCGGTCCTCGTTGTAGTCTTGTATGTCGAGTAACTTTCATGGTGCGAGCTCGGCGTCGTACGATACGTAGAGGTCGAGTGATACTCGGATGTATGCTCCGTTTTGGTGCTTGGCTTTTCTGAGTGAAATGTCTGATAGGTTGATGCCTTGGTCTCTTTGTGAGTTGAAGCTTGTTGCTTAGCCGTAGATGATTCATATCCATTGGCGCTAGCATGTGAGTCCTGCCCGTGGTCATATCCTTCACCAGAGCCCGGGAGCTTTCCATTGCCAGTTTCAGATTCAGAGTTGCCTGAGTATCCACCTTGGCTACCGTTGTCACCACTGCCTCCGCCACCACCCCATCCACCTTCTCCTCCACGTTTGTTCAAGAAACGCCGGAAGGGGTGGGGTGTTGAAGACAGCTTACAGAATTGCAAGTCTTGAAACCAGTCATAGCCAGGAGGACAAGCACAGTCTTCGCATTCGACTAGGGACGAGGATGGACAACATCCATCTACGTCTCGAACCCAGACCCAGCCCACAGGACAGCTATACCCAGAACTAGCGAACGGGAGAAGGATCTAGTTATAAAGCATTCAGAGAAGTCATAGGTGAAGCCGTTACTCACGGAGGATTTGCAGGCTCTAGCGACCCAGGAGCAGGACAATAGATGGTCGTCCTATCAGCGGCCCTGAAGGATCACTTATTAAAGTCTGTGCAAAACGCCACATTGAAAAACTTGCCACGAAGACGCCCAGAGGAGAGCTTCTACCGCGGCCGGGTTAATAACCGCTCGTGAAATGACCCCGGAGAAGCATGCGCTTATGGCGGGAAACACCAGAAGTCGTCGGAGTGCTGGCATTATACGCACCGGGGTGAGGAGTTCTGAAATGAAGTGCGTGGCGCCTTGCAGTCGTGGGGTTTGAGTATAGAAACTGGTCCCAATAAATAAGCTCTCGCCGCAGGCCATCAACTGACTGGCGATTGCGCGCGTCCTTGAAGTTACCCCGTAGGTGAGAACAAACTAGTTTCTATTATGGGAAGGCGTACCCCGTCGTGGTGCAACCGGGCATCTGAGTTGAAAGGGCAAGAGGGCATCGGGGCAGACGGAGTAAACATGCGTAAACACAGAATAGACACTTTGCAGCTTTTGCAACGCCGGTAGATGGTGACCAGGGAGAAAACACCAAAGCCAGACCTAAATCCGATTATGAGATGTATGAAGTCAGTGCCGCTCGCCGCAGGTGAATGTTATATGTCAAAACCATCGGGGAAATGAAGTTGTATGTTTGGAAGTTGGTGCTACGAGCATAGCTGCCGCATGCACCACATTTTGCTCCAGCGCGCTTTCAATCGATTTGAGACAGATCACTCCAAAGAGGACAGTGGCACTTGAAACGGTCACTGCAGCGAAGGTCAATGACGGTATTGCCCGGGAAGCGCGCCGTTATTCCGTATGGATACAACGTCTTATATTCTGAAAAGAAATAGAATCCCATAGCGAATTGCGATTACAGAGTAGTTAGGTACAGTTGAAGTCTGTCGAAGTCAGTGAGGAACGGTCTATATTTTACGCTAAAATAAATTACATTAGAAAAACTCAGGCAGTAATTGCGTAGGTCACTCACCTACAGCCGCCACAGTCGACATTGTGTTTTCCAAAGCGCGACTAGCGAAGTACCGAACGTCTGCATCTGGGTCATTCTGAAGACTCTGCACGGCGGGAACAATCTTTTCGCGCGCCAACGCCTGCCCATCCGATGTTTTCCCATAAGTCGTGGCGATAGTCTCAAGCGATTTCGCAACGTTAAACCTGATGTTGGGTATAGGGTCCGTGAGAAGCGAAAGGAGTGTCTGCAGCACCGGGTCTTTAATGACATCTAAGTTTAGGGATGGTGTCATGGTCTGCATGCACCACCGTTAGTAGATAACTCGCCCAAAGAGTAAATTACGTACTTTGATCGCTAAAACGGTCGTCATTCGGAAAAGATAGTTGGGGTGAGCACCCATAGCAAGCACTTTCGGTACGATCGTGCTCCTTGACCATTCAACGCCGAAAACTTCAGTCAATTTTTTAAGATTGACAGTGGCAGCTTCTCTGATGCTGAACACATTGTCGCCGAGCCACGAAAGACAGAGGTTTCCGAGTTGTTCATCGAAGAACGGACGACCTAATTGAGTAGCAAGGAGCGGGATGTACTCAATGATGGCTTGCCTGACTCGCCAGGACTTGTCCTCGGCAAGTTCAACGATCGCAGGCAAAAGATTCTGTGAAAGGAGATCGATCCCGATGACTGTCGTAACGTCTGAATGAGTTTTATTTGTCGAAAAAAGCTAAATAGGACCTAACCTGTGTTCACAGTTTCTAATTTACTGATAATATTCAAGCGGACGTCTGGGAAATCGTCCTTGAGGAGTTGTGTAAAGAAGGGAAGTAGGGTTTCGATGGTTGAGTCCTTGCCAAGTAGAGGAGCCAAACCACATATCTGGCTTGCGAGTGATGCTCGAACATGTTGAGATTGATCTTGAGCCAAGTCACGGACACAGGGCAGGATTCGAATGAGAATGACTTCCTTATCGACCAACTTCGCGAACCCTTCGGAAATGTCAATTCTGCAAATCTTGGAAATGACCCACAACGGAAACGTACCTGGAAGCTGGCTGGCGCCTGCAGTTCTAACTTCCGCCTCGTTGTCCTTAAGTATCTGGATATACGCATTGATCAATTCCTCCTTCACTATCTCAGGACCAACTGCTTCTGCTAGCTAATAAACAATGTCTTC
>JAFREE010000320.1:0-12579 GCA_019400425.1 Hymenochaete sp. R1
TATAGGCTGCGCTCCCGCCGGCGCCATGGAAGCATTAGCTTGCTTGCTCTTGCTAGACCATCACTGGTGACTAGGGGTGGAGGCGCTAGGTCATGGACGGACCCGCCATTCCATTCTTGGATTATAGTGGTGGTGGGTGGGACGCATCATTTGCATTAGCAAGATGCAGTATGAACCGGCAAGGCGACAACTTCAAGTTGAATGATGACTCGGATGTTCATGGGAGCGAGCGAGCATATCCGTGATGGTGCGATGGAGTAGCAGCTATTAATTTTATCATGATGAGATGAGTTCGAGTTCGATGTCACCATGACTCATGAATAATCAATGATACCATGAACTTGAAATAGGATACGCCAGATGCAGATGAATGCAAGAAGGCCGTTGAACCTCTGTCACTTTGGATTGAGTGTATGCCCCTCGCTTTGCAACAACGCGATTAACATTGCCGCGGTTATGGACAGGATCAACAGTAGCCTAGAGGAGGAGGAGGAGGAGGAGGAGGAGGAGGAGGAGGAGGAGGAGGAGAGCTTTCCTTCTCATGGCTTCGCGTTCTACCGGCCATGCAATTGCCAACTTTGTCGCCACGAGCTTCGAACACCAAAAGATCGAGAGGCGTCGTGAGGCTCGCGTCCTTCGCCGCTAATACAATCCGACGCATAAGTATACGCAGTGGACATGGGCCATCGTCTTTTCCCCTCTTTCGCCTATCGCGAGCTGCTCACAAACTACGACAATTCTGACCTCCGAATCGGCTTTCACGCTCAATGCGTTCCGAACTTGATGCCGGTCAACGAATCGCACGACGAAGTGCTCCTTCGCTCGATGGAGTGCACAAGCTCACGCTGCTTACCGTCCATCGAGAGAAAGTAGGACGTATCGCACCAAGTGTTAGCAAACAGCGCCTGATCACGACCCTCGTTCAAGAGCTCCACGTATGTCTCCTCTCCCCCTCGCACTGACGAGCCTTGCTTTTTGCAGTTCATATGATAAAAAAGCTGAGCGATCATCCCATGAATTACAGATTACTGTGACATCCCTAGCCGAGCTTTGCGTGAGTCCTTCCTTCAGTGTCACTGTCAATATCCATGTCAGATAAATATCTCCGTCAGGTCCAGAAGGAAAAGGCAATCGCCAGAAGGCTTATTTCTGAAGGGAACACTAATGGATTGTATTGTCAAACAAATCTACCCACATTATGGTCCTTGTGTAAAGAAATCCACGGTATCGAAGTAAGGGGAAGTAAGGTGGATTTAATAACCTTTCTCTTATCCGAATCCAAGGTGAATAGGCCATTACAGCTGATCCCCGAGGCTCGGTTTTATTGAAAGGAAACTTGCAGGACATTGCGACTGTAGGTAGAAATATCGACACACATGCGCTTCCGAGTGTGCGGGGAGAAAAGAGAAAGACCCGCCCGTTCTCGCCCGTACTTGAGGCCTCTGCTCCTCCACACAAGCGTCTCCTTCTCGAGAGCGATGTTGAGAACATGCATGTCAGTCATAATTTTATATTATTTTAGCGACACATTGAATAACAGTGCATGGTGGTGGACGTACGGTACTAGCGGGTCCGACAACCAACGGCAGGGGATATAGAGAAGGATATCTGCACTGATAACGACTTGCAGCCGCCGTTTGTCTCAATGGCGGAGACGCAGAATTCAAGCATCTTACAGAAGGATACGTACGTCCATCAAAGTAATCTATGAAGAAACGCATCGTGATTGACATAATATGTCGTTATCCGAATCAGTCTTACGCAAGTACGACCAGTCACGGTAGTTGTTGAGAATGTTGGGTGTATGGGTCAAGGCAAATCTCTTCCAACACGTTTGGAGTGCTCGCCAGTGACATCAGATTTCGCCATGCAAATGAACTCGGGTGTAAGTAGACATTTTCAACAAACAAACACACTCTCTTTCAGTTAAGCTAAGGGTGGTTTTTAGTTGACTTCGGGTACTAAAGATATGCTGGGTACCGGTTGGGTAGATGAAAGCAGAAAAGGCTCGGTCGAGGACATAACTCGGACTAAGACGGGACTATCGGCGGATCAGGTTACTCACACTACGCATACAAGAAGGTGAATTTGGCGAGGAGATCACTTGACTTTAGTCTGGTAACTCATCGCGATTTTTTATGGTCGTAACAACACCATCTAGATACCCACGTGACGTTCCAGCCCAACTTTACAGCAAACGACGAGACGCACTGCTCACCAAACCTAAAGCACTTTCTCTCCCGAGGCTGCCTAATGGCGGCATAAGCTACTCAGAGATACATCGATCATGCCAGATCGAAGCTGGCCAAAGCTGCGACGTTTGTCTCATCTCTTTGTCCACAAATTACTTTCTCATCACCGCCGTCAACTAGGTGCTCGACCCAACCAACAAGCGACCAGTGCATCGCTTCAATGAGGAGGCTATTGAACCAGACGAAGTCGAGGAGCTGCTAAAAGAGCTTAATTTCCTCGCAATAGTTGTCGAATAGACGGCATTCGCATGCCCTTAAATATTTCTTTTTGTTTGTTTGTTTTAGTTTACTGTCAATCGGTGAAGTCTGATTTTATTCCTAAAAACTACAAAACAGGGCTATCCCCCGTAGCGTTTACGGGTTACGCATACCATCACATAGTAAACCGGGCGCACTATAGAATGCAGCTCGTATTGTTTGAGTGCCGCTACAGGCCACGGGTACCCATGATACACGTACTACGCATATTACGGAATGATTTCATGTATATGCATATAAGCTCTGCTCACCTAATACTTGAGAACCAAAGAAAGGCTCCATCACGTGTGTCGCTGCGTTGACATAGACAATGTCTAGCTTGTCCCAGAAGACACTGTCGAAGATGGTGCCCGGGCCGTCTTCCATGCAGGCCATGTCGAGCTCATCAGACTTAATGGAAACGTCGAATCGTCGTCGATTCCGACCATGTGGCCGAACCAGTATCCTTCGAGCCAATCACTGTAAAGCTCCAGAAGCTCCAGCAAAACGTGATCGTCTACGAAGATAAAAATTGGCAAGGCATGCAAAAGTAAGCATTGAGAAAGTCCATGCCCGCCATCATGATACGATGGCAGAGCCCAACTTGAATAGCGGTGATGGAGTAGAGCGACTAGACGACGTTCCAGAAGAGCAGGTACGTATACTCAAAGACGTATTGCGAACTCCAACTACAGTAGAGTATGAACCACCACAAGATCCTGATACAGATGATGTTCTTGTAGAAGAAGTTGTCAATCCTGTAGACAGGTCAGTGTCGCGTTCATGCGGTTCGATGAAGTCACTTAGATACAGATACATACACGTTTCTATCCCATACATAAGATCAATAACCGTGAATAAGCCATAAGTGTTTGAGGAATCGGAACTTGGAAAAGAAGGTTAGGTTTGAATATGGAAATTCTCCAGTAAAGTCGCCACTTCCCTGCGCAATCGCATAATCTCAGGCTGACGAATTAACAGGTTCAGCCTGCAAGCCCTCCTCACCCGATATCCCAACCTCAACGTCCGCAGCCTGAATCATACTAATGACATTCGCCTCATCCCCAATCACCAGCGTCATCGCCCCGATCTTTTCCTTCACCAGCTTCACGATTAATGCCTTATGCAGCGGCGATACTCGACAGCACATGACAGCTTCGTACGTACTGAATGGCCAACCGGAGCCGGAGACGCTTGCTCTCCTCATCCAAAAGTGCGAGCCCGAGCGCTGTTCCTTCGATGACGAGGCCTCGCCGTTATTGGAGCCCACTAATGACGACAATATACATGTGTTCACCCTTCTTAACGGCGTCCCTGGCACTCCGACCGCGTCGCGTGTTTCTCAAAATATCCAACGCCTCTTCTTCAGTGACGTTTGCCTCGAGAAAGAATTTCTCCATTGCGTTGTATAACAGCAGACTTTACGATTATCATGTTGGACTCTGTCGCGTGCTGTATCAGATGGCGATAGCGGTCTCGAGCTTGTCTCCAGTCGCGACCCGGACTTTGATACCTGCGAGTTTAGCTGCAATTGTGGAGGGAACGCCATCTTGGAGCTTGTTTTCGACGGCTGTTGCGCAGAGGAGACGGAGGTCGCGGTCATCAAGGGCGACGGTCATTTCGTGGTATCGCTCGGTCCATTCCTCACAGTATTCCTCTGCATTCCTCTACATTAATACCACCAGCTCTCATGTTGTTGGAGCGAGTACGAGTCAAAACAAACTCACCAGGAACAACCTTGTATACAAGCGTCGGCGTCCTCAACCTTTCATCGCGAATTCGTCTTACAATGTACGCCCGTCACCTTCAGCAGAAGTTCAGCTCATCGTTTACGCCCAGCGTCCGCACCCTTCGCCAGCAAAGAATAGCCGAATATTGACGAGTAATGGACCGTAAGGAAGAAGTTATCGTCGGATGCAACATATCGCTTGAAGCCAGCCTGAGGGTACTTACGGAAGAGATTGCAACAAGAAACTACAAAAATGCGAGATTAATCTCTCAGGCTGAGTGCAGACGCCCATAGACGTAAAGCTCACTGATGGCAAGGGTCAGCGCGGGCAAGCACACGAAACGAACAACTTGCCATCTTTATCGTCTCTATCTCACCAAAGACGAGAAGTGATGAGATGTTGATGAGCGCGGACCATGTTGGTCTGTTGAGAGTGTCTGCCCTCATTAATCTGAGCAAGGTAGGGAAGAGAAGAGAAGGTTGCCTGCATAAGTCAGTGTCATGTCATTAATATTGGCAGTGGGCGATGGCAGGCAGAGATGGTGCGTCCCTGAATCGTGAATATCCCCGGCCATTTGATCCCAATACTAATGGATTCCCAAGGCTTGATCGCTTTAATTTTCTCATCGAGGTCGCTCGATTGATCCTGTCCGTAGTCTTCCGGTTATTAAACTCAAAAACGTTGACCCAATAACTGCCGGCTCGGATAGTAAGCATGAGGTTCGAGTTCATGCACCATGGTCCATGAATTCTTCGGTCCGTTGGCCTTCACACTTCGAAGTACTCCTTCATTCTGGAAGTTACATTCATGCAACGATAACCTACAAGTTAGAGACGTCTAAGCGTCGATGATGTTCCTTTCCCTCCGAATGAAAACACTTTCCTCTCCGTAAACGCCAAAATCTCCCATTCCACATATACCCACCACCCCTCACCGGTGCCCCTTCTTCTTCCCCGTCTCCGTGATACCTCCCTTATGCATGTACGCGATACCTCCGTGTCGTCCTGATACCGAGCATCACGCTCGATATGAACTCCATCCCGCGAGTCGTCGGGGATGAACATCTCCTCAAAGCGCCTGAAGCGGATGGGCACGCGCGGCATGGCATCGTACATGTGTCCAGCTGTGGTGTTCGTCAGCGAATCGGTGCACCGTGCACCGTCGCTCTTCTTCTGATCCTCTTTCCCTTTTCCTTTCCCGTTCTGTTCCTCTCTACCTTTCCCGCTGCCGCTCCTCGTCGACGTCAAAACCGATCCGGCCCTACTGACAACATTCGCCTCGGGCTCATCTCGTTTCGTCACTCGAAGGCCCCGAGCGGGCTTCAAGAGGGGATGGGAGACGAAAAGTCCGCTTTCGACGACCTTGGCGGGTGTTCTCGTCGGCCTGCGGCGTTTCTTGCTCGTTTCCCTCTCGGTCCTGGAATTTGCGATAGAGAGCGCCGCATACGTGGCGAGCACGGTGGAACCCGACGTAGCGAGCGTTGCACTCGCCTTGTACGCAGACTTCGACGACGAACATGCGAAGAACGGGTACCTGGCGAGTGCGCTTCGGCGGGCGGAAGAGGTGCAACTGGTGCCCGTCGCACTGGTCGAGATTCCGCGCTCGACGCTGACATCCCATAGCTTAAGCGACGACAGGTCCAGAATGGACGAGTCGCAGCTGTCTTTGGTCACGAAACGAGTGCGGGGCACCTTGGACGACTGGGGAGGGTCTGGGATGGAAGGATGGGTGGCCGAAGGCGATGAAGCACATGCCGGGGTGATATGCGCCAGATGCGCGCTCACCTGTGCGTCGTCGTCGCGATCTCGGCCGGACTTGCTGCAGTATAGTGGGGTCTGGTCCTGGCCGGTGATGGTACGCTTGCGCGCGGGTTCGATAGGGATGCCGGATGGAGGGGGAGTACTGCTGGGCCGCCTGGAAGCCGGTTTGCTTTTGGCCGCGGTGTGAATGGCGTGGGCTCGAGTTGCGACTCGACGGACGCGATTTGTACCCCGTGCGCGACCTCCGCCAGCGACTCGCGCTTTGAGGATGCTTTTCTTACGGCTTGTCGCTTCGGTCTCCCTGTGTGCCGCTGGGGAGAGTGTTGGTGTGTCGATAGTGATCGTATTCGAGTGGGTGAGGGTGACGCAGTCGCAATCAGGACACCACGAAGTGTCGAGGTTGATGCCGGACATGGCTGCTACAAACTGGGGAGGACGTACATTGTTGGCTATGAACCCGTTGCTTAAATGCAATAGCAAGAAAAGTCTGTAGGGAAAGAAAGGGGGTTCGACGTACTTTTGCACTTGGAAGAGAAACAAGGAGGAAGGGGACGCTTGGAGAGAACGACAAAACAAGCCTAGCGGGGCGTACCGCAGTCTTCCCACATGCGCAGCGCGCAGTACCCTTCCCAGCCCCACTACGACTCTGTCTTCGCTGCTCCGTGCGGGGTCTTGGAAGAATCGAGGGAGACGGCGGGAGGATGGTCCGTTGAGAGCAAAGACGGAGTTTGACGTTTGCGGAGCGTGCACGCACTGGTCTGACAATTCCACTAGTACTGTTTGCGTAGGTGTTTGAAGTGGAACTGCGTGAAGCTATTCACAACTGCCCGCGTTGACTTTGGAGTTTCGCGCTTGGAAAGAAATATTGCACAGACGCGGAACGCGAAATTGTCGGGATGGAATCGCGTTGGTGGTGGTGATGAAGATGCATGATATATATGATGCATATGCATATATATGGTGTGAACTAAACACGGAATATCACGTGATAACGATCCACAAATTCCAATAGCATATTAACATGCACATTGCACATTACGATGACGGACATAGTCCGGATATCGTCCGTCTAAAAGGGAAATTCCCCTCCATATTGGTGTCAGATTAGGAAGCTCAACACTTTACCCGGCTCGTGCCTTAACACTTTCCATTTTTCAGCGACATCGGCCAACGTGATCTCGTTCCTCCTTAATGTCTTACACACTCCTCGCCGTGTCGTTTGTATGGATGTGCTATCCACACTCACCTGCGTTATCTTTCTTTTATTTTGTCTTTCGTCTTGCCGGCCAAGTCTTCAGCATCCAGCAATAATGCTCATCGTGGAAGAATTTCCCTTCTCGTACCATCGGCTGATGAGCAGTCCGTTTGGAGACAGGCTGCAGGGAACCCCTGGACTTGCTCATTGCCAACAATACCGGCCGTCGCTCGGAACATGGACCAGGGTCGACATTTTGTAACACCCGGTGCCAGTGTCCCGCCCACGAGCGGCATTGGGGTGAAGAGGGAACGAGAAGGAGGGTCTTGGCCCGAGCCAAGTCGCGAAGTCAGTCCTTCTGTGGCAAAATGGCAGAACACTGGTGCTGAGCTATCTGGTATGCCTACTTCAATGTCTGCTGGGTTTGCGCCTCCTGGGCCTTGGGGACATAGTTCGAGTTCAGAGGCTGGCTGGTACTCCGTTCCTAATTTGACGAAGAAGTTTCATGGTCGACGTGTGCCTGCTATCGCCATCACTTAAGAAGGTACGGCACACCGCACTCGTGGATACATCTGCTTTGTTCCAGGATGTGGGAAGTGTTTCGTAAAAGGGGAGCATCTCGAACATAATCTTCGCAGCATTCACACAAACGAGAAGCGGTGTGAGTGTTCATCCAGATCCAGCACATCTTCACCCTATCCGATGTTTTCGGGTTTGCACCTTCGACTGACGTTGTCTGTATTTTGTATCTGTTTCTAGCGCGTAAATGTCCCTTCCCACACCGCGGCAAGGACTTCAGCAAGCACAATAATCTGTGCCAGCACATGCAGGTCCACAGAAATTACTCTGCACTACGCGATGGCGGCATCCTGTCGATGTAACCGACCTGCCCATCTTCTCGTCCGACAGCAGACAAAGTGATTGCACCGTTACAAATTTGCGTCATGTCAGCGGTCCATGTCAAGCCTAAAGCTCTCGACTGCATCGATCATCGTGTTCGCGCTCGGATTAAGCATCTATATCTTTCCGTTGAGGAAATTGAACAAACGCAGGAAGTCATTAAGCATACACTATTTTATCGATTTTTGCTGTTGCAGAATTTGCCAACGTCTTGGGACAACTCAATTCCCAATTTAACACGGAAGCGCTATCGAAGTTCCAGACTTTCGACTTTACTTCGGCAGGCTTTTCTGATGCCTCTGTGCCAATCCAACAATTTACGAACATCGTTTCCGACGAAACCACGCACACGACTGTTCTTGAGCAAACGATCCAGAGCCTTGGTGACTCGGCCATCACGGGATGCTCGTTCGATTTTTCGTTTGTGCTTACCGATGTTTCTACGCTGGCCGCCGTCGCTCGTTTAGTTGAGAATGTCGGTGTTGGGGCATTTCTCGGCGCTGCTCATTTGGTGACGGACCCAGTCCTGCTCACTGCTGCAGCGAGTATCCTGCCCGTCGAAGCCCGTCACCAAACAATGCTCAATGTACTCAACGGCGAAACAGCCATTCCCGCGGCTTTCGACATCCCATTAATATATATGATCTATAAAAAAAACGAATGAATGAATGAATGAATTATGGTAGGACATCACAGAAACATCTAACACATGGTCGTATGATGTCATTTTAAGTGCGCAGTGGGTGGTGATGCTATATGTTTGAGGGCTTAACGAAGACAGACGATATTACGATATCATTGATATATATCAATATTATCAATTTATCATCCTGTCGTTCCCGACATTCTGTACGTTACTAGTAGTAACGTAATTTGCGCGTTCTTATGCATAAAAGTAGATTTCCCTCCCCACAGGGCTATGGCCCATGGCGTTCTATCCTTGGGTAAGGGGCTGCACAGCGACTACGTATCTGCGCTGCGTCGCTCGGCCCTAGAGTCGACGGTGTCCTTTGTCTGTAGGGTTCCAGAACCCGATAACGTACGTGCCGCTGCTGTTGTTGAATTGAGCTAAGCAAAACCAAAACCCACTCAGTGCTCGCGCTTTTGTCACTGAGTGATCATTGATGAGGAAATTCTCCGGGTTGTCTTGGCTCAGCCTCATTTGTTTATTCTTTATGATCATCGTGTTACTATCTATCTTCATGTGTCCTTGCGTACAATATTGCAAAGCCGATCTCGACGTATGCACCAGTACTCATTCAAGGGAAGCCATACATTTGTATACTGTTCCCCTGAGCGTGACCCTTGGTTGGTAATCTAACCAACATCTACACAAAGCAGCCTGTTCCTTTAAAACGAGGCTGAGATGAATATCAGCTTTCGTTCCAAGAAAGTCGGGAAAAAGAGCAAGCTCCAAGCCACGTACCAGAAACGGAAGGTCGACCTTGGATGCGCGATTCAATTTCCTCTTTTCGTGTTGATGCAAACCTTGATAGAATGCTCGGTCGTACCAATTGCGAGGCAGTTTCTTGACAGGCAGACTCTTCTCATTCACACTATGGGGATCGAAACGACGCTCGAGTGCTTTGTTTCCCCTTGCATCATAGAGCGCAGAGTCGGATACAGTCAAACGGTAAGATTCAACTGCGTCCATGAGCAACGATATGTCGTTCGATAGCCACCATAGCTTTCGCCTGCGTAGGACTTTCGGAGCAAATTTGGATCGCAGGTTCTCATCCGTATCGGTTTCGTCATCACTCATCCCACTCACACCAAGTTCAACAATCACATTGTCGATAGCTCTGCGCAATCCTTCGTCGAGAGGTAAATACTTCAAAATTGCACGTCGTCTTTCGTATGTCTAAAAACAAGAATCACAATTCGCCTCAGCATGCGCCTATCAGTCCTCGAAAAAATCACGCACCCCTTTTCTGCGCGACCTCCTTCTAGCTACTGCTTTCTCCATAGTCGGGTTCATAGTTAGCTCCTTGTTCTGTATAGAGGCTACTGTATAGACGTTTTGAAGGCCCCAATGACGCCGAACAATCTTCTCCTGATTCTTGAGCGTTTTCTTGACCCGGTCTTCCAACATGGCCAATGTGTTATTACCGAATCCATCCTCTTTCGCGAGTGCTCGGACGTGCTTCATCCTAACTGGCGGAAGCTCTTCCTTTTCTAAACACTCGCGTAACTCCTCAGCCAAGACTGAGATCACTGCTGCATTCCATGCAGCGCTCTCAAAGGTCCAGTCAAGCCGCAAGTCGCCACGGAGGGGTTCTATGTCCTCCTGCGCAAAAAGTTCGATCTCGTATGCTGAGGCTGAAGACGGTATGTATGACTTGCTTGAATCAGGGCACATGCCGTGACGCTTTAGAAAGTCTCGAACACAGAACTGGCATACAACCACCCAATCCTTAGCAATCAAGCTTTCAAATGCATAGTTAAGAACTCACATAAAATGCATTCCTTATTGGATCCCTTTGCTTGGGGATCTTGGGGGCCTTCGAGCTATCTTTGTGGGAGTTGGCTGGCACAGGAGCGTCATTGAATTCTTCACAGTCAGACTCCCCACTCTCGTCATTGCCATCATCGACATTCATTCGTGCTGAGTTTTCTTTCGAATCGTCATTAGGGTAAGAAGCGCGTCCATCTGCTCCCAACGCGACGTTCCGCATAGCCTCGGACATTCGTGCGATTTGCTCGGCGTTCTTCTCGAGAGTGGCCGCATTTTTGTTTGCAACCTCCTCGGCTCTCCCCAGAGCACACCGAAGTTCGTGCATGGCAAGCTCGAGTAAGTCTACCTGCTGAGTGACACTGACAGTGTGGGCGTCGGCCACCGATCTCCCGTGTTCAGTGCTCTAAAGGGTGTAATGAATCACTTAAGCGAGTTCCACCGGTAAAAGATGCAGCAATCAACCCACAGATTCGGAATGCTCAGCGACAGTAGCATTCCCTGCACTCCGTGTATCACGTAGGAGATCGTAAGTAGTCATCCTCATGGGCAAAACGTCCGTCTTCATGGATGATTCCTTTTGAGCCAATCAGGGAGAAGAGGAAAGAAAGAAAATAGGAAACTCATACATGTTCCAGCTCTGCCGTTGGCAGAATGTTTTCGGGTGTCCCTGTCGAAGAACCCCAAAGCTCTCCCAACAAATTTGAATCCTGCCTGATAACGGAAGGTCCCACATCGAGAGCCTACGGAAGAGAGTCCTAGTAAGCAAGGGATTTTCTTTGAAAGATGTGAAAATTGGGAGATTAATCTCGCCGTACCTCTACACCATGTCCGGTTTTCTGGGAATTCCTTGAACCCCCTACAGATGAATGATCACATGCTCCAGACGACTTCCATGCATTATGAAAGAAATGGAATTCGGAAGAGAGTGATGGCAATCGAGCCTATGATGATCAGGATCATATTACGATTGGAAACAAAACGACCCATCATCGTCAGTATGCGTATGCCTCCAGGATGACCTTCTTATAGAAAGGAAGGTGCTTACAACGGTGGGCGCGGCGTTCGGTACCGAAACGACCGCGTATTCGGAGTCAGAGTTACCACCTCCTTCATATTCATTTGTCTGCACGTAAAATCAGATCGTCACGGGTAGCATTTCAGCGAAAGAAGCAAGCTACTCACCGTCTCATCAAACCAGCCTTCACCATCCTTGTAGAGGAGTCTGCGGCTCATCTTTTGCCTTTCCAAAACCGCCTCATAGCTCGAGTTTTAAAGTCGACGGTCAATCAGCGCCAATTCATTGTTGGAAGAGGAGAGACAGAGCTGCTGAATCTTCTGCACATGCGGATGAACTTGAGTAACATGACTGGGGGCTCTCAACTTTATTGTTGTTCATCGCCGTCGCCGGCCACCGAAAGCGGAATTGTTGTAATCGGTAATGGATGCTGGCGTGCCGAACGGCTGACTCGAGAATGGTGTGTTGTGTGCGTTTTGCTATCAACCCATTTCGACAACGTCGTACGGGCCCGAGCATAATAGCATACCGAAACAGGAGCATGACATGACCATGCAACATGGGAGTAGAACTGTCACTCTTTCGACGAAGGAAGCATAATATACTGCTTACCTTCTGTTCAAATTTACCTTCCCTCATTGTTGTTGTAAATATCTCAAATCATCAATGATTCATCATTTGATCATGACTTTGCAAGACTGCCTTGCATTAGAGGCCGGCTATTGATGTGTCCATTCATTGTCGGAAGACAAAGCTGAACCTCTACTGCTAGTGAGCCGGACAGAACCTTGACGAAACATGACTACCTGTGGGAATAGATTCAGAAAGGTGATTATCACACTGACATGTCCGTTGTTACCGCAACATGCAACTTGAATTGCAGAGCGTGTTGTAAAAGCAGCCCTGCATCCATTCCGCGTTGCTGTCGCGTCTCGGCCGCCCATCCCCATCCCATCGTCGTTCGCTTTGACAATGTGCACAGGAAAGAAAGGAAACCTTGATGCGGTATTATGTTTCGGTACACAAAAGAGAGGC
>JAFREE010000321.1:0-12486 GCA_019400425.1 Hymenochaete sp. R1
GTTCTCGACAAGATCGGCAGGCCCCTCGAATTATTCCCTTCGACGTGGGTATTGGTCAATGCAATCTATTGTGCATTAATAGGTATGTTCTTCCACATATCTGATAGACAAAAGATGTTCATGCGGGAGTCTAGCTCATCAGGAAGCGGTGACCAAGGCGGGTATCCTTCATAGGGATATCTCAATTGGAAACATTCTCATTTTGTCCGATGGTACTGGTATTCTGATCGATTGGGAGCTGTCCAAAAGCATGGACGACAAAGTAGCAAGGACGCATGAACGAACGGTAGGTCACCTCGCCGATGATTATGTTTTGAATATTATTGACGTTTCTCCTTCGTCTTATCAGGGAACTTGGCAATTCTTGTCGGTCGCGTTGGTGCGTGCACGTGCAGAAGACCTGTTAGTTGCGCATGAAGTTATCGACGATCTCGAGTCTTTCGTTCACGTCTTAGCCTGGATTTGTATCAGATGCGCTGCGAGCAAGATGACGGCCGCAGCGCGGACCTCTTCTCTTAAAATATTCGATTTCGGCCCACAGGACTGGAGATTTAAAGAAGGTAGATTTCGGGAAGGTGCCCGAGCCATCACCTCGTTGAAACTAGGGCGAGATCAACTAAGTTCTCTTCTCGAAGAGCTGTGGATCGCTTTTGGTCACAGATACGACGATGTGCGTGAAGTTGACGGCAACTCTAGCCAAGCGATGATCATGCGAGCAAAGCGCGAGAAGGAAAAGAAGGATAAGGAGTTGGAACCCCTTCAGACGCACCAATGGATTGTGGACACCATGAAAAATGCTACTCTAGACGCGGAGTGGGTGGATATCAAGAACGACGGATGTGTTGATCATCCATTACAAGGATCGCAGAGGTCATTGACAGCGAATCAATTGGTAATTATAAATAATAGAGAGCTCAAGAGGAAAAAGGACATGCCGTCTTATCAAGAAGAATACCGAAATGAAAAGCGATGTCGTTCCTCTACTGAGTAATTTTTTTTTCATTACTTGTATTTTTTTTTCGCTTTTTATGGAGGCAGCCGTATGGACATTCTAGATTTGGATTCACGTTTCAACATACTCTGCAATCATGTATCATATCAATATGTCGTCTTGAATAGTGCACAATAATTTTCAGGATTTACATCACAGTACGACACTTCACACAAAATGACCGTCTGGCATGTGGACGTACCTCATTCAGAGTTCAGAGTCTACTTATACATGGCAAAGGCCTGGTTCAACTTCGTCACTTGGTTTGCCAGTCATGCACGAATCGTCAGAGTGAGCCACATAGCTACCTAATTCAAGTCATTTACGCGGTAGCATTTTTTAAAACTTTCTTTCCTACGCAAAACCTGCGTGCGCTGTAGATGGATGCTTCGAGTAGCTTGTTTTCTAGCAAGAATTTTCTTAAGTTGAGGCGCAAACTTTAGATAGGAAAACGTGAAGCGGCAAGCAAGATCCGAAATTTCCGGTGGGGGTTTCCGGATTGCTGAATAAGTGAGAGGGCACCGACAGCCTGAGTTTCTCACCGGAGCGTAAAGTGAGATTGGGAGAAGTTCTATTTTCTTCGCAGGGTGATATAATAAATTGCTAATAAATATTAACAATAAGAAAGGGAGCTCTATGCTTGGGTTCGCGAGTATTGAGATGGTATTCTTTCACCTGAGGACTACGAGACGAGCAGCAACTCGAGCCTTATTATGTGCACTCTTTATAGCACAATAAGCTATATGAACGGACTCGGGGTTTCAACACCGTACCAAGCCTTTAAGTTATACATGTCTACAGCGCTTCTTCGCTCACTTGTTCATCTGCTTTCCTCTTTTTATCCCACTTTCTACTTGCCCTAGTGCTTCCCTGTGCGGTGGGATCGATGCTAGTCCATAGAGGCTTGCCTTCACCCTGAGGATTGTTGTCGGGAGCTGTGTTTCTCTTGCTACGCCCCTTCCTCTTGTCTATCCCGGCCACGGTAATATTGTAGAACAGTGACGTCTTGTTGAAATCCTCTTCCAAATTGGTCATATCCATCCAAGAGGCTTTGAGTGCCGACGTCGCATACCGGAGTTCCGTTGTGGGTGATCGCGTGAGATCTGAGGTAGTACTGGTAGGCAAGCAAGAAATGATGAGCTCATGTAGCGCGTTGACGGAATCATGAGAGTCCTCGTGGAAATCCAACAATTTCTGTACCAAATTCGCCTTCACGTTCTCGTCTCCTTTCCAGCCAGATACTTCGGAGTCAGTCCAATCAGAGGCGTCCAGAGCCATTTTTGTCGCAGCGCGGAGTGCCGCTCTTCCCTCATGCAAGTACTTTCGAATACGTTGCCGAGCGGAATCCTTCCGACTCAATCCGACTTCGCCGACATTGTCTTCGACCTTGTAAAAGGATAGATATTCCTGAAGGAAGAATCGAAACACGTCAGATTTATGCGTTTCTATTGCTTGGTAGAGCTTGTTCAACTCCTTCTGAGACACCCCTGCATCAACCAACTCGGGCCAGTATCGGTTGGAAGCACTCTGATTTTTCTGTAGAGACGAGAGTCTCTTTGTAAGGGTTTCCCAGGACGACGTAAAAAAGTTACCTGGGCAATCAATAGCTTCTTCCTTCAGTTTTTCAACTACTTGCTCATTTGCGTCACGGGCGTTATTCCACCATCTCCATGCTATTTCTAGAGCGTCCTCTGGCTTCTTCGCGTTGCGTATACTGGTGCGCGGAACATCATGATCGTGGCGTACGTTCTCCATGGCGATGGAGTCACAAGTATAGAAACGGAAAGGATTGAGATGGATCTCACGGGCCAATGAGTTCGAGCTTTGGATGCGTTTAATACTGATTGAACCTGGAGCAAAGTTCTGCTGCGCAAAGAAAACAGCTCATTGCCGAAAACTGCATAAAGTTCGCAGTCCGCTTTGAAATTTCGATTTTAATAAAAATATTTTTGGAACTGAGGGCAGGTTTGTATGTGAGAAATCAAGTATTCCATTTCTCTTCACCAGCTTGTTTGAAGTAGCATTAAATATCGGCTGATGCAAGGGACCACATGTAGTACACTCCTACGGAGAGAAATCATGAATTCCCGTTTTCCAACGTAATGAAAGGCTTACCTAAACTACGATAGGGTTTCCAGCTATCCGTCAGCTCTTCCATCTCCATTGGGGTCAGGATTGCTCCTCTGAAAAAAGGAAGCAAACTATAGATAAGGAAGACAAGACTAAGAAAATTAGAGTACGCACTTGATTTTCTTCTTCCCGTCCAAGCGGGACTGCAGTTCTTTAACGTTCATTCCTTCTGGTAGCGGAGGAGCATCGTACGTTTGAGGCAGAGTCCTCCTCAACGTTCGATCGATTGACGGCGTAAACGCGGGAGGAGGAAGAGGGATTTCTTTACCCGAGTCACCATTTATCTTCTTCGAAGCTTTTTTTGGCGTTGTAGGCACAGCAGATGGAGGGAAGACGGCTGCATCTGGCGTCTTCGCCCGATCGTCGAGTTCGGGTTCCTTGGCTTGCATTGCGACTTCAAATGCATCTTTGATTTCTACATCAGTAGTCTCTGCCTGGCTCTGGGATTGCGGTTTATCCGATTTAGCGGGAAGCTTCTTAGGAGAGATGGCGATCGCGTCTTTAGGAGAACGAGAGTGGAGAGAAAGAAACCAGCGTGCAACTCCTCTCTGGACTCCGAGGTCGCCTAGATATGGTGTGAATGAGCATGAACATGTGAAGCTTCGCTGAACTTACCGACTGGGAGTATGTTGGGTCGACGGAGCGAGAAAATAGCAAACATGTCGACTGTCCACTAAACCGTTGTCATTTGTAGGGTACCCAATAATTGTAGAACACACTTACCTTTCCTATGCCACGTACAGCCGTAAGGAGCTCGTACAGTTCGTCATCGGTTGCTCCTTGGATCTTATCATTGGACAGACGCCCGTCGGCAAATCTCAGGGCTAGGTCTTGAACTGGCGAAAATGTCAGCCGTATTCGAATTCGAAGAGTATCGACATACCATATTCCGCCTTGCGTCCACTCAAACCAGCAGTCCGCAGAACGGTAACATCCGTGGCCGCAACCTGATGTGCAGTTGGGAATGAGTCTAACGCATTTCTTGTATAATTTGTTACTTCTCAGCGACTCCGAGATTTTTTTTTAAAAAAAACTGTAGAATCGATCGTGCTCACTTTGCATCATCTGCTTTCTCCGGTAAGGAAGGATCGAACAAGCGCCTGAATCTATGTGTGATCGATTTAGCTGCAAGCCATGAAATTTGTTGCCCTCTAGTTGAAGTTAATGAGAATGGACGGAAGAGGTCGCTTAAAAAGACCGTGCCTCACAATATAGATGTTGTTAATGTTCTAGTACCTGTGATTCAGTAATGTAGCATGCTGTCAATATTATTATCTTTTCACCTAAATGGGTCCATCGTCTCAAGGTGTTCAAAGGGGCGACAGTCGAGTTTAGAGAAAATATCTTCAAATCTTGGATCAGCGGTGAATAGATGAGCCTTTGCATCGTCGAAAGAAAAAGAAAGGACGGCTGGCAGTGGTGGTGGAGGAGCGGGCCCAGGAGGAGGGATTACTGGAGCCACTGAAGTGTCGCCTCCAACATTTTCTACGTCTAGGGCCTTGTTCACGCTGACATTTACGTTCTTGGTCTTTGCAGGCTTTCGCTTCTTCGTAGCATCTTGAACCGTTTTCGTATCTTGCGACCTGGCGACGACCTTTTTCAGAGGCTTTGCTATGGCTTCAGTTGATGCTTTGCGAGTCGCTGAGCGTAGCACAGGCATCAGGCTTCGCCTTCCAATAATTCTGAGCAGTTTGGATGGAAAGACTTGGTGATAGTCGGGAAGAAAGATCGTTTTCTCCTTCAGCGCCGGCCGGTCAGAGACGGATTTTATAAATTGAACATTCAATCGTGGGAATTTTTGCTGATAAATCTAATTTTCGTGACCGCGCCGACCGATAGTAGAGTAGAGTGAGCGCGCCCAAAGCACTTCGTCGACGTCGACGACACGACTCCGACGACGGACGACGATGCATCTCTATAACCTCACCCTTCAACCACCAACGTCGGCAACGCACGCCATCGTTGGGAACTTCTCCGGAGCTAGGCAGCAAGAGATCATCGTCTCGCGCGGGACACGGCTCGAACTGTTGCGTCCAGATGTCACGACGGGTAAGGTCTCCACAGTAATTGCAGAAGACGTGTTTGGTTCGATCCGTTCTTTATCTGCGTTCAGGTTAACGGGCGGTTCAAAGGGTGAGCTTGCATGAATTGATTGTTCGGTATGTTTTGTTCACGAACTCGTATTTGTCTGGTGTCATTTGCAGACTATGCTATCATAGGCTCGGATTCCGGTCGCATCGTCATTCTCGAGTACAATCCGAGTACGACTAGTTTTGTCAAACTACATCAAGAGACGTATGGGAAGTCTGGTGCTCGACGCATTGTCCCGGGGCAATATCTTGCGACAGATCCGAGGGGGCGTAGTGTCATGATCGCGGGTGTCGAGAAGGCGAAGCTCGTATACATTCTCAACCGAGATGCGGCAGCCAACCTTACCATTTCATCACCGCTTGAAGCGCACAAGAACGCCTCGATTATACACCATATAGTTGGTGTGGATGTTGGCTTTGAAAACCCTTTGTATGCAGCTCTGGAAGTCGATTATTCAGAGTCTGATCAGGATCCAACAGGCGAAGCATTTAATAACGCTGAAAAGGTAAACTTTCATCATTTCTTCCTATCGTGCCGCAGACTAACTCATGAAACTGTAGATGCTTACCTTTTACGAGTTGGACCTCGGTCTGAACCACGTTGTACGGAAATGGAGTGAGCCGACCGATCCGCGAGCTAACTTACTGGTGCAAGTTCCTGGTGGTCAACTTGCGTCATCAGACCGATTCGATGGACCTTCTGGAGTCCTTATCTGTTGCGAAGATCACATCATTTACCGAAATATGGATGGCCCTCAGCATCGTGTCCCTATACCTCGTCGTCAACATCCTTTAGAAAATAAGGAAAGGGGTGTTCTCATTGTTGCAGCAGTGATGCATAAAATGAAGGCGAGTCACGAAGCGTTCTTATAGCTACGCAAACGTCTAACGCAATCTCACTAGGGCGCTTTTTTCTTCCTCCTTCAAAGCGAAGACGGTGATCTATTCAAGGTCACCATCGATCATGAAAACGAGAACGTCAATGACCTTAGAATCAAGTACTTCGATACCGTTCCTGCAGCATCAAGTCTGTGTATCCTCAAGTCAGGTTTCCTTTTTGTTGCATCAGAATTCGGTAACCAGTAAGTACGCGATTTGCATCAAAGGAACTCGTCGTGTTCCTGACTCACGCCTGCCAGCTATCTTTATCAGTTTCAAAAACTCGGTGATGATGGCAACGAACCCGAATTTTCTTCCTCTGACCATCCTAACTTCGGGATGAGGGACCCTTCAATGCCTTTATCGCACGTCCATTTCCGTCCCCGACCACTGGACAACCTCATTCTCGCCGATGAACTCGAGTCCCTTGACCCTATCATCGACTCAAAAGTGATGAACATTCTTCCGAATAGTGATGCGCCCCAAATTTTTGCAGCCTGTGGGCGAGGACCTCGAAGCACTTTCAGAACCCTTCGACACGGTCTGGAGGTCGAAGAGGTTGTCAGCTCTGACTTGCCTGGTATTCCAAACGCCGTCTGGACGACAAAAATCAAAGAAGATGACGCTTACGACTCTTACATTATTCTTTCCTTCGTTAATGGAACTTTAGTACTTTCTATTGGTGAAACGATCGAGGAGGTTCAGGATACGGGCTTTCTGTCATCGGCCCCGACACTCGCAGTGCAGCAAATTGGATCTAACGCACTACTTCAGGTGCATCCACAAGGCATCCGTCATGTCTTATCCGACAGGAGAGTAAATGAATGGCGAGTTCCCCAAAACCGGACGATCGTAGCTGCGACAACAAACAAGCGTCAGGTCGTAGTAGCTTTGAGTTCGGCTGAGCTCGTTTACTTTGAGCTCGATCTCGAAGGCCAATTGAACGAGTATCAGGACAGGAAGGCGATGGGGAGCACCGTTCTTGCTCTGAGCGTTGGCGAGGTCCCTGAAGGTCGCCAGCGAACACCCTATCTGGCTGTTGGGTGTGAAGATCAAACCGTGCGAATCGTCTCTCTTGACCCGGAGAGCACTTTGGAAACGATAAGTTTGCAAGCGTTGACGGCTCCGCCTGCGGCGATTTGTATTGCGGACATGCTGGATTCTAGTATCGATAAGTTCCAGCCGACGATGTTCGTGAATATCGGGCTACAGAACGGCGTGCTATTGAGGACGGTTTTAGACCCTGTAAATGGTCAATTAACGGATACGCGGACGAGGTAATTAAGATAATTACCGTGAGTAATGAGGCTGATACTTTCGGTAGATTTTTGGGAACACGGCCTGTGAAGCTCATGCGAGTACAAGTGCAGAAGAACCCGTCCATCTTAGCTCTTTCTTCCCGCTCTTGGCTTAACTATACCCACCAGCAACTCCTCCATTTCACACCACTCATCTTTGAAACGCTTGATCATGCATGGGGTTTCTCGGCGGAGCTCTGTCCTGAAGGTCTGATCGGCATTGCTGGCAGTTTGCTTCGGTAAGTTTGAATTTATGTTTGAGTGGTCTGTGATGAGAACATGGGATCGTAATGCCATTCGCATTGACGAGAAACTTTTTTATATTGTACCAATTGTTCCTACTGAGCTTTAATGCTTTGTCGTTTGTTTTGGTCTTTTTGGTCACTTTTGACACTCTTGCATTACAGTATATTCCAGATCCCGAAGTTAGGAACAAAACTAAAGCAAGATTCGATGCCTTTGTCGTACACGCCGCGTAAATTTATTCCTCATCCCGCAAATCGCTTTTTCTATATGATCGAAGCTGATCATCGCGTTGCTGGTGATGAGGCCGTACGGCTGAGCATTGATGACTTAGTGAGTTTGTCTTTTTGTTTTCATTACTGGCTTCATGCTCATGTTCCGATAGAGGCAGAAGGGTACTAGAATAGACGACGAAGTCGTCAACCTTCCTATAGAACAATTCGGACGTCCGAAGGCCGCCGCAGGAACCTGGGGTTCCTGCATCAGAATCATCGATCCTGTTGAGAATAAGACTATTCGTGTTATTCACCTCGATAATAACGAAGCAGCCTTTTCTGTTGCAGTCGTCACATTTGCTGCGCGAAGCGCTGAACAATTCCTATGTGTTGGAACTGCGTCGTCGACTTTCTTGGCTCCACGATCGTGCCAGAGCGGATACATCCGCACGTATGCATTTACGGAGGAGGGTTCGAACTTGGAACTTATCCACAAGGTGAAGCTTTCCCGCCATTTTTCTGAACGCTTGATTGACAGTTTGTGTTTTAATCAGACAGAAACAGATGACGTACCAACAGCACTCATGGCTTTTCAAGGTCGCCTCTGCGCGGGCGTGGGCAAGTCCCTTCGTCTCTATGAAATTGGAAAGAAAAAGCTTCTGCGAAAAGTCGAGACTAAGGTAAGAATGCACACATCTTAGTCCACTTCAACTCGCTGACAAAAGTGTAGACATTCGGATCTGCCATTATGACGCTTAATACTCAAGGCTCGCGTATAATCATCGGCGACATGCAAGAATCCGTCGTCTACGCTGTCTACAAGGCGCCAGAAAACCGACTCCTTCTCTTTGCCGATGATACGCAACCGCGCTGGATCACCGCTACGGTTATGGTCGATTATATGACTATCGCCGCTGGCGACAAGTTTGGCAATATCTTTGTTAATCGGATGGACACGAAGGAGTCGGATCAGGTGGACGATGATCCAACGGGTGCGGGAATCCTCCATGAAAAGAGTATCTTGATGGGTGCACCACATAAGACGAGGTTGATGTCGCACTTCCACGTGGGCGATATTGTGACGAGTATTCATAAGGTGTCGCTCGTCGCAGGAGGAAGGGAGGTTCTTCTCTATACTTGTCTTCACGGGACAATTGGTATCCTCGTTCCCTTCGCCTCGAAAGAGGACGTCGACTTCATCTCGACGCTTGAGCAACATATGCGCTCGGAGAAGCTCAGTCTCGTAGGAAGGGATCACCTCGCATGGAGAGGATACTACGTTCCTGTAAAAGCTGTTGTCGATGGGGATCTTTGCGAGCAGTTTGCAAGATTACCAGCGCCGAAGCAATCGTCGATCGCCGGGGAACTGGATCGCACAGTGGGAGAGGTATTGAAGAAGTTAGAGCAATTGAGGGTCACTGCAAGTGGGTTCTGAGTATCAGTGGCCGGTGTACGCTTCAATCTTCTGTTTGGCACCATAGCATCTTGTCCATTTATGCATTATATTATATTCGTGTGGGATTAAAAACTACTTCAATGCAATACTCGTGCTGTTCTTGCCAGACGTGTCGCGAGTTTGTTCGTCTCTTACTGGCTCAGCTCTCGTATCACTACGAAACAGAGTCACATCCTCGATCTTGTACACTACTAACGATGCTGTTCATTGAACCCCAGATCCAAATTTCCGCAGTGTCCGAGCAGGAAGGGCACTATCACAACTGACTCCCATCCTTCTTTTCTTCTCCAACTCTCGCAGCCAGCACGACCTCTCCTTGCAACTCCTTGACAACCTGCACAAGGTGACGAACGCGTAAATTAATAAGTCGTTTTATAGACAAAGGGCGCTCACCTCTTGCCCCAGTTCTCGTACTCGCTGCTCGTCTTTCCCAATCAGACTCACGTATACGCCTTTCTGGAATAAAGGATACGACCCGACGCGCACGCCTTCTGCATTGACACACTTTTGGAGCGTAGTCAGATACGGGGCGATGTTCGATTCTGGCATCCTAGTAATATATTAGACGAAACCGAAAAGTAGAGTGCGATTCATGCGACGTACTTCGTGAATATTTGATGTCGGAAGGGTCGTTCATTCGGAGGCGGGAGTGCGAGGTAGGGTGCAAGTCCGTTGAGGAGTTTTAGGAAGAGACTCGGAATGCCTGGGAAGATGCATAATTTGCCTTCCAATCTAACAACGGGCTAAGGAGATAATTAGGTCAAAACTATTATTGAAAAAGAAGTGATGAATGTAGACAAAACTTACGACCCATAAGTCTCCACTGATGAAAATAGCTTCGGCGTTCGCGGAGAACAGAGCCATCCGTTCTCTGGCCGTCCGCTGTTCTTCCGTTTGTTTTTGCACATCGATACGGTGTTTCGACATTTCTGTCATTCGACGCAAGGTCTCTTCATGATGCACAAGTGGCTGATTAAAGGCGACCGCTAAGGATTGATAGGTGATGTCTTTGGTATGATAAGAGCATCGTTGGTTAGATGCCATACTTCATTTCATCATGTGCCACGCACCGTCATGGGTTGGACCAATACCACCGGAGGTGATGACGAAATCATAGTTCTTCACCAGACGTCGACTGGCCTCTACGCTAAGAAACCCAGACAGAATTTAGCGTTTACCAGCACCCCAAGAGCACCACTGACGTACATTTCATCCTCGTCATCTGCAATGACCTCAATGCGTTTCCTGCCGCAAGCCAGAGTCTCAGATGCCACGCATCATTCTCCCCGATAATCACGAAGTACTTGCAGTTCAATTCCATGCTCAAAGCAGAACTTAGCAAACGAGTTTGAGTTGGTGTCCTGCGTCTTGCCGTTCAAAATCTCGTCACTGGCATGCAGGGCTTATTCAGCGTCCAAAGCATATGACACAAGGCGATCCAAAATACACACCCAATGATTAGGCATGCTGCTGTCTTAATCCAGCTCCCATCTTTGGGTGCCGAAGGTATTGGAGTGACTTCGAAGTTGTACGTCTGAGTAAGCGCACTTTGCGATTTCTCGCCTGGGGCTGGTGTGGCTGAGGACATGTGTCGGCTGATTGAAAGATTTTGTCTGCTCGCGTGAACAGGCTTCGTGATAGCTTGCAATTGCCTGTGAAGGTGTGTACGTCGTGAGAGCTGGTTGAGGCGAGTGAAAGTTGGGAGCATGGAGTCTTCAAAGTGGACGGAAGCTGAGCTAAACTGGTCGCGTGCTGGTTGCGCGACCGCATCCATCCCCTCCACGCGCCACACCCACGAATGCGCGCGTCGAATTGAAAGCGTATAAACATTGTCGAAAAATGAGACAATTTAGATGAAAGGATTGTTCTGCAGCTGTAATATATACACATGAGGGTGCCAGATGTCCGAAAGTTCGCAATAATGTTTCGAACGATATTAGGAGTGGAATCTAATGAACTGCTTTGGTCTGCTGTCCCAATCTACCTCCGCCTTGAAAACACTAGCTTCACACGAGAAATACCATTTGGCTTCCCTCGCCTCAGGCACGAGCTCCCTCCTAACCCTTTGCACCCGATTCAAGGTCATTCTCCTTTCATGCGATTTCTTCGGTGCCTCATGAGCGTGGATCGCCAAAACGTACGCACGCTCCTTCGTAGGAGAATCAGGATTCCACGCCAGCATAGGCCCAATACAATCATATTCTCGTCGCAAATATTCCGTTACGCGATCCATTACACGCTCGGTTTCGTCTTCGCCGGGCCGTTCATCGGCAAAAATGTTCGCTCCGAAGGGAGAATCATCTATGACGCTCGGAGGATCGAAGAATGAGAGGGAGTCGTTGATGCGTTTGATAACGTCGAAGTCAATTTCGATGCCATAGACCCAGTAGACTTTGGATTTAGGGCGGCACATGAAGGTATAATAGGACATTTCGTAGTCGTAGACGGGCCTAGACGACAGGGTGCAAATAGATATTCGATTGAGAAGGATCTTGAAGTAAAGGACAAGACGTACTGATGAGCACTCGATGAAGGCTTATAATTATACGAAGCAGAAGCAAAGGCTTCGTCGTTACTTATACAAGCCTGAGGCGCTTCATGAGGTAAATGAGTGCATCGTGAGGCAATGACCTGCCGTCGAAGCGAGGTCCGAAGCTCCAACTTCACGATGCCTCGACGTGGTGTTCACAATAGTAAAAGATGTGAGAAATGAAATTGAGATGCCAGTTTTCATATCTCAGAGATCGCTTTATTTAGGCTGATCTCGCCTGCAAGAGCGGAAACTCTGGTTGGAGTGAAGCCGTGAATATCAAAAGGAAGCGATGTCAGATTTGGAAGTGGAACGTACACGTGATGATATCCGACGTGTACGCGTCGGCCAAGCTACTTCTCATACAAATGAAATAATAATAATAACACATATACTCTCGGGAATGGGAAGACAGAGCTTCTATTTTCGCTTCTTTGTCGTCTTCCCCGCCACTGCCTTCCCAGACGTTGCTCGAGTGTTTTGCCCATCTGCAGCGACATTAACTGCATCGTTCAATGCACTGGCCGCCTTACGCTTCCCCCTCGTGGTCGATCTCCCTGAATCCCCGTCCCCATTTGGGCCGTCATTGCTAAAGTGTATCATACTTTTGTGGGTTAACCCAGCCGATATGTATCATGTACTCGGGGGTGATCG
>JAFREE010000322.1:0-12353 GCA_019400425.1 Hymenochaete sp. R1
CCCCCCCCCCCCCCCCCCCCCCCCCCCCCCCCCCCCCCCCCCCCCCCCCCCCCCCCCCCCCCCCCCCCCCCCCCCCAGGGTGAGGAGTGAGGCGAAATACAAGATCCTGTCAGGTTAAATCAAACGTAGTACTGCAAACCTGAGCTTGAATATGGACAGTAGAAGCCAATCCACTGGCAGCCACTTACTCTCTCAGACCTCAGGCTCACTTCTTCAAAGTTTTTTATGACCCGCCCATGCCAGTATGTCCCTGCCCCAAATGCATGTATCCTGACTGGTGGGAGGGGATGTGAGACGGTGAATGTCGAGATCACGATCGCGATCGCGATTGCGACAATGCGACACACACGGACTCCGCCGACGAGTTGTGTTATGCCAGTGGTGGCCACATACAAGGAACCAAGAACTAAGAACTAAGATAAAATTTCGTCCATACGTCCATAACACACGGCACACGGCGCACGGCACACGGTAGCTATCCCATCCCACCCTACCCTATCAAAGTTCAAAGTTTCATCATCATCATCAAGCCTCTCAGACTGTTTGACGGGGATGAAAGGGGAATGAAAGGGGAGATAGAACAGAATACACAAGATGAAAATTTTCTCAAGACGGTTTCATACAGTGCTTCTCAGTCCTTCCGGTAGCCTTTCTTTTCCAAAAGCTCGAGAAACCGTTCGAGTTTGGGTTAAATTCCGTCTTGCCAAGCCCAAGCCATTTACTCAGCCACTCAGCCACTCAACCCGTTCGCGCCGCCGCAGAGATGAGAGATGAGATCGGGCGACCAAGGCCAAGGGGCGAAATTTTTTGCTTCCGTCAGTACCAAGTACCAAGTACCAAGTATCAAACTTGAATCAAAGAGCCACGCGATCCCCGAACGAAGACACCACACCGGTATCAAAACCTTAGAGAAAAGAGACCTCAACGAGCAGAACAAGTTACATGAAAACATCGCGATTGTCATTTGTGGATTTCTGATTGATTGTTAAAACATTTATTTCTTTTATCCATGTTTTTTGTAATTGTAACTATGCTGTAAGGGGATGAGGGGATGAGAATGGGAATACAACTGTGGATGATGGTGGCATGAATGGGGGCATAACGCGTGTAAGAGGTGGTCGTGTCATCGTGTGCAAGAAAGAAGTCAAAAGTAAAAGGGGAAAGAAGGAAAGAAAGAAACCATGAGAAGTAGGAAAGCCAAATGCGCAGAGTAAATTAGCACGAACTCGTGCATTATTTTGAAAGAGGAATAAAGGAAGAAAAAAAGGAAGAGGGGGTGAGGGGAAACAATGCGCGGCATCAAGAAAACATCCCGAACCCCTGATAGAAATAAGGATATCTTACAGAGACGTCAAAAGAGAGAAAAGGAATATTTGTTAGCAAGTTGGGAAATGGAAAGCGAAACGACGACGAAGATGGGAGAAGGTCGGATCGATGAAGTGAGAGTTGAGGAGTGGATGAGATGAGTGCAAGCAAAAACGACGTCGGGACATCGGCGGCAAGAAACGCAGAGGAAAAAGAGAAAGGAAATGAAAACCAGAGGAAATAAAGGGGAGGGTTAAACCGATATACCACATGTAGACGCAATAGTCCCTGTCCGTGGAGTGAAAAGCAACGTAACGAGAAGTAGAGAAGTAAAATTGGAGTTGGATCTTCGAAAGCTGAAGGTCGAGTCCGGGTTTTATTGAAACAATGTCCGAGTTCAACCGATATACATCGGCGATGACGCCGATATTTCCAGCGTTAAAAAAGCTTACTGGGGCTTCGCGAAGCTGAGCTCACAGATGCCGTCTGGCCGAACCTCGATGCCTTGGAAAATTGTTCGTCCGCACAACCAATCTACCCGCCTTACGCCCGCGTTCCACTCACGTTCGCTCCCAGATACCTCGCAACGCTTCTTGTACGCCTCGGCAACACGCCTCTGAGAGGAACTGCCCGACCCCAATGACTCCCACTCTCGACGCGACACCGGCGTGCGGAGACTACCGTAAACGGAGTGGAGAACGTCAAAGTTCGTAATAGCGGTGTGAGCTGGGTCGGAAGAGCTCATGCTGGAGACGGGCACTGACCAATCGGACGGAAGAGCGATAGGGAGAGACGAGGGTCCAGGCAAGGCGAGAGTGAGTTGTGGGACGAATGGGCGAGTGGCCGGCAGAGCGAGGGTGTGCGCTGGAACGGGCTGTGGTGGGGCACGCGAACGACGAGTAAGCGAGGCCAGGAAGGATGTTGGAGGTGGAGCACGGATATTATCGTGAGCAGGAGCGCGAGTCACATCGTAAAGGATCGCGGGTCCGCTTTGCTCTGCATTGACTGCGAGAGCACGGTGAATCTTGATCGAGGGAGAAAAGGGTTTGCTCGAGTGTCCTTGCCACGTCGCACGACGCGAGTTGCTTGGTCGCCTCTTCACTGGCTCGACAGGAGCGTGAGAGTGATGGGAGGAAGACGAAGATACGCGACCTCTCGAAGAGGTCGAGGCTGCGATGGAGGCAATGTTGGCTGGAACAACAGACCCGTAGTTGGGATTCTGACGTCCGACTGAGGGAGGATGGGGTATGTATGAGTATCAAGCGGTCTGATTAGGTGGACAATTAAAATTAAATGAACGCTTACTGGAGTCATATCTCCTATGCGTTCTCTCACGTTCGCGTTCGCGTTCAACATCACGATGGCTGGACGCGCTGCGGCGATTGTTTGGCTTCTGGTGACGGGGCTCTGAGTATGCGGAACCCAAGGGGACTGCGATGGGTCCAGCGAAGGACCTCGATCGTTTCCGCGCCATGTAAGGGTCCTGAGGGTAGTGGCCATGGAAGGCGGGGTCTACTGGCATGCGACGAGAATTTGACAACATTGTGTGGTGGTGGCTGAAGGGGAACGTCGACGGCGTATTTGTGTCAGACTATACAGATAGCGAAGGCAGACAGTAGGTGAATGGAGGGTAGGATATACGAAGGACGTTGACGTTGTTCTGTGGCCGATGTCGGCTGTGACCTTTGAGTGGTGAGGAGGAGAGGGGGGAATGGGAAGGGAAGCGACGGAAGGAGACCGACATTTTTATATCTTGAGAGATGATGGTGGTCAGAGAGCAAAAGGAGGAGGAAAAGAGAAAGCATCGCATTCATTCAAGAGAGAGCGTGACAATCAACCCCCTCGATTGTTCCCATCACTTTCAGAATCAGATCCTTCTCTGATCCTGTGACACAATCAAAGATGCAGTGCTGTCACACCTCTGTCACAGCATCGAATCAGCCGGTTTATTAGGTAAGTTTATTTTTTTTCTTCTGGCCTGCCTCGTTCCCTCCGGTTTGCGCCTAGTACTACTTACTGCCACTGGCATCATCTGCATCTGCTCTGCTGCACAGCGCATTCGGGTTCACGCAGCCAGCGCTGCTGCTGGGTCTGAACGCATGCATGCAAGCAAGCTCTAAATTCAGGTCGATTCCTCCAAAAAGCTAAGCTTATCTCTCCCTTCCTTTCCAACTTTGTTCTCAACCCGAATCCGCGATGGACTCCCGTCTTCGGCACCTGTATCCATCCCAACCCCGTTTGGGGTCAATGCGCCCCCCTTCCCGCTCTCACACACTCACACTCTCCTCCTATTTCTTTCCCTTTTTTTTCAATATCGCGCCAAACTCTGAGCTAGATTCAAACTTAGCTTGTCTAATATACTCCTTAAATAGCAAGGGTGACGTAGCAATTCTGGGGCACAACGGTGTACGAATAGGAGACTGGAGATGACTCTCAACCCATCCTGCAGAATCCCCATTTTTCACCCCCGACTCTCCCACACTTTGTCTCGCTGCTGCTGTGAACACTTACGAAAGCGCCAGCGTCAGTGCATCTGGAGGGTTACAGCCATTTGAAGAGTGACCGTGTTGGGAATTCTCTAAACTGGAACACCAGTATATGTACTAAACCAACACACATGAAACGCGAAGACCTCAAGGCCACGTTCTTTTCATTTCCGAGTGTCTCTGTCCACACCCACACTCAATCTGTCAAACACTGACTCATTGATTCATCCGATTCCGATGATATTTCTTCTCTGCCACCCCTCTTCTGCCAAACAACGCTCATTTATAATGCTGTTGCGACAATGAGCACATGAACAAAAGGAACGCGCTGCGCTCTACCAAAACACGCAGCATCAAGAAAAGAACAAAATAGAGTTGTTTTCTTTTTAGTATCAATAAGGACGCTTATTACGCTCGTTTGACAACACAATGAAAAAAAGCAAGTCGGGTTGCACCGCCGCCAACTGGGTCCTCCCCCAATTAGCGATAGCAAACGCGAACGCGACCCCCAAAGGAGGAGCCTAGAAAAGGGAATAGACCATCAATATTAATAACAAAACACCAAGAAGCCGGACGTACGGTCTCGCTCCGGCGGGGCTGGCACCGGTGAGAAGGAAGGTGGAACGCTCTTTTGTTTCCGCGTTCGCCTGGCGCACTGCGCTTTGCGGAGCGGAGGCGACGCGATACGGCATTTGGGTCGGACGGACGGAGGGTGGGTGGGGTTCTTGGTCTGGACTGTCTAGACCGCGCGTCCCATCCCGCAACAGCAACAGCGAACTACGGTACGTACGTACGTATGTATAGCATCGCCGTTGTCGCCGCAGTCGCAATTCTTCTCGAAAGTATCAATAATCAAACTCGGTCGGTCAGTGTTCTCCACCCTTCTTTTTTCCCTTTACTTTACTTCCCTTTCCTCCTATCATTGCTAATTATCTTGTATCCAATTATTCCACTTGTCGTTCGGGTTTCGATTTCGACCAACCAACCGACCGACCGGAAGCCGGCCAGACCGTGGCACTGACAGACAGCGGAGTGGATTCACGAGTGAGCGGTCAGAATCATCTTCGTCACACACAATAACAATAACAACACAGTAGACGAAAATCAGAATTAGGACAAGTTCGGCGAGTCGAATGAATGGGAATAATTCAATGAATCATTGAATGGAATAATAATAATGAGACGCGTCGCGTCGCGTCCCTCGCGTGTCTTCCAGTTTCTCCTCCGAGGATGACCCCACATTTGGGGGACACGTGGTAAACGAGGGAGCGGCGGCGCGGAGCACGGACGGTAACTACACATTGCATTACACAGATACAAAGACTCGTACTATCCACGCCTAAAAACAGAACGCGCCAGAATAAGGTCGTCAAGCACCCCTCCGAGCCAGAGTCAGAATACCAGTAGGAAAAAACGAGAACGAAAAGAGAAGGGAAGGGAAGAAGAAGAGAGGGCGTGTTTGTTTCTTTTCCAGCGACCCCTCACTGGTATTAGTCGTACTCGTACTCGTGCATCAGAGTTAGAGTCACGAGTGATAATAGTGCTAATCCTACCAACAACTTAATAAGTTCGACTCATTCATTCATTCAGTCGATTGGCATTAAGAAAACGCGCTAAATTGACTGCGCTCGCTTCCCAGGTGCGGCGCTAAGATACCGTGACGATGCTCGGCGGGTTGGGGAGGAGGGCGGGATCATGATGATGATCATAGTGTGGGGCGGGATCGTCAAGCTACGTATGGGGGGTTGTACGGGGTGTGCCATAGCGGGACGCAGACTTGCCAGTGTCATTGTCAATATTAATGTCCAGATCGTCGTCGCATGCTAAGCTAGTAGCAGTAGCAGTGCACCCCCGGGCCCACGTTCTAGATTCAGATCCCACTCTCGCAGAACCGTGCTTTTGTTTTTGGTCGTCCTCCACCAAGTACAGGCAATCTCTCGCCACTCTTCACTCCGAAGAGCGACCCGTTTGTGGAGCGAGACTCGAACACATGCATCAAAATCAAAAGAAAGGGACGAAAGTTGCCATTTGCAATTGTGTATTTCAATTTTTCTTTCCAAGAAAAAATAAATGCGATTTCTTCGAAATCGAAAACAGAACCAAAAGAGAGAGAAAAAGGGAAAAAGAGAAGATATCGAAAAGGAAGCCAGTAATGAATTGAATAAGAAAAGAAGCCAACGCCTATTTGTAAATAAGAAACGAGTGTCGTAGTGTATCTCCGACGAGTTTCGCCGACGAATATATGCGCCGTAAGTTCGTCTTCATTCAGTAACTCAGAGCGAAGATTGATACAATGATAGGGGAAGCACGACATCAGACATGTTCATGTTCATGCATACACGTACACATCACAATGACCCATGGCTTCAAAACAAGAGGAAAAGAAAAACTCAGGGCGTAGCACCGGAATAACGTTACCCATATACCATATATCATATACCTATATTCATCCATTCAGTTCCTCCCCAGACTGGGTCCAAACGCACAGATGCATGGGGTTCGCTAAGCACCACGTTCGCGGAAAGAACCACGCCCACGAGCCTTCGTTCAATTCAGTAGGAGTGTGCACTTAGTTGCCAATCAAATCAAACAAAGAAGGGGGGTAGGAGGAGAGAGAAAATTAGAAAATTCCAGACTGCACAGCAAGACTCGAGGCTCCGCTTCTTTCTTCTTTCTTCTGCTCTTTACTTTTCCTCGTCTCTCCTCGTATCGCCCGCCCAATCACGGTAACGGCATTAGAAGAAATCGGAGGCAAAAAAAAAAAAGATGAGGAAATTGAAACTGAAATAGACACAAATCGCAAAGCCGGTAACAGACAGACGGACGGACGCGAATCGAATCGAATCGAAGAAAAGCCACACATCAGCGCGAGGGCGGGGCTTTGCGAGAGATAAGATTGTGGGGTGACAAGAGAGACGACGGGCCCTGCGTGGTCTTCTTGGATCCGCTCCTGCGGTCGGTCCGTGCTCTGGCTCAAGCCAAAGCCATCTGCACGGTATTTGGCGCGATGGGCGACGCTGAGAGCAGGTGGTGATGGGTCGTGCACCCGCTTCCGGGCACTTACCACCAGATCGAGGCTTTCCACTTCGTCTTTGCTCTCGAGAAGGGGAGTCGAGTTGCGTTTGCTCGTCTCAGCCCTCGACGAGGCAACGATCGAGGGCCCCACGCTCGCGTTCCAAACTTAGCCCCCGGTGCCAGTTAGCCTATCCTATCTCCTTTCCCCGTCGCTTGCTCATTCTCTGAGGAACGCCTTTGGATACGGCGCCTTACTGTCCCCGAACCGGTCTTCCTCAGTTGACATAGAAGTCCACGAAGAATATCCAGCTCTAGAACCTGTTCAAAGATCGCCCTCTTTTATGGCTCCCGTTCGACGAGCAACCCGCATACGTACACATGAATACAGAATTAGTCACTTTGCATAGGATACAGGACCAAGTTTCGGAGCTCGATGAACAGCATCCTCCCGTCACCTGTGACGAACGAGGGTCCCTTCGCAGTTGTATCGTGTTCACCCACCCCCGCACGGGCGTATACACACAAGGCTTCGCAACATTCATCTGAATATGCAATTAAGCCACGAGCGAATCTATACAAGTTACCCCACAACGTATGAATAAAATAAAATAAAACATACCTCAAAAAGTAAGGCCCGCCGACGACGGGTTTGAATAAGGATACCTCATCCTTCCATCACCTGCCACAACACACCATGATGCTGATGCTGATCCTCGGCCGAGCCCGTTCGAGCCAATGAGCCAAACACAGGGATCAACAAACTCGTGTTGCAAACTCTATGGCACAGCACGGCGTGACGCTAGACCAATGGCCATCCGCTTCGCTCGTGACTTGTATCAGGAACACGCGAAAGTCTCGTCCGTCGGCGGGTGGTGGTGGGGTGCGGAAAAGAAACACTATTATGTTCTTTCATCAGACTCGGATGATGACTAGTCTTCCTATGGAGCGTCGCTTATGCACTCGCGAGGGCATGGCCGAGAGATAAGGATATTATTGTCGAAGTGAATTGGAGGTCGGGGATAAGACATGTCGCAGGACGAAGACTCGCTTGAACGCTGCTCGAGTATATTGTGCTGTATAAATTGGCCCGCTAGGTGAAAGGAACAATCTTATTATCAATTGTATTGTGTACCGAAGAAAAGGGTACCTTTGAGTCTGGAAAAAGCGATCGAATTGTCAAGATAGACGATGAATACAACCGGAACAGGAGACGGACGGAAGGGAAAGCGCACAAGACAGCATCAGCTACTCGTGGGCTAAACAGGGAGAATCGTACCCCTGGATTATCTGTACCTGGCAACAGCATAATTCCCATGCTTCCGAAGCTATCGCTGAGATAGAAAACCGAAAGAAAAGCGGTCTGAGCGCACGTTCGGGAATCCAGAAGTGAGAAAAACACGTTGTCGGTATCTAAGAATAACGAAGTGCACTCACAATGAGAAAAAAGAAGTTCGGTCGTAGAATGGGTTCGTGGCCGGTGGCTTTCTTCCTTTTTTCGAGGCGAAACTGAAGGCAGTTAGTATGATGGTCAGCGAGGGGTTTTATTCGAAAGCTATGTTGCACGGTAGCGCCTGAGCTAAAATCAAAAAGCAAGAGTCAAGCGCGAGCTAGAATGCAAGATTGTCGGCTTAGCCGGCCTCGGCAAGTCTTATTCCCATAAATGGTAAGACAATATTTAATATTTTTGCGTGTGCCGATCCCCACAGCATACACCCATGCATGGGTCTCCCAGTCTCCAGTATTGGTTCTGGCTCAATTTCAGTCAAATAAATGGACTTTAAAGACTTTCGGAGGCTTCAGTGTTAGATTTAAGCTCATTCCAATGAAATTTACCACCAGAATTAGCTGTTTCTCTCTCAATTAGCTCACTAAACACCAAGACCGAATGTATGCTGTGGGGATCGGCACACGCAAAAATATTAAATATTGTCTTACCATTTATGGGAATAAGACTTGCCGAGGCCGGCTAAGCCGACAATCTTGCATTCTAGCTCACGCTTGACTCTTGCTTTTTGATTTTAGCTTCGGCTACACCATAGAACATAGCTTTTGAATAAAACCCCTCGCTGACCATCATACAGTTAGTGAAGCACGGCGGAGACGTAAAGTAAGATATGGCACCTATGTTGCGAATCGCGACGTGTGCGGATTAAACCTTGCTAGATAGCCAAGATCAAAGAATCCAAGCCTAACGCGAGTCAGACAAAGTAAAGTTGGCCGAAGCACTTACCGGCGGTGAAGCGTATCTCAGGAGTGGAAGACAACTTGCAGGCGCGCACAAAGTACGAAAAGGAGCAATTGCCGGGAGCAACGTAAGTTAAGAAGGATGGGCTTACTGAGACGAGTGAAATGAAGGCGGCTATGACGCATGAGCTTGATAACTATTCATCCAAAACACCCACGCTCAGTCTTCGGTATTGAATCATCGACCGCGTTCCTTCATACATCTTGGAGTTCTAATGGCGCCGGCGGTGGCTGAATAGATTCAGACAGCGCGACTACACGCGAGAATGACATGTCCGCTGCATCCGCTGATAGTGATTTCGCTCGTTGGGAGTCCGTTCTCCCGTTCTAGTGTGAGGCCTGGGTCGAGACCTAACCTTGTTACTGTAAGTACCACACAGCTCACACGTCATTGCTCGTTATCTTCATCTGTATGAGCGGCCCGGTGGTTCTTTTCACGGAATCTAGGGACATCTTCATAACAGAAAGCAGGCTAAATACGAAAACGCACGTTGGTATCATCCATTTTCACAGCAACAACGGATGGAAGAAGGCTTGGATGGGAAAATGATGCAATAGCTCGCTGTTCTGTCAACGCCGGTTCTCCTGTAACACTTCCCTTGGATTTCTCCAATTGCAATATACTTGAAGACAAAAGCGGCTAACGACGCACCCATTTGAAGTCCAACATCAACTTAGAGGAATCCCAATGTTTCTGCGATTTTTACATGTGTTGGGAGGAAACTCATCGTCCAGCTTTCTCTAGTCTCATAATTTCTGCAAATATGCAAATTGAATCGCTTCCTCGACATAAGTATGGCCTTTAGATCGAACCGATGCAAACAATAATGGCGATTCGTGCGGCCTGAGTCGCAGCATGATTGACAACCAAAGTTCAAAGGCTTTTGCGAATGAAAGGTACAAAGTCGTGTCAACAAGATGAGCCCTATCGTCCGCTCATGAGGCAAACGTATGCATCTGAGAGAAAAACTCATTGAGATCTATAAGCAAAGGAGAATCAGGCAGACGTAAGAGAGTATTATATTGAAATGTAGGAATAGAACTCATTCACTAACCTCGTAAAGGGACTCGGAATCTCGGCAGCGACACACCCGAGATTAAAGATTCATCAATACAATACCGCGTCCTTGCGCCTTTGATTTCAGATAGAAGCAGTCAAGAAAGCAGGGCGGCGACCGTGGGTGAAAAAAGGTAGACATGAATAGAGAGAGTAGGGTCGAGGGCTTGGGCGTTCGTTCCATTATCACCTCGGTCTTGATAGGCAATCCTCACAATTTGAAACATCAGTAAATTTTCGAGCCTCGAGCGCGCCACATCTCCTACGATGAGTCAATCGCCAACGACAACTTATCAAAAGAAAATGAAGTGAGCATGAAGGTGGTGGTTATGGATGAAAGACTCAAAGAGCTGCGTTAGGCTCAACAAATCCCTCGCTTACGGTTGGACGCGCAAAATCACGTGCATGGATAACTTGATACCCGTGATTTTCCGATAGGCAGAACTGGCAGAGCACCCGACTACGACTGCGAGTACAACGACGAAAGCTCTTTCCTTTCGTTTATCAGTCCTCGAGTCGACGGTACCCTTTGCATCTTCAACATCCACCATGATGACCTCGCGACTTGTTGGACTCTCTCCGGCCTTAAGGCGCAGCATGTTCCAGAGGTCACTTAGTATGTTCCACTCTATCCGATGGGGTGTTGTGATGAGGTAGAGGCTAAGTTATCTGTTCAGCGCTTGACAAAATTGCCCTGCGCAACGCTGTCATTAAACGGTGAGTTACTATTCTCTATACTCCAGAATAAATAATTGACAAGCTGTGTCCATGTCAGCGGTTTGCAAACCGAATCTCATGCCCCTGCAAAGGCGTTAGACGTCCTCAACGCGCAACGCCTCAGACGTCCCTCAAGCCCACATTTCACAATCTATCAGCCCCAGTTGACCTGGTACGCTTCTATTGCAAATCGCATGACCGGTGTTGGTCTTAGCGTCCGTACGTATTTTTGCTAGTTCCTAATTACACGCCACCATCGCATTTACATGCACTTCCCGCTCAATGTCCGCGGTTCACAGTGTTATACGGTTTTTCTATCGCATATGTCGCCTTTCCTCTTGCCGGTCTCCCATTCGACAGCACGGATGTAGTCAACACGATTGCCTCACTTCCCGAGAGTGTGAAGTATGCGGGAAAAGCGATTCTTGCTGCTCCTTTTGCATTCCACTCCTTGAATGGTTTACGCCATCTTGCCTGGGACAGCGGTAGATGTTAGTAGTCTTTGCCTTTTCTTGGATATTGTGTGCTTACGAGCTCCTTTAGTTCTGACTCTCAAGGGGTGCTACTCGACTGGTTATGCTGTCCTCGGTGCGACGGCTGTAACTACTATTGGTCTCTTATTCGTTTAGTCGATGTCTTTCGTTTCGCCTTTAGCTCCTACCCTTCGTAGATGATGATATTTCAGCTGTTAACAAAAACAAAGGAACGAAAGGGGGAACGACGTCAACTTATCATGCGTTAGCATGAGTGGGAACGTGCTATTGGTGCGTGCGTCCAAAGCCCAGTTGCTAAATCAAAGTGTGGTTCACTACCACGACATCAAATCTATGAACATGGGTTCTGGAAATTATCGTTTATTGGGTGCTCCAAATGTACTCGTCAAAGGCATTCAGCTCAAGCTATCGGACGTAAATGCAGTAATGATATTGGAAAACGACTTCGCTTATGAGAGCACTTCCCCGTTTAAGAACTGCAGGAAGGGAGTCAGACCGCCCAGAGTCTTTTCGCTTAAACTTATAACATTCTAAAAAGGCAACGGCTGCTCTGACACAGCCCAGTTGTTGTGCCGGAGACTTTCAATTTGAAGTTGTATTCATTGTAGTATGGTGAGTGTCGGGTGAAATTTTCATTGAAAATATGACTACTAGTCTAACTTTGCCGATGTTGCATACAAGGAATCGCATCGGTGAACGCCATTGTCATTATTTGATGCCTACTACAATCACATTACTAAGCCTGAGGCAGCCCGCGTTTGTTGCACCTTCAATCCACCAAGCCTTATAGTGGGTGGCCCAGTGCTCACAACGAGAACAACCGCCGCGATTCGTCGCACCTCGTAATAAAGATGCAACAAAGACGCGGCGGACGTACTTTTGTTAGTGAACTACCGCGACCTCCACTCGGCAATATGACTCTAAAGCCCTAGCCGTTCTAATTGATGATGTCGGTGTCGGTGTCGGTGTCGGTGTCGTCCAGTCGAAGCATCGGGATGACTTCACTTTGACGCAGGAGGGGCACAACTCCCTTGC
>JAFREE010000323.1:0-12208 GCA_019400425.1 Hymenochaete sp. R1
CTCTTGTAACCTCAGGTCGCTGTCACGTGACCCTGATTTGTCAGACTCCTGATCAACGTCTTGATCGGACTCTAACATTGATGATGGATGGGTTCGCCCGCACTCGTTCTTCGAAACTACCAAACCATTAGTACTGTTTAAGTGCATATAGTCGACTTACTCGTCGTCTGCTCCATATTTATGGAGGAAGTGCATCGGCACTATCAGTCGCAGCAACTGCGGATGCGACGTCCCGAGGGCCGACTTTCTGATCGCATCTGGTTGGACACAGACCGTACCCGCTGGCACGGCGTATTGGAAGACTCTTGACTTGAGCGAGCCGGTGTCATTACTTCTACCTTCCGCCGCTTTCTTTTTGACCTGTAATGACAAATTTAGTTGAAAAGTCGAGAAAACCCGAGTCACAGACTCACTGAATCCCAGAACTTCGTCTCATCATCCCCGGACAGCGTGCTGATATACTCCCATTCCCCCTCGAAAAACTCGACCGTCCGTTCGTAAATTTCCAAGTAAAATCGCTTGTCACTTCCAAAAATTCAGTTACAGAATTCACGCGACTGAAATAGTCTTAAACTCACAAGTTATTCACGATCTCCTTCGACCTCTCCCACTTCTTCCTATTGAACCCTGGACGACCAGGCTCCAACTTCTTTGCCTTGTACTCCCTAAGTAACTCGTAAGCCTTTCCAAAGTTCATAACTTGCGGGATGTTGACCCATGGGTCCACAAATCGCTTGTAAGACAAGGCGAGCTGAAAGCTGCGCCGTCGGTGCTTGTTTGTCTCTCTGCGGACACGCGATAAGCGTCTTTATAAAAAAAATGATCAGTGACATAAATTTGCTCACATTATCTTCTGGCCTCGCCCGGTTTTGGTGAGCATACCTCCTTTGGAAAGGCTGTCGTCGTCCCCATCGCCGTCGTCTCCGTCACTCACTGACCTCTCATCTGCAATGTTTTCTTCGTTGTCCGTGACGTTCTCATCCTCACTCACCGCTGGAGTCGAGTCTCGTACAGTGGATGAGGCCGGTTCGGATGGTGGAGTCGTGATACGGGTTGATGAGGTCTTCTTCTTTGGGGGGGGCCTGGATTGCGTGGCGTGAGGCCCAGATGCTTTTGAGCTTGTTTTTTTGTGAGAATGCCCGGGTTTTGAGGATTTGCTGTCAGTGCGGGCCATGATTCGGTGGAGAGGAAAGATGGTGTAAGTAGTATCTCGATGATGGTGGAAGGAAGACAAGACACGTACACACTCGACGCGACGCGCGACGCGTCAGTAGTTCCAAGTCGATCCCTCTTTCACTTTCACTACTCTGCTCAGTTTCCTTCTCGTTTTTCATCCGCATCGTGCTCCACTTTCTATGGCTTCGTCTTCTTTCAAGTGTGAATTCTGCGGTAGATCTTTTACCGGTGGCAGAGGGTTGACCATGCATCGACGCAAGTGCTCAAAGAGAGGGCATTTGATCGATATGGATGATCAGGAAACGGGCGAAGAAGGTACGCTGACATAGTATCCATCTTTATCAGCAATTTTTTCCCTAAATTACACCATCATTAGAAAATCGGAGAGAATCAGAATGCTCAATCGGGATGGATGTAGACTTTGGTCCCGAAAGCCCTTACACAGTCCCTCTTTTCGAAACACCGTTGGAAATGGCTGAAGGCTCAAAACGGAAGAAACGGATGCCTTCAAGATTCATTGATCATCTGCCATCCACATCTAGAGGCCTATCCCTCCCAACGACGTCTCTGCCGCACCTTTTGGACTATATTCCACCAACCCCCGAAGCACCATCAATCGCCGATCCTCCCGCCTCTCAATTCGATATCAGGCAACCGTTTACGACACCGCAAGATGCGTTCGGACTCTTTCGGACCTATCCAGATAGCCTGCCAACCGACCCAGACGATTCTACAAACGTGACGGATCTTTGCAATAATGAGAGTCTCGAAAATGCCAATCCGAGCAAGCCAAACCCCTCCCCACCTCCCTCAAACATTAATATTGTTAATGCCTTCGCGCCTTTCAAAAATGCCTCGACGTACCTCTTAACTGCTTGGGTCAACAACGGATCAAACTCCAAATCGCACGCAGACGTGGATACTTTGGTCCGTGATGTTTTATTGCATCCGGACTTCAAAGTGGAGGACCTGCGTAACTTCAGATCTAAGCACGAAAGCAGACGTCTGAACAGCCCAAGTACCGACTATCCGAACGACAGAAGTAAGGCAGCAGATGGATGGCGCGAAGGTTCTATCAGTATCAGACTTCCAGCCGAAGATACGAAGAAACGTGCCGAAGCCAGGTTCAAAGAATACAAAGTCGATGGTATTCAATATCGTTCGGTTCTCGACACCATTTATTCCGCACTTGACGACCCACACTCCCCTCCATTCCACTTCATGCCGTATCGTGAATACTGGCAGCCCAATTACGAAACTGAGCCGGAGCGCGTATATGGAGAACTATACGCTTCAGAAGTGTGGCTCGAAGCGCATGACGAAGTTCGCTCGAAGCCAAAGCTCGATGGAATGGACAATTATGTCGTTCCTATCATACTGTACTCAGATTCGACCCAGCTAGCTAATTTCGGCTCAGCTTCTCTCTGGCCCATGTACATGTTCTTAGGGGGTCAGTCAAAGTACGCTCGCAACAAGCCATCTCAGTCAACTTGCCATCACATCGCCTACATCCCTTCGGTGAGTCTAATTTTGACTTGATGTTCCGAACCCACTTCATTTACTCGTTATCAGCTTCCTGCCTCCGTACAAGGTTTCATCCGGGGAAAGCACGGTCGTTCGGGCTCTGCGGCAGTCCTCACATTCCTTAGGAGAGAACTGATGCACGCTATCTTGGATCTCATTCTTTTCCAACCCGAGTTCCTTGATGCATATGCAGATGGGTTTGTTGTGCGCTGCAATGATAACATCGAAAGGCGCCTATTCCCGCGCATTCTGGTATACTCCGCAGATTATCCAGAACGGTGCGTTCCTTTCTCGTTTAACAAAAATTCATTTGATTAACTATGTTCGTTGTTCAGGATGCTCGTCGCCACGCTACGCAATCTTGGACAATATCCTTGTCCTCGTTGCCTCGTTGCTCGCAAAGACATCAGAAACTTAGGAAAGAAGCGCGATAAGAAGAAACGAACGACTGGCAAACGAGTCGATGACCAGGCTCGGAGAGATAAAATAAAAGAGGCGAGGAAGGACATATTTCGACGCGGTGAAGGCGTAGATTCAGTAAAGATCAAGCGAATGTTAGCATATGGTTCCCTTGTCCCGGTCAATGTGAGTTTTCCATTCCATTGCAGCGCAATTCATACTCAGTAATCCCAGAATGCATTTTCTGCGCTATGTCCATACAACTTCAATGTGTTCGACATATTTGTTCCAGACCTCATGCACGAATTTGAGCTAGGCGTATGGAAATCAAATCTTACGCATTTGATACAAATACTAGTGGCTCAAGGCGGTGATACGGTGACAATCTTCAACCAAAGGTATACATAACTATCGCAAATACCTAACTCGCATCTCATGAACCCCAAACAATAGGTATCGCGACGTTCCAAAGTTTGGTACCGAAACAATTCGAAGATTTCCCCTTAACACGGCTGGGATGAAACAATTAGCAGCCAGAGATTTCGAGGATTTACTTCAGGTACGGTTTATCTTTGTCATTTTTCCCTATTTTTCATCACAGTATTCAGTGTGCCATACCCGTCTTCGAACAATTAATCGAAATCTGGGAGCACAATGAAATTATTCTCGACCTGCTTTTCACTCTTGCTACTTGGCATGCGTTAGCTAAGCTGCGAATTCATACGGACACGACGGTGCGGCTTCTTGACCACGCCACTACCGAACTCGGTGACTTGCTTCGCCGTTTTGAGGAGGCAGTATACGCAGATTACGATACAAAGGACGTACGGAATGAAGTAATAGCCAGAGGTCGTAAGAAGGCCGCCTTGAGTAAGACAGGCGCTGGATCGGAACAGCAAGGGAAGAAGTCCAGACTAAACACACCGAAATTGCATTCGCTTGGGCACTACGTAGAAGCTATACTTCGATTTGGAACTACGGACTCTTACAGCACGGAAATGGTGCGTGTTTATTAAAGACCAAACCAACTTTCAAACTTTCGGTGATTCTAATACTTGTGGTTTTTGCACAGGGCGAGGCAATTCATAAGGACGTCAAACGACTGTATACGCGAACGAACAAGATAAACGCCGCAAAAGCCATCGCGACGCTTGAGGAGCGAACACGTGTACTCAAAAAGCTTAAGATTCAGTTTGATGAGTCTCGAGCAGACGATTCAGATCAAGATGGCAATGATCCAGTCGCGGAACAAATGCCTGAACCGAATCCGGAGGCGCATTATCAGATGGCTCATTCCAGGAAACGCTGGATTCACGTTTACTCGTGGTTAAGTGAGAATGAAGGTGACCCGGCTCTCAAAGTAAGCTTTTTTGAGTAGATACAAGCCGTGGTATATTAATGGTCCCTGCTCAGGACTTTCTTCCGTCTCTGAATCGTCATATTCTTGGGCGGATTCTGTCACGTAACGAAGCCAATTTTACACTGGCTGAACTTGGTGGTGTGGATATAAAAAAAGGCCGCCTGTACCAACACAAGTTTCTTCGTATCAACTATTCGACATATGATATCCGCCGTGATCAAGATTCAATAAATATACGCACACATCCGGATGTTATGGTACTGTCAGGGGATGCAGACACATCCCATCCATATTCGTACGCACGTGTTATAGGAATCTTTCACGTAGATGTTGCTCTCAATAGCTCTGGATCAACAACTGATTGTCATTATTCGAGACTCGACTTTGTATGGGTTCGATGGTTCCAGTTAGACTCAGGCCATCAGTCCGGTTTCATTGAAAAACGCCCAATCCGCCTTCAATTCGTTCCTACTGCAAATCCTTCGGCATTCGGGTTTCTCGACCCGAATTTGATCCTTCGCGCGTCTCACATTATCCCAGCGTTTGCATATGGTAGGACCGCCAAGCTCCTTTCCCGATCGCTGGCGCGTCAGGAGGAAGAAAGCAACAAGGATTACTTATTTTATTACGTGAATTTGTGAGTCCCATCACAATTTCTCGTTCTTTTTTAAGCTCATAATCACAGATTCTGTGATAGAGACATGTTCATGCGCTTTCGAGGCGGTGGAATCGGCCACAAGGCGACTTGGCACCTTAACGAAGAGCTTTTAAAGCATGCGTTCGAAACATCAAAGAAAAGTCCGCGGAAGAAACGGCCGGAACAATCGAATGGCGAGTTTGAAAGTTCGGAAGAAGAGAAATCGAGCGACGATAGTGTTGTGGAAGAGAGCGGAGAAGAAAAGGAAGACGAAGAAGAGGGCTCGGAAGATGAAGGTGAAGAAGCAGGCATCGAGACGGGCGAAAACGATCAGAGCGACGACCCGGAAGGAGGCGGAGATGAGAGCGAGGAGTACGAAAATGCATACGAAGAAGACGTTCAGATTGCGTCCCATTAAGTACCTCAAGTCCAATTCAACCTGCTGTACGCCGGCGCAACTCGACCTACCACAAGGAAAGGAACTGGAGTCGCTCGCTCATCTACACGACTCTACCTTGTGTCGCCACCGTCTTCCTTGAGTACACCAACGATACCGTCATGTCGGCAATAAGGATAAGACATCCTACCTAAGGGTGTATCTACGCTCCGTTTCGAGCTCTTCACAACGACTATCCAGGATCTGCAACAGCAGATCTACGAATGCTCCAGCATCGCACCCACTCAGCAGGATCGTAGGCCATACTCTCGCAGTACCCTTCGTTTCGTAACCGGCATATACTCATGGCTTTGCAGTAAAGTCCGGATACCCGCCAAAGAAGCTGAAGCTTCAACCAGACTTGCCTGTGTCGAGCTTGGGTCAGAAGGCGGGCGACCAAATCATCGTATCTTCGAAAGGTGGCACCTTGACGGAGTCAACAGAATTGACGCTCTTTGAGAGATTGGCTCATCTGAATAGGCACCGGAATGTTGATGTTCGTTCTCTGCACTAAGTCATGTCCTCGGCTACATATTGGCCATCATTTCTAGCGCGCATCGGCTACTCAAGCTGAGGTGGAGGGTGTAGATGCTGCCGCATTCAAATCTACTCGTAACCGTAATCGTGTTCAGATAAATGCGCCAGACAATGGATCACAGCCAAAGTGCAACATTATTTTCAAACGCACCTCGAATGTCTTGCGCTATCTGCCTGCGGTACGGAACGAGGATGAAGAGGACCCCGACAAAGGATGGAGCGAAACTGACATCGAGATGGAAGATGCACCACCCTGTGACGACTCGCAAGATTTGCAAGACGAAGATGACATATCAATGCAGGAGCCGGACAGTCGCGATATGGGGGGTGACATCCAGCAATGGACGTCAGATGCGTGGCCCTCTCGCTATCTTGCAACCTGGAGGAGTTGCTGCAGGACATACAGCGCAACGGGAGTTGCAGCGACAAGCTCAAGTCTCGTCTGAAACACAGACAGCACTTAGAAGTCAAACGTCCCAACAGCGCCTTCGAGCTCAGCAAGAGACAGAGATAGTAGAGAAACGCACGTCTCGTTTACTAGACTCTGCCGAAGATAACGGCGTTGGTAGTAGAAAGCTGGAAATGACCCCGTCTATTGCTCGCGACGAGCTCGTTCAAGAGCAACAACGACAGCCCAACAAGCTTCCCAGTGCTATTTTGCAAAAGCGTCAGGAGCAAATTGAGCTTGACCGGAAGAAAGCTCGAGAAGAGATCGAAGCTGCTGAAGAAACCTCCCGTAGGCGTGGGACTGCGGCGAAAGGCATTAATATCGGCCTTGGACAATCCCCGGCACAGTCGAAAAGTCAGCCCGAGACAGAGCTTGTACGGTCAGCCAGCCAGGAGACTAGATCATCGTCCAACTCCGGGGAAAGCGATGGAGCAAGACGAAGATGACATACAAATGTAGGAACCGGATAGTCGCGATATTGGGATTGACATCCAGTGATTCATTGAGGATGTGAACATGGACGGAGTTTAACAAGAAAAAAAATGTTTTTTTTTGTAATGAACATCGCGCGCCCCTCACAAAGGGCGACATTCGCGGTGGCGGCGATGGACACCTTGTCCAGGTGTTGCGAGGACTTTCGCCCCGGATGTGGATGTGTCGGTCGAGCTAGTGTCGGTCGAGCCGGCCGCGGGTAAGCTGAGTTCTGTGGGCATTTCCGTGCCCACACTAATGAATGTAAGCTTTAAATTAATTAATTAAGGAACAGAGGACTTACCTGGACCCGACCGGGTCTTCTTTCTCTTTTTTAGCTTCTGCAACCCACCCGCATACGACGCAGAGGCCGTCGCCGACCCCCTGCACGAACCGAACCGCCCCCCCTACCGCCAACCAAATACCCACCCCCAGCCCAATCCCAGACACAAAACCCCCACCATACGTCGTATTAAAAACCATCTTGATGGTTTCTTTAATTATTGTAAGCATTTCTATTAATTAATTAGTTTTTTTTGCGCATCCCAATACTAAAATACGAACTTTGATTAGTACGCGCGACAGTCTTTGCCAGAGAGCGAGACAAGCTTGTAGAGATGATCGAAGGGATAGTATGTAAGCGTGCCCTATCCGAGCCGAATTGATTGAGAATATGTGCTAGTGCGAAAGCGTTCTCGAGCGCGATGCGTTGGTTGGAAAACCCGCAATGCTCGTCGTTGAGGAAAGACAAGTTGCTGTTCTTCAACGACGAGCATTGCGGAATTGATCAACAATCCATCACGCGGAACCAATAAAGGTTCCGCGTCAATCAGGTGAGTAGCTTTTTTATTTAAAAATATTCTTTCTTTTGGCCTCCCGCCGTCGTCGACTCATGGCCTTAGGCCATGACGTCGCTATTATTATTAAGTAAGTTGTATTACTAATCAATTAAGTTTTAGCATTTAAGGAGTTCAAATTAACCGCGGACAAGCCTCACTCGACGTAACACTCGCCCTTCCGCGTCGCTCTGACCTTTCTGAGTCCGACCTTACCGAAGCTATTCAATACTTCCAAGCACTTGTTGACGATCATCCTGGATCATCTGCCTAGTCTATCCTCTCAGGTCGGAGTTTTGGCAGTAGCCGAATCACCCTCCGTGTCGCCGTTACCGTTGATTATGGCCGCCCAAGTCTTTTCGACACTTCCCTTCTCGTAAGCCTTGATGAGTACAAGAATCGCAATGCAAGCAAGTCAAGAGTTCTGGCTCTCTTTCTCGGGGGTACTCCGCCGCATCTGCTGCTGCACACGATGACGCCAGCATCTACAGTACGGTCAAGATAATAACGCGCATACTTCCAAACTGTGCTATGTCATCCCAGCCTGTAGCCTTGAGATCAAGACCCGCATCCCGACCGCGGCATCACTTGCTTCTTCAGGTCGTCCCTCGATGCATGGATCCCTTCTTGCTCTTCGCGCGAGGACGCCCACTTCCACTACTTTCGCACCAGATATTTACCATGTATATCATTACTATTTAAACCTAATACAATCTCTTTTCGTGCTATATAAAGGAAAACAAGCCTTTCAAAGACTTTACAATGAGGAAAACATACTGGGCTGGCATTAAAAGATGCCGACATTTCTTTTGGTTATCATCTCATATTTATTTCAGATATTTACCCTGAATGTATTCCAGTAAAATACTTGTAAGTGAAATGTATGCCATTCAAAAGTCTGGTATGAATATTATATATGAATAAAAATCTGGTGTAGATATTATATACATGTAAAAATTTGGTATAGATATTAAATACAGGTAGAAATCTGGTATTCATCTTGTATTGTATTGTACCACCTTATATTCGAGTCGAAACCATCTACATGCCATGTATGATCACGTAAGCCTTGTCGTCGTCTGACAAACGCTGCAAGAGGTACATTTTTTTGGCCTTTCCGCTGATGCAGAACATCTTTCCTCGCCTCTCATGGGCAATGTCATTATCAGAGTCCAAACTCAGAGATCATCTCCTCAGCTCACTTAAAACATTGCCAGGTAGGCGAGCATTCCATGTCAACACCCTAATATCCTCTCCTCGGCGGACGGCGTCTCTCTACCCTTACGCATCAACGCGCACTCGGACCTATGTTCAGGATATTGTCGTTCTCTGCTCTGAACAGCCTTCAAATCAAGATGATGGGATAGAAGGCGGGATCACCTCTGCTGTATCGCCTCGAATCTTTGTCTCCGCTATCCAAGCATACCTTTACCACGTTCCTTCGACGAATAGCGCGATTCTGTATATCGCCAAAGTCGATTCTACGGGCCAGGGAGCAGCGCGACCGGCCCCTGCACCGACATCGTCTCTCGTCAGCTCGCTCTTGGGCTACTTCATTGATGAGGGGACGCGTCCTCGTAGATTGAAAGGGAAGACGCTGTGGGTGCATCTATTCGCGCGTGCCGAGAGACAGTACTTGTTTCCGAACTCGGCGGACCACGAGAGGAAGAAACCGTTGAACGACGTCAAGCTGTGTGCATGGTGGAAGAACGTTCTGGGAAAGGTTGTCGACGAAGTGGAGGGAAAGAATATTGATGGCGAGGGCGGAGTCGCTGGTATCGGTGCAGTTGCAGAGCCGAAATCGAAATGCTTCTACGTGCTCCCCGGATTGAGCGAGCTTGAAGCTGTCCAGGCTCTCGGCGAACAATTCGCTGGTACTAGTGGGAACCGATGGACCTACGGACATCCATACAATCAAGCTGGCACACAGCTTCCTTACATCATGAAAGGAAAAGATGATGATGGTGTACAGAATCTGGGACAAGTGATACCGTCGTTCGAAGACGACCCTAAGTCTCGTTTTATGGACGAAATCGCGCATACTTCTCGGATAGACGGGCTCCGCTCACCATCGAGAAAGAGGAGGCGCGTTTCGTCATTCACAGTGGGCGATAGCGACGGTGACGCAAGAAGCAGAAGTGGCGAAGTCTCGATTACCAAGCAAGATGCAATATATGAGTTACCGGACGGGAAGAAAAAAGGAAAGAAGGAGCGAGATGCAAGTCCGCCTCCAGGAGAGCTTGGAAAAGTGAACGCGGAAGAGTTCTGGGTTCGAATGGGGTTCAGGCAGGAATGCGTCGCAGGTGCCGTCACCGCTTTCTTCGTCCTCGTCTTCCCGTCTTCACCAACTTCATCCATATCCGAAAGCAATAATATGCTTACCGCTCACGCGCATGTGAAACCAAAACCGAACGCAGAACTGGATGCTGAGTACTTGGTTATGGATCCAGGAGAGGTCTCGCATCATATCGTGCACCGTGTCGTGGACTCGCTGATGCAGAATCATGAATTCTCCACGACGGAGCGCTCGTTAAGGGCTACGGAAACGCTAGAGAACGTTATTAGGGGCTTATGCAATGGCTTTGCCATTCCAAAGACTATTTCCGTCCAATCCACTTCAGGCCAACGCGAGTGTACTTCTTTTCCAAGCGGAAACAAGGCGGCGATTCACGCGCCACAGGAACCGCAAAAAGAGAACCTTGCTGAGAACGGAGAAATGAATAAAGAACGCCCGCGAACTCCCCCTCTTTCTCAATCCATCGATAATCCTCCCCGTACTCCTCCTCGTACTCCTCCGCGCAGACCCCTCGCTACGCTTACCTCACCGGACCCGTTCTCTGAGCCGGAACCAAGGGCCTCTTCAGGGACATATATAGACTACGTCTTCGGGACTATCAAAGTTGACAATCCATTACCCTCATCACTTAAAGCCAGTACAAACTCATCTGGGATCGGAATCGGATCAGGGGCGCCTGTGACGATGCTAGCGGTGCGGAAGAAGAAAAGGAAATGATATGTGCAAAATGTGCAACCACACTTGGATCTCTGTGGGCTGCCATCTTCTTCCTTAGACTTTTGGGCATTGTGGTCTTTGTGACGTGTCAGTTTTAGGTGAGTTTTTTGACGGCCAAAACGAGAAGGATGAATATTAATGACTTTGGCTTTTCATTTAGTATGGTGGCTTCCTATGAGAGTGATACGAACGGACTGAGATACACATGTACGTGGATATCCCGATATTGCGCGAACCCATACAGAAGGGGTCGGAAATATTTGAATCATACCATTTCCACGACAACATCCTTACATCCCCAACTACTCCTAATCGATGGACGTAGCCCCAAGCCAACACTCAAGGGTGTTACAACGAAACAAAGTTTCTTGTTGATTTTGCAGTGTACGTATGAAGACCAGTCGCTAGAATGGAGCAATAGCCGCATACAACAAACATCCACGAAGTGACTAATTCCTCTTCGAGCCCAGTATGGCGACTCCTCCAGCTCTGTCCAGTCACCTGGATGTTTACCATCAAGACCATAATTGCATCCTTACTTGTTTGATTTTAACCATAGAGACCGGAACAATTGACGCCACAGTCAATTTCCATCCGTGCCTGCTGCTTATAGGCACCCTTTGCAGGAGGAGAAAAGTGCAAAGTAAGAAAAGAAAGGGTAAAAGCATACCCCACTTTTCTCCTTCAGGAAAACTGAAAGCTCTTTGCGCCGTCGCCATGGACAAGTAAGCTACGTCCCAGGGATTTTGCACTCGAAGTACCCTTGCCAGTCGAGTTGCATAATGCATTTATCCATAGGCTCCCCTAGCGTATGGATTCTTTGCTTATATAAGGCCACCCACACCTTTTCTTCTCTGTCACCTCCCTACAACCTTCGGTCATGTCTTCCAAAAACGCCCACGGCATAGGCCGTACGACACGTGTAGAAAATAACACTGACCTTGAATCTCGACCGTCACAGGCCTCAGGCAAAGCCGGTTCCCTGATGAGCATCCCGGAGGGTGTAGGTTTGTTAGAAACACCCGCTAAAGATATTGAATGGGAAGAGCAGGACGATGATGTATTCACAGAGGGAGAAGGGGAGTCAGAGGAGCGTAAACAGCATAGGAAGGAGATGAAGGAAGAGAGAGCGGAAAGGCGAGCGGAACTGGTAAGGTTAAAAGACTATAGGAAGAAGGAGGAGGAAAGGAGAAAAGCACTACACAGGGAATATCGCCATGGCAAAGGTGAGAATCCCTCGCCCGTTAACGTGGATACACAAGCGATCAAGAAACGCTTGCGTGAGCGGGCTGTAGCAAATCGCAATCGCAAAACCATCATAACATTCTTCCATGAGGAAAGAATAGGAGCGGGGGCATTCGGGACTGTCAC
>JAFREE010000324.1:0-12118 GCA_019400425.1 Hymenochaete sp. R1
CACATCGAGTTGCTAGAATTGCGTAAAGGAGGAAATCTCAATCAAGAAATGGCATTCCAGATCTTTAATGCTCTTCCCAATCTCAAAATCTGTGTCATGGATCTATCAAAATCAGATCCGGATTCTTGGATTACACCTAAGAAACGCACCGTCTTGCCCAATCTCGAGCTACTCTTCTTGACTTGGGTATACCCTGCCGAAATCGATGCACTTCTAGGTTGCATAACAACACCGAGTCTTACTAAGCTCGGATTGCGTGGTACACCCATGGTCACGAATACACCATGGAACGCTCTATACGATTTCCTTGCAGCTTCACATCCACCTCTCGGGTGTTTGTCTTTGGGTGACTTCGCTGCCGCAGATGCGACGTATCTCGACGTGTTTAAGCTTTGCCCAGAATTGGAGTACCTCACTTTGGATCATATTATACTCTCCGACTCATTCTTCCAAACACTGGCACAAACCGACAATGATGAAAGTGGAATGGCGCTGATACCTAACCTCAAAGTTTTCAGTATAGGTGTCTGTGGTGGTTTCGAGAGAGAGTCGTTCGTGTGTTTCCTCAGAAATCGGTCGAGTGGAATGTCGAAGCTCAACAAAGCATCGATCTTATTTTGTTCAGTGGTGACGGAAGATAATGCTGATGATTTACACAACATCGGTGTGAAAGATCTGGTAGTTGCACCTGTCGAGGTCGATGTCTCGTTTCCATATGCAAGGGTAGTCGAGAGCCATCGAGACCTGTTAGCATTCCGCTTGAGTAATGGAGAGACGACCGACGACGAAGGCGAAGAACGGCTGTAGCGAGTTTATCTAGCAGCAAGCGAGTACCTTATTTAACTAATAAATGAAAAAGAAAGGTTTGAGAAAGGCACGAGATGGTGCGCGAACTATGAGAGACTCCTGATCTCCTGAGACCGATACTCGGATCGACAGGTGGGTTGCAGAATTCCTTCCCTGGCCCTTTCACTTTTCGTTGCCTGCCAATTTAGTCCAGACTGATTAAATTTCTCACAAAGCTTCCGCTGCGAGCAGTCAAATGGCATCCGAAGTCATCCGGAGGGGAGGTCACTCGTTCAAAGCGCGCAGCCGACCTGAATTCGCTGAATAACCCAATTCTCATTCCCTCACTTTGGCCGTTACAGCCGTTAGACTATGGGGACATTCGTTATTGATGTTGTTATCGGCTCCTATAGTGGTTGAGTTTGTCATAGAAACCTTTTGATCCTTTCGCACCTTTGGTTATACAGCGTAATTTGCGACAACCAGACGTTGAAACCGGAAAATGGGCTGAAACTTGTAAGTGGGAAGTACGCGCTTTCTGCACTGGAGCTCAGTCTCCTACAGCTCCGGAGTACACAGCTCAATTCAGGCTCGAAACCGGTTACATTGAGACTTTCAAACGGTTCCGCGCCCAACAAGTAAAAGCCAAGTAAAATGCGCTTTGCCAAGATGTAACAGAACAGAAGCATTCGGCGCAATTGACAATGGAATGTGGGAACGAAGCGCTTAAAGAAGGTGGCGAAAGTATAATCACCCCTACCCGTCCATTATCAGCTTTCACAAATGGCTCGCCCACCTGCACTTACAGACGCGCAAATTTCCACCTTACGCGATCTCGAGACGCAGGTTACTGGTCATCCCGGGGTAAAGGTTACAGTAGACGGCGCCTTGATTGCCAAACCAAGTGTGCCTTGCGAGATTGGGATATATGAGCTTGTTATGAATAGCAATGCGCCAGAGCTTCAGGCTTTCAAGAAATGTTTATTCACGTATTATGGAACGGTCAAGCTGATGATGAAGGACGAGGCCATCGGGAAAGACGGTAAGTCGGAGACTAAACTTGTAGAGAAAGATGAGTGCTTTGTGATAAGAGAATCCTTGGATCGAGCAAGAAGCTTACCGCTGATTCGTCTCTCACAGTGTATTGTCCTCGACGCCATCACCAAAGGCTTCAGAAAACCGTGCGTCAATGACACCAAACTCGGAACAATTTTATTCGACGAGAATGCATCGCCAGAAAAGAAGAAGAGGATGGAAAGACGCGCTCGTGAAACGACGTCCGGGGAGACTGGCGTACGTCTGAACGGCTTTCGGGTGAGTCTCCGGCTTTCTCTTCTGTGTTGAAGTCAAATTGCTCAACGGATTCCATGGGGCATGATAGATCTATAACAACGCGACGAGAAAATACTCGGTATCGGGTCGTGAGTACGCCGATTCCCTGAGACCTTCCGACCTCCTCAGTGGAATACGCCGGATCTTTCCCTCCAAGAAGTACCCAGCACCCGCGACACCAGAAAATGGCGGAATCAACCATGGACTCCCGCCCGCCTACCTCGTCACCATCCTCAAATACATCCTCAGAGAAATTTACCCTATACGTGACTTCCTTACCACATTCGAAGTCCGCATTAGGTCTTCGAGTTTCCTGATAGCATACGAAGGTGACGAGGCGACCGTCAAGCAGCTTCTGGACGCAATAAAGAAGGCGCGAACGAAACATGAAAGCGACGGGAGGTGGCGTAGGAGATTGTATGCGGTCAGGATTATTGACTTGGCACATACGCGACTGGCACCTGGTGAGGGTCCCGATACAGAAAGTCTGGTAAAAGGAGTAAATAACTTCGTGAACTTGCTCGAGGAAAGGCTGAACGAGGTCGAGAAGGAGATTAGCGAAGCTAAATGAAACATAGAAAGGCGTGGATATGAATAGTAGTAGCATTCCTAGGTTTGTGTTCGAGGTAAATTCATGATGCCTCTTATGTTTCCATAATCAACAGAGATCACAGAAGTGTGTGGTGGTACTCGACCAATAAATGTCATTAATATTGTAGCTGCGCGAAAGCAATTAGTTCGTATCAGTGAGAGATCTGAGATAGTACGCACGGTAGGCAGTTCACTAGCAACATCAGCCTGAGGCATTTGACAGAGCGCGTAGACTCGGGGGAGAACGTCCTAAGGCTCATCCTGGATTGTCTAAGTCTCCATTATGAGCATAAGCGTAACAATATTTTGTTCAGATGAGTCCGACACGCGTCTAAAGATGTGTGATTAGAAGTTGAGTTGAGAAAGATAATGCATTTGTATCGTTTGTCTCGGAAAAGGGCATTTTGAAGGGTGTGTCAGAGGGACGTTGTATTCGACACTCTAAGTCTACTCTTCTTCATTGAACAGGACCGATTCCAGTGTTTGAATGGACGTCCCCGATGGAGCTCTATTGCATATCTTTAAGCCTCAAATGGCAACCAAACAGACAGATAATAAGACGCACGAATGGTCAGTACAGAGGCCTAATCGATCGCAAGGTTCCATCGCTCGCTCTGGAGCCCCGAGCAGCCCCCCCCCCCCCCCGCCTAACGTTTTGTCTTGCTTTTGCTGAGTACCCTTTCCAACACCCAGAACCTATCGTTCGCACATCGCTGAGGAAGACGCTCTGTATCCATGCCACTTGACCCACTTCATGTAGAACGAAAGTAAAGTAGGAAAGACAGAAGCATTGTCGGAAAGGATGATGACATGGGCTAGCACGCCTTGTGCGAAAGTCGATGATGAACGGAAGGGAAATTTTGGTGGCTGGACGAGATGAGCAACGCCATCTTGAACCCACAGAAGTCGAACCCAGTCGATTTGACGAAAGCGAAATGAAGTACAATAAGTATCTCTTAGGTTGCGCTTGAAAAGCATGAATGAGTCGGATATGGTGTAACGGCTAACATTGCCGCCTCTCACGCGGCAGCTCGGGGTTCGATTCCCCGTATCCGAAATGTTGACGACCGCTTTCATTTTACTTTATCCTTACCGTCTTTTTCTCGGATTCTTTTTCTTCATTTTCCGGTATTCGACTGACACAGCTACAGCTGTGTTATCATGAAGAGGAACCTACAGGCCACCGAAAATCCAATTTTGGTGGCAATGTGAGTGTTGTTTCTACTAAACTTACCGGCTGTGCAGTACTAGTAACGGCGAGATCAAGTATGATTTCTTTGACATCAACCCATTCCTTGGAAATCATTCAAGCCGAATGGAATCGAAATGGCATCTTTAAACCATCCATCCAACACAAGCTCCCTCTCCTTCCATGCTCTCAGCTCCCAAGTCGGCGGCCACCCAGGCGTCCTCGCCTCAGAAGACAACGCCCTCGTCATCAAGCCGTGTCTCCCCCGCGAACGCGCTTTCTACGATCTCCTTGCGCAAGGCTCATCGAAGGAGCTAGCGGTCCTCCATGAGTTTGTGCCGAAGTTTTATGGGACGCTGAAGCTTGAAGGGAAAGTCTCGGATGATGGCACTGGGGATGGTAATGCAGGATTAGGGAAGATCGAGCCACTGGCGGCAGCGGAACAGGAGAAAGATGAGTGCGATGTATACGCTACCTACTCTTTTAATGGCCAATATTTATCTTGTATTTCTACCATGCACAGTCCATCGTTCTCGAAAACATAGCTGCCAATTTCAGCAAGCCGAACATCCTTGACATCAAGCTCGGTACGGTGTTGTACGATGAGGACGCGACACCGGAGAAGAAGGCGAGGATGGAGGAGACGGCTCGCAAGACAACTTCTGCTGAGTCTGGGGTACGGTTGACGGGGTTCCAGGTGCGTCCGTGTTGTCTGTTAGGAGTTCAAGACACTAACATTTCTTCATCGACTCAAAGGTGTATGATAACACGACGAAGCAATACGTCGTCACGAACAAAGCATACGGGAAATCGATCAAGCCATCCGATCTTCCAGATGGACTCCGACGATTCTTCCCCTCAAAGCAGACATCTTCATCTTCGTCAACAGAAGAAGGCAATGTCAACCCAGGCATCCCTGCAGATTCCCTCGTCCCGATTCTCTCCGCTATCCTCGATGAGATCTACACCATCCGCGACGCTCTGCGTACCTTAGAAGTCCGTATGGTCGCAGCGAGCTTCTTGCTCGTCTACGAGGGCGAAGAGGAAGTCGCGAAGCGAGGCCTGGAGTCGCTGAAGGAGGCGAGGAAAGCTGCTGAGGCGAAGGGAACGAAAGCGGGCGCAGATTCTACTGACGGAGATGACGGCGACGAGGAAGAGGATGAAGATGAAGATGACGAGGAAGAGGAGCCGAATCTAGTCTACGCCGTCAAGCTTATCGATTTTGCTCACACGAGACTCGCGCCCGGGGAAGGACTCGACAGAAGTCTTTTAAAGGGTGTAGACACAACGGTTAAACTGCTCGAGGGCAGGTTGAAAGAGGTTACAGAAGAAACTAGCAAGGCGACAGATTTGGCTCGAGATTCGTGATTCTTTTTTGACTACTGGTTTAAAGGAGGAAAGAGAGATGCAGAGCTGATGTCCCGAAAACAATGTATTTTAGATAACTGTTTGGAATATGCATTGCAAAAGATCAAAATTTGATTCGGAACTCGTACTCGAATAACGATAAAGTATCATAAACCAACCAGTATTCTTCTAATCATTTCAAGCAGTCGCCATTCTATCTAAATTCAAAGTCCGAGATACCAATCAACCACCCAATCGTCCAACTTGCGGAATCAAGGCAGTACGTGATCTAAATAAAGGAACGTCCAAGACACCGGAGAAGGGGGAGGGGGGAAGACGAGCAAGGAGAAAGAGTGGGCCGCGGTAGTGCCAATAAGTCCAAAAAAGAGTTCGTCTGGAAGATACAACAAGGAACGGTCGTAGTAATACATTTAAATCTTGAAAGTGAATGTTGGCGGTCCCATGAACTATTGAAAGATAAACTTCAAGTTGTCCAGAAAGAAACGAGTTAAGTCAATAAGGTCCGAGAAATTAAGAAGCAAAGCAGTGAATGTCCGAATCACGAATGAAAGTGAAAGAGCGAGAAAGATCAGATGTGATCAAATGCATTTTGGGCTCGGAACGGAGGCTGATCAACGACATTGAAGGCCCTTTCCCTGTCTGAGAGTGCAGCGTTCAACAATCCGTCGACGCTTGAAGTAGAATTGTATCTAAAATTAGACCTCAAGAAAGCCGAGAACATTTGTTCGAGGAGTGTAACGTCGTATGGTGTATTGCAAACCCGGCACGTCGGTGTTGATTGAAGTGGGTTGGGCAAATAGCTACTTTGATATGGTGTGTCCCGATTTTGCTGATATCCTCGATTATCAGAACCCTCATCCTCCTGTTCGGGAGTCATGAGCAATTTATCTGACGGCTGAGGCTGGAAATCCGAGCTGAATGCGAACGGGGACTGATTGGCACACGACTGAGTGAAAATATCCTCGGGTTGAGTTGGGAACGCGGGCGAAAGATGGCTCAATACGGGGGAGTTCTGGCCGATGGAAGAACCGAATGACCTCAAACTAGATTGGCTTGGAGAGCATGAAGGTGAACGCCAGGTTTCAGCCTTGATATCCCAACGAAATCAAAGGTAAAAAGAAACACTTTCAGTTCATCTACTGATTGAAAGCCGAAAACGGACAGAGGAGACTCACGTCTAAAGGCGAAAGACTCCCTGGCGAAGCTTTCTCTCCGATCCCGCTCGCATTGCCATCTTCGAAACTCGGAACACGACGTGTAGTCCACTTAGAGCGTGGTGCACATGCGAGAAGCCCGTGGTCTCTGCATCGTTCGCAGAGCGGAGGCGAAGTTGAGATGATCTTGCACTGCACGACGGAAACGACAAACTTCGTCAGAGAATCTTTTACGAATCAGTAATTGGAACGCACCTTTCGCTTGCTTGACGTACAGCTTCCACAGGGCCTCCTGTTTCTCTCAATTTTCTTGCGAGTTGGGCCCGAAGATGGTGCAGTGGTGTTGATGTTCTCACCATCTATATCTAGTACAGGAGTGGTGATAATTTTGGGGCTAACCGTGCCCTGCGGTATAATTTCGTGGTCCCATCCAGAAGTCGAGGACGATGATGAGTCGGGATGTTCAAGGCCGATTGACTGCGGCTCGGATTGGGAAGCATGCATGTAGGCGTTTTCCCAAGACGCAGTGTAACTTGAGACATCAATGTGATTAGGATGGAGCTGCGGAGAAGAGGCCGTGCAAGAGAGTCCATTATCTGATAAGGTATAGTCGAAAAGAGTAAATCTAGGAGTCTGATGGTTCGTGAAGGGAGCTGCGTTGGCCGCTTCAGAATGAGGTCGATCGTTCATGGCGAGTTGAGGGTAATGGGTGGAAGCAAAGGTCGACCTGGAAGGATATGTGAAAGGAATTGAGCTAGAATGCATCGAGCCCATACAAACAAAGCGTTGCCGTATCAAGTGAAGATTGCGACGTAAAAGAAAGAAGAAGGGAACGTTTAATGCCTGCCTTTAGACGGTCAAGACAAGCGAGGACAGAAGCTAGAAGGGAGCAAATGAAGGTCGTACATGGGGTTGACGAGCTTGGGCTGTAGACGTTTATAACCGAAATGCCAGGAAACGTGTGATTCGACATTCCCTAATAGCTTGGACTCCGAGGCTGTCCTTGATACCGTCAGGCAGTTCCAGACCAAGTCATCAATTATTACACTGCAGCTCACCTTCCTCGACTGATCGGCCATCTCTCTATCAGATCTGGATCACATCTAAAGCTCTAGAAAAAGAGTTTGCCGTGAAAATAGTCGGTCGGCTAGGCCAAAGAGGAAAAGCTTGTGGTGGAAGAGAGGCGCACATAAAACAAGCCATTTGATTCCGTGAAAATTCACGGCTACACTGAAAATTATGGTGCTATCGTCCTTGAAACGAGACCCGGTATTTTCGTAAGATTCCATTAGAAGCAATCCAACAGAGTCTCCTATCAATGGTAAGTCAGCACTTGCAGTACAGAATCCGCAGGCCCGCAGCCAGTCCGATTTGTTCCCGAGTACCGCGGTCTTGACGAAGAACACACAAGCGTGCCAAAGAAGCGCATTCTTCACATACCGGGCGCTACTTTCCAATCTTAGGGCAACCTTGTCCTTACTGTGCGTGGATGCCGGTGTGTAAGGGTGTTCTAGTTCAAACGACGTCACTGACCCGACTACTGCGCGCGGTGCATGATTACTTCGTTGTCGGTGTTCCCGGAGACCATGCACGTTAATAAGGTTGCCAGACGTTCCTTGAAAAGGAGAAATCGAGCAAGGCGCTGCACGATGTACCGCCTCGCTGAGGTGGTGGTGTTAGGGGAAGTGAAGAGAAAGAGGCGATGAGACTCACAGAGGTCGCGTCAGTCAGGACTCTTAGGAGATGGCCATTTGTGGGTCCACAGATCTAGAGGGAGGTGTGAGGCACTGCAACTTCCCGCGATGGGCAAATCACAATTTGATCACTTAAACTCAGAATGCGATATAATTTGCATGGCTTGATCAGAGATACTCTGGCATTCTTCGAGTTCCCATGTTCTCTCAAGATCATCCATCAGTGGTATGATAGAAGACGAAAATAACACTGCTCAGGTTTTCGCATCTCATTGCTGTGAATCATGCGTGAAAGGTATGAAAGATGAAAAGATGATGACCTACAAGGCTACGCAAGCTACCAAATTGATACAAAAGAGGCGCCATTGACAGTGCTAGTGTTAGAATTGAAGCCGAAAGGCTTTTGTTATTCCCATGCCAACTAGCTTCTGAACGGCATGGCACGTATTGGCTCGTTGGCCATGGCGGTCTGATACCCTGTTTGTAAAAAAAGATAGCACAAGTCGAATAGCATACAAGCTAAGTTGAGAAAATGCTGGCGATATTCGGCATCCTGATGATAAAACGGTTCACACCTTCACACACTGAGGCTGAAGCCCTTGATCGATCAATCATTCAGAAAATGAAGGGCACAAACTTTTGACCAAAAACAAACAAACAAAAGCTACAGTGCACAACGATTCAATTTTTCTTTTCTTCTTAGGAGTTAGGACGTCGCAAAACTGAACTACTCCCCGTTCTAGAACAAGTCGCGAAGTTTATAAGAAAAATTTGACCTTTAATGACTCCGGGAATCAAAACCAGAGTGCAGCCGGGTTGACCACCGGCAAAAGTCGTCGACCTACAGACACCACTCCTTTCAAATTGAGTTCCAAAAATATTTAATACAGTTGTGAAGTACGTGAAGTGAGCGTAGATCTGCAAGGGACCCTCGGAGATCCGAGATATCCACATCTTAGCGCTGAGACGCCGCGGCGTAATATCTAAGGCTTTGACGATTTTCCTGAGTCGAATGAGTGCGAATAAATTGTCCTGAAGTTTGAGATTGCCTATCAAGATGAAACAAAGGAAGGAAGGGAGGCAGGGGCAATGGCAAGTTAAGGCTTCGCGACCCATGGCTTGTTAGCTAGCGTCCAGGCATCAAGGGTCTTCCAAAAACTCGCAACGACACTCTTGTCAATATGTCGCTTGTGAGGATCAATCTTGTATGAAAGGTTCAGTATTAATATTACACGTAGACGACGAAGAGGGGTCATACCTGGAGCTCAGAAACATTCCAGTCCTTGATCCTCGTATTGGGCGGATCATTTGACCAGCTAACATAAAACCCTTTCACTAGAAGGAATCAATCAGACTGCGAGAGTGAGAATTTTTTTTGAGTGTACCATGATGAAACAGTGCTCTGGGTTCTGTCCACTTGTACGGCTTGAATTGCCATGCTTGACCCGTCGTAAGTACACAAATAACACGCTCCCACGGATCCGCTCCGAATTTCGCAAGAGCCTCAACACCATCAACGACATAGTAACGTGCTTGATGTTTGCGTTCTTGACCAGAAGAATCGATACGGGTGAGGGTGCGGTAGATAGGGATGACGTCTTCGGGTCGGATGTTACCTTCGGCATGTGCACGAGTCCGTGCTTCGGTGGGATCTTCAAAGCTACAATGCGGTTAAAAAGAGCTGGTAAAGGGAGGGATGAACAACGTACGAAGCTTCTTGGAGGAACCGACGGACGTTATACATGGTGACGAGGGAGGTGGGAGAGGATGAAATCATGATGATAGGAAGCATATTCTCTGGACAACTATGAGATCTGTGACGAATGTACAAGTGATTACAGACTCACTAGCTTTCCTGGCTTGGACTTTTTGGTCTATCGAAACGAGTCAGTAAGAATTGAAAATAAATAGAAATATGCTCACCGATCTTAGCAGGTATTGAAGCAGGCTGAACTCCTGACTTTTGTGCTTCCTTGTACTTCTTCAACCGCTCTCCAAACGTACTTCGCAGATTTGAGAAGTCCTGAGCGGGATAAGCGAATGCGCGTAATAACGGAGCTTGATACTCACTGTCAATTTCGTCCCTCGCAATATCGAGTTCCTGTCTGAAAGCTCGATTTCGTTTGCTTTGATCTTCTTGACTATTTCTGCGTCCGCTGGATCAGGTACGTACCGCCTTTTGGCTGGCGAAATGCTGGGAGCCCCGGTTAAAACGATGGACTGCGGGGGTGGTGTGCCAGGAGGTGTGGTTGACTCGGCTGAGCAACACGATTGATTTAACGATGTCATTAGAATGAGCTTTATGGCTTACTTTGTAGCGGTGCAATATCCGTATGGCGCGCTGACGCACCCTCCAACCATTCTACCAAGGTCTTCCGCCGGGTACTACTGACGAGTGCGCCGAGGAGTTGATGGCTCCGAGCAGATTGCATGTACTCGGTTACACCACGTTCTCGCAGTAGCCATACAAGAAGAGCAGCATCAAGACGGTGAAATGAGTCTGGTTCTGTTTCGGGGTCATTCGTGGTTGCGGGAGCATTGGCTTTTCGAAGACGTGTCAGGGTCTCTTTTGGAAAAGACTTGGATGAAAGTTGTATGGTCGTGGCCTCTGCAAGACTGGAGCAAGGATTGTCATTATTAGTATAAGTTATGGGCTTATTTTGTTGAATAGCATCGCGTAGAGCATCGAGAGCGTCCATGGTTGTGCTAAAAGCACCAGTGTCGGTTGTGGTGGATGGTAGATGATGGAAGTGAGAAGAGAAGAAGACGAGACGCACAAAACCACGTGCGGAGAGAAGTCGCCCCGCCTTGTAACGTGATTTAGTATTACAAATCGTTGTGGCTTGCCAATGTCCTAATAGTCTAACGGCTGTAACGGCCAAAGTGAGGGAATGAGAATGGGTTATTCAGCGAACTCAGATCGGCTGCGCGCTTTGAACGAGTGACCTCCCCTCCGGATGACTTCGGATGCCATTTGACTGCTCGCAGCGGAAGCTTTGTGAGAAATTAAATCAGTCTGGACTAAATTGGCAGGCAACGAAAAGTGAAAGGGCCAGGGAAGGAATTCTGCAACCCACCTGTCGATCCGAGTTTCGGTCTCAGGAGATCAGGAGTCTCTCATAGTTCGCGCATCATCTCGTGCCTTTCTCAAACCTTTTTTATTTTTTATTTTTACAAATAAGGTACTCGCTTGCCAGATAAACTCCCTACAGCTGCTCGTCGTCGGTCGTCTCTCCATTACTCAAGCGGAATGCTAACAGGTCTCGATGACTCTCGACTACCCTTGCATATGGAAACGAGACATCGACCTCGACAGGTGCTACTACCAGATCTTTCACACCGATGTTGTGCAAATCATCAGCATTATCTTCCGTCACCACTGAACAAAATAAGATCGATGCTTTGTTGAGCTTCGACATTCCACTCGACCGATTTCTGAGGAAACACACAAGCGACTCTCTCTTGAAACCACCACAGACACCTATACTGAAAACTTTGAGGTTAGGTATCAGCACCATTCCACTTTCATCATTGTCGGTCTGTGCCAGTGTTTGGAAGAATGAGTCGGAGAGTATAATGTGATCCAAAGTGAGGTATTCCAATTCTGGACAGAGCTTTAACACGTCGAGGTAGATTGCATCTGCGGCGGCGAAGTCTCCCAAAGACAAACATCCGAGAGGTGGATGTGAAGCTGCAAGGAAATCATATAGAGAATTCCATGGCGTATTTGTGACCATGGGTGTACCACGCAATCCGAGCTTGGTGAGATTCGGTGTTGTTATACAATCTAGAAGTGCATCGATTTCGGCAGGGTACACCCAAGTCAAGAAGAGTAGCTCGAGATTGGGCAAGGAGGTGCGTTTCTTAGGTCTAATCCAGGAATCCCGATCTGATTTTGATAAATCCATGACACAGATTTTGAGGTTAGGAAGAGCATTAAAGATCTGGAATGCCATTTCTTGATTGAGATTTCCTCCTTTACGCAATTCTAGCAACTCGATGTG
>JAFREE010000325.1:0-12061 GCA_019400425.1 Hymenochaete sp. R1
GATGTCTCCAGAGGACCAGAAGCGTGTGGTGACGAGAGTCCAAGATAACACGAAATTGTTTGAGCTGGCCAAAGCTGGATTCCCTTTACTTGCTGTGCATGGGACGCAAGATGCGTATTTCGATGGTGGAAAGATGGTTGAGATTGTGAGACCCTTGTTCACGAACATGGAGGTCGTCATGTTGGAAGGTGCCTGTCATACACCTTTCGTAGAAGATCCTTTCGTAGTCATGGATCCTATACTGAGATTCTGTGATCGCTTGCTTGGTTGATGTACGAATATGAATAGAACGTGTATTGTGATGGTGGTGGTTGGAGAAGACGAAGGATAGGATGATGCAGTACTCTATAACGAGTGGCAGCCGCAGCGGAACAGGTGTCCACGCTCTCCTTTTTGGGCCTTTCTTGAAACCACTACGATCACGATAATTGTTCAAGATCACAGAACTTGAGCATATATTATGATATAGTTTTCAGTTTCAAGGGTAAAATCTGTCTGCTGCTTTATTTTCGGATGTGAACTTCCCCCCGCCTTCATGATTGTCAATAAGTGAGCAACACGTTCCTACGACTCAAATGGCGACAGGTCGAACCGCTTCTCTTTAAACTGCTTTACATCATCTTGTTCTAGGATCACCGATTCTCCTTAAAAGCAACAAAAAGTTACAGCTTGATTCCTGACCAGACGCGAGGCATCGCCAGTACACCAAGTGTCTTGGCTTACGGTTGTTCAACGGCTTGAGCCAGGACCAAAGTCGGCCATGATTAAGAGCAATCCCAATCCAAAAAGTGTAGGTCTGTGAGATGTCGATTGGAACTTCTTTCAGTCCCGGACTCTATCTGGTGCGTAAACTACAAATAAAAAGATGATCTCGAGGATCTCAGCCGAAAAGCGGTCGATAAGCACTCTGGACGGACCCTGTGGCAGCCGGCATTGTACATGGCAGGGCATATTACCCACACACAAGGGAGGAGAATGTGGTTGGATATACAAACGACCTGAGTTTGTTTTCTCTTGTTGCCAGTTATCACGATCCATCGAGTCGACCGTCACTCTCGCTGCTGAGGCTTTTGTTTCTATGCTTTCCTTCTTGCCAAATGCCCTTTTAACCCGCGTTTGACCGCATGTCGGCCTACATAGCTCACTTTCACTTTGTTATCTCAGTTTTGATATCTGGAGGCCAATGCGTATACGTACCACAAATTGAAGCCCATGCGATCTTCGTCTTATCACGTTCGGTGTGGAATGTGCATCGAGACGAATGTGTGTTCCGTTTTCCAGCATACCATGTGCAGACTCGTTTCCACGTATCTGGCAAGGGCCTCTCGAGTTGATTAGGAGAGAATACTCGAGGACGACATTCTGCAGGCGTTCAAATATAATTCGAACGAGTTCAGCGTTTTTTTGTATTTCTCTAAAGTGAGTTTCGAGAGCTCAAAGTCGGAGATATGGGGCACGTCTGCAGCTAAAGAAATTACTGACTGTCTGCACATCACGGTCCAGTTCAGTAAAGTACTCCGTTAGTAAGAAATTATCGAAGACACATACCAGTTTTCGAACCAGGCATCGGTGTATGAGCGAGGTCGCATATTTGGACGTCGTTGTCCAAACGAGAGCATTTCCTTCGTAAGAATACGCCTCGTCTCGCGCAGTAGTCTCCTACGGCACCGGTGGAGGCGATATGTAATGCACAATGTTCCACATTCGCAAGGAAATATCGAGATTTTGAAGTTATATAGTCGCGGTAGCAGCGAGAGCAACTCGAGAGACCGGAAAGAAACTGAAAATTTGATGTTTAGTATGCTTACGTGATACATGATGTAGTAATCAGGAGCAGCGATAATCCGCTTCTCTTGACTGGTCCGCTCGAACCAGAGAGAGGTCGCCCGTCTTCCATCTGCATCTACTACCACCATGTCTCTCGCGCCCTTAACCTCGTCTACTCGTGTGTTTCGTCTCAATTGGCGTATTTGAAGGTGTCTGATAGCTGACGAAGCGTTGCTTAGTGCGAGGAGCGAGCGTGTCGTCGAGGACCGCTTTTGCCAGACCGGCAATTGCTCTCGGTGAGTGAATCTAGGAGTGGCTGGAATTTGCTATGATACTAACGACATATTCAGGCTTGCGATCTTTGAAAACTTCTACACCTTCACATGTATCTGTCACTCCTTCATCTTCAGCGGACCAACAGCTGCCAACAACTAAGCTTGCAATGGCCGGGTCAAACCAGTTAAGCCTAGAGACCCCACAAAATAAGGCTGGTGCGTCCATCCTTTTGTATGAATTCTATAGCAGACCTAACTTGCTAATTGCGGTTTTGATTCCAGAATACGTACTATCAACGTTGGATAAAGTCGTCAACTGGGCTCGTCAGGGCTCTATGTGGCCCATGACCTTCGGTGCGTGCATCCCCATGAGCGGACATAATTGGGAAATGCGATATATGACAGACTGAAATCTTCTTTTTAGGTTTGGCTTGCTGTGCCGTAGAGATGATGCACATGGCTGCTGCTCGCTATGACCAGGACCGTCTCGGTGTCGTATTCCGTGCCAGTCCTCGTCAGTCCGATATCATGATTGTCGCTGGAACCTTGACGAACAAGATGGCACCCGCGTTGAGGAAGGTGTATGACCAAATGCCAGAGCCTCGTATGTCACGGTTGTGTTATAGGAGTGATTGACTTGCTCATGATGTTTGATGTAGGCTGGGTGATTTCTATGGGCTCGTGTGCAAACGGTGGTGGTTACTACCATTATTCCTATTCCGTTGTCCGTGGTTGCGACCGTAAGTCTTTGTACATTTCTTGTTCAAATTCGTTTCTCAACTCTATCATGTAGGTATTGTGCCAGTTGATATATATGTCCCTGGCTGCCCGCCGACTGCAGAGGCACTCCTGTATGGCATGCTCCAGCTACAGCGGAAGATGAGGCGCAACCGCAAGTCAACATTATGGTATCGGAAGTAGACATGTGACTACTGGGGTCCTTTCCCTTAGTGCGTGCTGTAACCTGCAGAAACTAACATATTCCATAACATTTTGCAACCTGCCCGTGAGCAATTTTACGTGCGAAGAAATGCCAGCGAAACCTCGTGTGATATGAATGAAATGCGTCCGATAGTCCATCCATATAAAAAGCCGACGAGGTCAAAGCCACATCGATATCAAACCCTCCCCTTCATATTTCTGCAGATCGCTTTCGTACTTAAGGCGGACGTAGAAGTAGACAGCGATCGTCTCCCACATGTTACATTCTCCACGTCGTAGACCATTGTAAGCGAAGGCGTTCAACGCGTCCCTTTAAATACACCCCTCCATAGACCCCTGACCACCCTTCGACTTCCCTTGTTTTGCTTCATCCATTAGACACTCCTTCGGTTACATCCCTTCGTCATCACTCTGCGACTCTCCCGCAGCCAACAATATGTCTCACGTTGCACGAACGCCTCTCAGCATGCTTGCTGGTACACAAACTAGTCACTCCAATGTGACACCGGTCAGCGACGGGAAAGAAGAAAAGAAGGACGTACAATCACAATCACATCCCAACGCCTCTTTCAGGGAATCACTTTTCAGGGGTCGGAGCACCATCCCATTTAAGGAAGAAAATGACACCAAGAGGAAGCAGAACTCGAGTTTTTCGAGTTTCACGGATGACTGTGGTCATTTCACCCTTGAAGACGTCGATAGAAGGGCAGACAAGGATGAAAAACTCCACAAGAAAAAGGAGCCTGCAAAAGCGATAAAAGGACTTGGACACGACGGCCCGAAAGAAAGAACGGTTACAATAAAAGTTCATGATAGGAAAGAGTCATTCAAACTTCTTAACGACTTTGACACATTTTGGAGATATACGTCGGAACGACATCTTATGGAGGAAAGGAGAAGGAAGGGTGAACCCCATCCGTAAGTAATTTGCTCAGAAATTATTCCTTCATAGCCAGAATGGTTATGATAGCAAAGAGAATGGGTATGGTTGGATGTTAGGGGGAGGTGGGAAGTTGTGGTGATGGGTGATGGCTCGAGAGAAAAATGATTGGAGCCAATGACTCGGGCGAGCAGGACCTCCAGTAGAGTTCTCTCTCATACACCAACCACCATCAATGATGGTCATGAACGGAATATCTTAGCGGCTAGACGCTACCTGTGCACCCTAGTTGACTCTGACCACTCTGAAATAACTATTGGTCTTGCTAAAAAGCAATGCCATAGAAGGTCAGAAGTGGGAGAGTGGAACTAGGGTGCATCCGGAGCGCTCTGTCTCGACTTCGGCTTTGACCCTTCTGAGCCCTCTCAGTCTCTTTGAATCTTCCTTTCTTACCAACACTTTCCTATACTTCCTCTCACTCTGTCTTCTTTCTTTGACTAACGGTGTAGCTGATAACTTTTTATACAAATTGCAGGTGGACCAAGGATAAAATTTTGCAAGCCCATAAATTTACCAACATTTTTCGTGTTTCCGACAAAGGGTCTCAGTTCCTGATTCAGGACGTCATCGAGAAAGGGTCCACAAAGCATGTCGATATTCTCTTTCGAGTTCTCTTGTACTCGACATTCGTAAAACCGGAGACGTACACACTACTTGAGCGTCAACTCGCCCCTCTAACATGGGATCGGTATCGTCGAGACGACTATTCCGAGGTGCTCCAAGACGCCCAGGACTCCGACATTGCAATCTATACCAGTGCATTTCAGAAATTTGCTCCTCGTCTCGGTAAAAGCTGCTCGTTCAAGAATCATTTGCAGCTTCTCGAGGCAATGATGCACGACAACCTCGTCGGCCAGCTCGAGTCATGCGAGTATATGGCCGACGCCTTCGACTGTATCTACAAATACCCGGGCTCTGGAGATTTCATCGCATACCAACTTTTGATGAATCTTTCGTACACTCCAATCCTGTCTTTCAGCGAGAATGACTTCGTCATCGCCGGTGTCGGCGCTGTGGAGGGGCTCCAGAAATGCTTCAAGCACACGAAGAACGGATCGGCCGTGAAGGCATATGCACCGTCGCTCATTCGCTGGATGACCGAGACCCAAGATGAACACTTTGAGAAACTCGGGCTGGAGCCTGCTCGCTTGGGCGCGGAAAAACGGAAGATGACGGTGGTGGATGTCGAGCACACGTTGTGCGAGGTGCACAAGTACACGCGAGCGAGGGAGAAGGGCACTGCGTACAGCAAGTTCAAGCCGAGTGGAACTGTGCTTCCGCGGTATCCTACGCTCCCTCGTGCATGGTCGGATGCGCGACGGGAGGTGACGAAGGTGAAGCCAGGAAGGTTGGACAACGAGAGGCCGGCAAAGGTGTATGTCGTGAATGAACTTGTGGGACGTGTGGAGACGGAGGAAGGAGAGGTGATGTATGAGGTGGATTGGATGGGCTATGGGCCTGGGGAAAGGACGTGGGAGCCTGAGGAGAGGTTGAAGGTGGATGCACCGGAGATGGTGAAGGAATATGAGAGGATGCATCCGAGGCTGTTGTCGACGAGCGCGAACAAGCCGATGAAGAAGAGGCGGAGGATGTAATGGAATATCTTATCGGATTTCAATCTTCCTTTGTTTTCTCTTGCTCGAAACTTCTCGTCTATATCTTTTTCTATAATATACTTCCGTTGTTTTCACGATTGGCTGATTTTCTTGAAGCTTTCTATACGCTCTCGTATGCGATTCTGCCCTCCTTTCGAGAACTTTTCTGCACTTGCTCTGCTGATCCACTTCTTTTGCGTCCTTTTCTAGTCTCTTTCTATGGAATCATAATGGGTATATATATCGATATCTTTTGAGTACCAAAACTTACAAAAAAAATAATAAATAAATAAAAAGCAGCGAGCGGGTTGTTTGTATTACGTAATCTACCATCAATATGGGATAGGCCGCGTGCCAAAGAGCGACTGGGCTCTCTTCGACACTCGCATCTCTTCCTCTTCCTTCCACTTCTTCCGTCTCTTTCCTTCCTCGTCGCCTGTTGTTGGTCTGCTCGTCATCGTCGTCGCCGTTGTCGTCGCCCGTTTGTGCTGGTGAGACGACGCTGAAGGGCACAGACAACGTACTCCGTCGGTGGTTGTTCACCCCCATCAATATTTCCACGCCCCTCAGCCTTCTTTCGAGCCTCTTTCTCCGCATCTCTTCAACACCCATCACCGCCTTTTTTCGTCGTTTCTTTCTCCGATTGCCATCCTGACGCTCAAAATGGCCACAGCGCTCACTCCATCTTACATGCAAGCCGTCGATAACAACGCTCTCGCTGCTCTCAATATCGTCCCTGTGGGCGAGTCGTCGCGAGCTTACAATCCTAACTCCGCCCAGTCTCAACGGCAGGCTTCTCCAAATCCAAACGAATTTGGCTACTCCTACCGGGATAGCCAACCACGGTTCTCGACCTTGCGGAGCATTAGCGCGCCTGACAGGGCGAGCATGGCTCGACAGTCGTCCTATGGCGAGTTTTCCACTGATCCAATTACTGGTGCGGACTTCGACCCCGCCGTGGGACAGGCGCAAGTTGTGGACGGCATGGAGGCTTTGCATTCACCTTACGATCGTCCAGCAACGGTTTCAGGCAGACCAGGGTCATCCAAGAGCCAGCGTCCGTACTCACCGTACCAACGAGAGACGTCACCCCGTCATGCAAAAAACGACTCAGGCGTGCTCACGGACGTTCGCTCTGCGGCAGGCACTCCTGTCGATATGTTTTCCGAAACCAGTGTGATGCAAGGGAGACAGACTCAACATTCTCCTCTTCTCCAGAACGGTGTGCCCAAACATCCATCGATCTCTGCTGCCAACGGCGGTGGCGGCGTGCCCCCGAGACACGCGGCGCCCATCATCCCCTCCAGTGCTGCCCCGACTTACAAACCCGCCAACATCCCGATCTCCTCCAACACTCGGGCAGTCGCCCAACAACCCACGTACATAACCCCTCCATCCTCACCCACACCCATCGCAGTGAACCCGGTATATTCTTATGCCGCCGATGTCAACCCTGCGGCCCGCTACGCCGCACATCAAGCATTCAACCCAAACCCTGTTCCCGTCTTCAAACCAAACGATGGTCGCGAGATTTGTGTCGAGTGCGCTATGCGGGATCAGGATATGGCCGATGTGGATGTGACTACACCGGGTGTTTGGGAACGCGAAAGCGATGCTGCCTACCATGATCTCTGCCGCTTGGAAGCGGAAGAGGAGGAGGAACGAGCCCGCGCGAGAACATCAAACTCTAGTGCCGAATCCCAGCCCGTTATCGTTAGGCCAGCGGACCCCAATAGACCCCGGGCAAAAGGTAACCGGCTAACCGAACCCAATCTCAAGCTTTGGTTGTCAATGGTGAGTCGCTCATTTGGGGGGCATGCAGTTGCGGATGCTTTTCTTAGTACAATGGAATTGATGTCATTTGTCCTTTTTCGTAAAGAATCCTCGCGAGCCACAAGCCCGTCAACAAACGCTTGACTTGTATGTTAAGACACAGACGGCGTTCTTGGAGGCTGAAGCACTTGCGAGGGCTCGTGCGATCCAAGAGTCTCGTCTGCTGGAGTCCAAGCTCGAGGATACATATGAAAATCTTAGGCGATCAACGCATGATATGCCGGCGGGTGGTGTACCCGTTGATGAATCCGGCATGAGGCTGAAGGCCTCCCAGAGCTCTCGCCGGTCTGTATCAGGGCCTACGCCTCTATCAATTGGTTCACTCGTTGGTGATTCGACATCGCCACATACGCGTAACCCTAGTCAAGGTCGTGACATCACTCTGCTTGAGAATGGGATGATTGTCGAAGAAGTCGATGTTCGCAAGGAAGAACGCGAACGTCGTCGCGAAGAGAAAAGGGAGCGTAGTCGAAACCGCAAGACGTCCCGAGGATCCGGAGGTGATAGGAATGGCGAGGTTATGTCAATGTATTCAGTTCACAGCCCGTTGCCCTACCAGACAGATAGCGGATTCTATACGTCAGCGTCTAACGGTTCTGCGGCAATGCTTGCCCGCGAGCGAGAACGACCAATGTCGATGGCTGGTTCGAGCATGCGTGCGTTCCCATCTGAGAGGCATCCTATTTCTCCACCGCCGGGTTCAGCATCCTTCCGTCCGCAAAGTGCGCGCGTGCACTCTCAAATTTCGCTTGTGGACTCGCAGAGCATTAGTTCAGCAAGCATGAGTGCGAATAGGCGTTCGAGATTCTTCGCGTTCAGGAATTGGAGCGAAGCTTGGAAGAGCAGGGAAAGTTTTGCTCCTTCTGGTGTTATGTCGATGAATGGAAGTATGATGGATATGCAGTAAGCATTTCAACTTCTATTTTACTTTGTGCGCTCTCTGACTTAGATTGGTCTCAACAGTGTCGCCTTGGATCGAGAGAAGCAAGAAAGGGAAAACATGTTTATGCACCCACCAACGATGGACTTGGGTACCGTGGCGCCTCTGGCACCGCACGTAAATTCATACCCCCGCCGAGCGTCCGTTTCGGGCGACAGAAACATTGCGTCCCAGGACTGTGACCGCCCGAAGAAGAAGAAAGGCCTCGCTCGCCTCTGGGGTCTCGTTACCGGTCATCACAAGAACTCAAAACAAAACGCTCAACAGCGCCGAAGTGAGGAGAAGCAGGTCGAGCGCCCAGAAGATGATGCTCCTCTTGCCCCTCCACCCCCTCTTTCCTATCTTGTAAACCGTTCCCCGCGTGAACGCACAACATCCTCATCTTCGCTGCGTCGTACCTCGGTTCCTTCTACGCCACCGTCGTATTCGACCCTCCCGACGCCTACTTCGATCAGAAATACCTGGATTGAAGATGGATCGAAGCCCATTGGTCTAGGCATGGGCGGTCCATTGACGGCCCATACGGAGGAATCTGCGAGTAACATGAACGGGCCAGCGGATCCTTCTTCAGCACCTCCTATGTCGGCGTCATCTGTCCCAGTGACTGAAGTACCGAGAGGAATTCAACCGATGTCATCTGAGCCTGATATGCGTCAGCGTATGGTACAACCTGCGTTCTCAGAAGTCTTGCAACAGCAGCAACAGCAGTTCCAACAATCGATGTTCAGGCCATCAATGTCTGCTGCCACCCCGCGCCCCATTTCCATGTATTCTTTGCATAAGTCTTTGCCTCCGCTACCCAAGGAGGCAATGGCAGCTCAGTCAATGCCAACACCTGTCGACATGCCTCGTCCGGCGACGATGTTTGATATGTCGACTCAAGTAGTTGGCGAAAGTCCTGAGGAGCTGGAGCAACCGAACCCGCCGTTCAGACATGACGTGCGACGCCAATCGTTCAGTGGTACTGGTTCACGGACTGACTTGACAATACCGAGCATGGGCACCTTTCCGCTAAATCGGAACAATATGCAGCAAGAATACGGACCAGCTCCGGCCGTTAACCATGACAACTACGGATATTCGCCCTACGCTGAGATGGGTGAAATGGGAGCCCTTCCTGTTCCTGCCTCGCGTTCAGCAAATCGGCTAGATGTACAGAATGGCTTGGGTAATGATAAACACCTGGGCAAGCGTCGAAGTCGATTCGGGTTGTCGAGCCTCATTGGAAAGGTGACTGGGAGCAATTCACGCCCCAGTACGAGCAACGGTGACATTCGTGTGTCCGTTTCATCTCCAACACCAGGAGGAGGTCCACCAACGAGTGAGTCGGACCCGAGTGTGACGGAGTACGGTGTGAACGGGAGCAGCAGCCGCTCAAGGCATGGCAATGGTGCACCTAACAGTAGTGGCATCGGTATGGGTAGTGGGAACGGGCATTCGAGGATGAGTGTGGCCAGTCGGAAGGCGATCGAGGAGTTGGTGGATCAGGACCCAAAGTTTGTCGCATATAGGTATCCGTCGGTGGATCAAAGCATTGCTCTGTTACGATGATGCGATGGTGGGTCATTTGGACTTCTTTTGCTTGATATGGAAGAACAGACTTTCATTTTTTCAGCTCCTCTCTTTCGTTCTTTCCCGTCTCGTTTCTGTCTTTCTGTTGGTCTATGGTTTATTTCCCCCTCTGCTCCTTTCATTCATTCATTTGATCGTACGTGCCAAGTATAATGACTCACGAATGCCTTACGCATTCGTTTTCTTTTGATGGATTTATTATCTCTTTTCTCGTTTTTCCATCTTTCTCGATTCTCAATTCTTGACCACCTTTGGTGTCTCATCGTTCGTTCGCTTCATCATGCTCCCTGTGCAGTGACATTCATTATTCCCCCCTCTCGCTATCTCCTCTCATGTAACTCAACTCGTCATGAAACACAACACATTTCAACCTGTCAAGTCATACAATCGCGATCACTACCCTACTTGAATCTGTCCTTTTCCTTCAGTACTGTCCACGCCGATGTTTACTTCGCACATAAGTTAGTGCTCCATTCTTCGCAGGACGATCTGAGATTCGATTCCTTTCTATGCTTCCATTCTCAGACTCACACTGTACCCCGTCGGCTGCGTACTCTTTCAAGTTGTTTCTCTTTGTCCGATGCTCCTTCTCCCCCTTTTTTTCTCTCTTCCTTAGCATTATTCACTTTCCCTTCCCAGATATTCAACATCGATCTTCCCTTCTCGTAACAGCTCTTTTCTTTCCTTTTCTCATCTTTGGATATTTCGCTTTTCTTTATTTTGCTTCTATTTCTTCCTTCGCCTCGATCCGACTGATTAGTACAAAATCTAAATCACTTGAACGATAGTAGTGAAGTGAAGTTCCGCTCTGCGCCATCTTGATTGGCGGTACATCATGTCCGCCCTCAAGGTACCAGTCCGGCCTTTCGCTCTATGCTTGTGAATTCGAACATCGTGAACACATGTTAATGAGGCTGTAGCTTTACATCCTGGTTGATGAGTGGGAGATTCAATGCATGACCGTGCTTCGCGGCCGCAACGCGCATTCAAAAGCTAATATTAATATTGACGCGCGAAAGTTTCGGGCGTGATCTTTGGGCCTGACATCAGCGGAAAGGCCAAAAAATGTTAAGGGTCTTATAGGGATCTTATAAGGTTATACAAGGGCTACAATACCTACAATACCTACATTCGACTAAAGATCTGACAAGATTGGTAAAATTTCATATAAAATTGATACAAGAATTATGCCGAGCATATAAGGTGGTACAATGTCATACCAGATGCATACCAGATTGGCCGAAATCTTGTCATATCCCATGCCAATATGACAATCTGACTCGAAATCTGATCAGACACATGTAAGATGCATATAAGATCACTCAAAATCTTGTCATACACCATGCCAATATGACAATCCGTCTCGAAATCTGGTCAGATTCTGGTAATCTTATATTATCCTTGCATTATCTTGTATCACTGTGTAATATCAATAACAGTCTTATCATTATTGCATGCTCTTTAATTGTATTTACAGGATATTATGGTACAATAGAATTAAATAAAAAGGAACGTCCCCAGTCATATCGGAAGCTTGAACGCTGTAATTAATACCCAAAGTGAGTGTGGAAGCGGAACGAGAATGAAATCCTTGGATGCACTGCATGTGGCTCACAACAAGCGAGGTAGCTGAAAAGTGCAAGATGAAAGGAAGTTCAAATACTGAGATGCGAGTGCACAAAGGGATCGAGGACTCACTTTTCAGTAGCCATTCACAGCAACCATGCAGTGGGACTCGTCATATTGTCCTCTGACAAACAGCCAACCGAGATCGCCGTTCTCATTGAGATGCGTCTGAACGAGGTCGACAAATGTGCGCAGCCCCGCGTACTCTACGAGTCCTTGCCATTGCTCTCCGTAAGCGAGATGAATGCCTTCCAAGGTCCACATTCGAGAGTGGAAGTTTATATATCACCGGCACAAATGCGCTTGAGCGATGCAGTAGGCCTTGGGATGATTAGGTTTCTGCTGATGCGAGCCACTGGACCGAGCCTGTGTTGGGCTGTGGAGACGCCAAACGGTGCACAGAATATGCGGACATTAAGTTCATGGCTTCTACCCAGTGAGTTGCGTATAGCCTTGTAAGAAGACAGTGCTAGTAGAGCGAACCAATGTCGCGGAGGCGGAGGAGGGATGGTGGTGGAATGAAGAGAAGAGTTCTGCCACCCGACGACGCGCATTTTGTGGACGAATGACG
>JAFREE010000326.1:0-11973 GCA_019400425.1 Hymenochaete sp. R1
TTCCAAATTTCGTCTGCCTCACAGATCTTGAAACATAGAATCAATAAGTATTAGTGTTCAAGTCAAATATGTTCACCTATCTTATGGTAATATGTCTGCTGTGAAAGTAGTGCTGGGACGTGAGAACAGTGGCGCATCACGTGGATCATTCTCTCACCGTAACACTAGAACTACCTTCTTTCCTTTCGTTCTTATCTTTCGTCGTTTCTCTTCTTCTCTCTTTTTGCCTGTCTGACTCTGGCATCTCTGTATCTTCCATATCAGTATATTGAATTCTAAGAAATGGTGCGAGGAAAGGTTTGGTCTTCCGAAATCGTGGACATCGTCACGTACCAGAGCGAGAAGTTAGGGCTCAACGCGACCGATATTGCTCGCCTGACGGATATGCGGCCACGTACAGTGCGCGACATGCTTGAGCGCCGGAAGAGACAATATTCTGAACGAGAAGATGATGTCCAAGAAGAGCCGCCCAAGAAACGAGGCAGGCCACGTCACATCAACACCGATGAACATGAAAAGGTACGACACCGCGACCTTCAATTCATCTGTTCCTCATCGATTCTCTTCACTTTTTAGTTTATTCGAGATTTATTACGAGAAAAACCGGATCTTTACTTGGCTGAGGTACGGGATCGCGCAAAGGAAGCGGGTTTTCAAGATGTTAGCGAGTCGACGATTGAAAGGTTTCTGAAAGCGGACGGCTATACTCTGAAGAAGGTAGTAGAAGGCGGTTCTTCATATTGTTAATAGAAAGACTCATTGGTGAAGATCACAAAACCAGCATTGGAGCAGAGCGCCTGTAAGAGATGGGCCTACCAAACCCACATGGCGAGAAACTACAAGGCCGACCAACTGATTTTCGTGGATGAGAGTGCCACCGACCGCCGAACGTATCTTCGTAATCAAGCATGGGCTTTGAAGGGCAAGCGTGCCTATGTCAAGCAATGTTTCGTGAGGGGCAAAAGGTGACGGTTCCGCATTACTAATAAGCCAGTAAAGACTCACAATGTCAAAGATACTCTGTGCTACCAGCTATGACGGTCAATGGGATCGTTCATTGCGATATATTGGAAGGTTCTTTCAACGGAGATTCGTTTGCACTTTTTATCAAAGACCTTCTCGAACATACCACCCCATTTCCTGGACCTAGGTCCGTTATTGTCATGGATAATTGCGCTATTCACAAATCGGACCGAGTATTGGAGCTCTGCGAAGAAAAGTATGTCTCTTACTTGTCCTACCATTGCCTTATCTCACGTGTCCGTCCAGAGGTGTTCGAGTTGAATGGCTTCCACCTTATTCGCCGGACTACAACCCTATCGAGTTGACTTTTGCGCTTCTGAAAGCTAGGCTCCGAAACGAAAGAGAACCAGCCGATGCCCGTGATGATGAACATGCTGTGTATCGTCAGTTGTTTCGCTTGGTATACTCGCTCACACCTTCCGAGGCGAGAAGGATGTTTCTGTCATGTGGATACAGGGACTGATGAATGTACATTTACGTCTCCTGCTCTTTTTTCTCTCTCTTCCCATTGAAATATCGACTCTTTTTTTCTGCATTCTGGGCCGTTTTGGAAAATTTCTTAGTATGACATGTGGAATGTTCGTTACTAAGTGTGATTGCAACAGCATTCAATTGTAGTTGCCCCGTCCACTCCGTTCTCTGCCGGTTTTCAATTATCGTGTTTAGCGATCGAGCGCCCGGAAATCGTCTATATAGTAGCATCGAAAACGCTGGACGTTTTTTCACCCCCTTTTCCCCCAAAGAGTCGCTCCTTTTTCTTACCCCCCTTGCTTCACACGATTCGTTTTCGCGTCTCTCCACAACTCATTCTTTTCTAAGCTCGAGAAGGATGGGACCAAAGAGGAAAAGAGGTAAGAGAGCTCTTTCGAACTCAAAGAACATGTTGACCAATCAGCAACAACATTCAGGCTCCTCTAAGGAATCGCAAATGGGGCCCCCACCGGTTCCCGTGGGCCAGGCTGAGGAGGAAGATGCGAGGCGTGGGCCAGGACGCCCCCGCAAACGATCTCGTTCGCAACCACCTCAAGATTCGGAGGCCATCCTCGCTCCCCCGTCTTCTTCTCTATCCGGAGCATCATCTGCTTCAGATATTCGATCATTTCGTATCGCTTCCCGTCAGTCTTTCAGGCCACCGGCTTCACTTCTGCCGATACCAGAGATAGTCGAAATCAGCGACAGTGGTATCTTGAGACAACTGCAGGCAGACCCTGACGAAGCTGAGGAGTTTTTTGGTCTTGATGACACGGGTATGTTACTTCTAACTCACGAAGGGTTGTGATTTGACCTTTCTATGTCGCAAGGTTCCGTAGACAGCGAAATTGCTCAAGGCATCAACCCTATGCTTTCTTCGGATATAGCGCATCCTACGGCTAGGGAGAAGGGTAAACAGAAGGCGACTGTTGAGGAGAACTCGATCATGATAGAATTTCATATAGTCCAGTTTGGTCGTATCGCTGTACCATTCAGAATGAATGTTTCCGAAGGTCTTTCAACTTTGTTGAAGAACGCGGAAGAAGTCTGGTCAGAACAGAAGGATGGTGGGAACGGCATGGTCCTCATTGCCAAACCCGATTCTGTTGCGGTCATGGTCGAAGCGCCTTGGACCAACAAACATCTCATTGTTATTCGAACTGAGGCTGACTTTGACGATCTAAAAAAGACGTACATGCAGTATATTGGTGATAGTAGGTCTAAAAAAACTCCTTTTATCAGGGTGTCGCGGGTAAGTGTCAATGCTTTGTTTCCTATGGCATGGTATTCTTAATTCCTACCTTAGTATCAGGGCAATCCCTTTTTCGAGCAAGACGAGCCTGCAAAAACGGGGACAAAGGATGGGAAGAAGAAGTCGTCAAAGTCACAGCCCGCAGCTTTGGACAGACGCAGTATCGCTGAATTAGGTCGTGTAACTGCTAACAATACCAAGGAAATCCGATTGAAAGACTCGATGCAATCTATTCGAGACGTGTTGTGCTGTGAAATATTTGCACACATGAACCCCTGCTGTTTTGTTGACTCATCAGGTGCCCATTGGCCATACAATAACGATGACTTGAGAAAGCACGCAGAGCTCCTTGTTTGTTTTCTTCTTTCTTCATTCGTAAATATCTCCGTGCTTATTAACACTTTGCAGACCGATGCGAATCACGGCATCACCGTAGGCAATGCACCGAATGATGTCCTTGAAAAGATCAAGGAAAGGATCGGCTCTAAACCTGCAATGCCGAGCCAACAAGCTTCGTCCCTGACCGATAATCCTCAAAGTTCGAGCACTTCCCATCTCCAAACCGAGCGTAGTCTGACCGCAAGCTTTGGTGCTCTCGCACAAAGTGGCCTCGCCTCAGGATTCGATTCCTTTGGCCAATCACGTAGTAGTTCTAAGGGCACCACTGTGTCTCACTCTCGAGATGCACGTAGTTCGACAGACTCGGGTCAGCGCTCCTACACAGGGACAAACTTTGGTGCGCTCATTCGGAGTGGCTTCGTCTCGGGATATGACACTTTTGGCCAAGCACATACCGGCTCGTCATCTGGTCAAAGTCGGCCCTCCGGGTCTTCATCGCACCTCTCTTCTGAATCAGGAACGCATAGCACCAATCCCCACATCCCTGAACCGTTTTCGAACCCGACCTTACCCAATTACCACGCAATGACCCTTACCCCACGTGCGATACCTGTAATATCAGTCGTAATTCGTTGTGTCAAGACCGTGGGGCTCTTCCTCCAGGATGGGCGTAAGGCAGACCCTTTCGAACTCACGGCAGAGTTGAAGAAATTGGGGATAGAACGGGCAGACCAACTAGCTTCTCTCCGTACTTGGCACGCCAGCGTGGGATTTGGGTATTTCCTGGGCTTGTTGGGTGAGAAAGATCTAGCATTGCTGCCAGGGTCGTTTTTGGACTTGTGTCAAGTCTCGGAAAACATGATGCGGAGCCTGCAAGGGCCGTTCCCGTACTAAAAATCTCTTAGGCCGTATATGTCGTTGCAGTGTTTCATCCATTCAAACTACCTTCATTTGTTCTCGATTCCGTCGCTCTGATATCTCTCTTTGCTTCTCCCCGTTTTCCTTTTTTTTTTTGGCACGTGTTCTTATTTGCAACTGGCTTGCATCGACTTTTTTTTCTCTCGACTGAGTTCCATTACTTACCTTCTTCCTACTTCGTATCTTCTTTTCATGATCTAAGTACTGGAAGACTCGTACTTTATACCCGTGCGTCCTTCGTCCTATTGGCTGTTGGAAACGCTAACTTTATGTTCTAGACATGTATATATTTCAATGCCCATTTACTATACCACACAGTCTTTGTTCAAATATTTTCTTGTGAAACGTGGTTTCATTCGCCAACAAAATTAGCTTGGAAACTCGAAAGCAACAATTGTAGACTCGATCTCTACCTTATAACTCGTCGAATTGGAGTTGTTTTCTTGTAGGTTCGGTGATGTTTGCATGGGCAACTTCTCCCGATGCAATTGCTTCAGAGTCGTCGAGAACGAAAACATGAAGCAAGGATTCGGATGACGCCGACAAGAGGCTTCCTTGGGAATGAAGCTTCGTTCGTTCGCAGGAGAAGGATTGAGCAGTGAAGGCTGCTGCAAAATGGGGGGACCTTGACTTTTTCGGGCGCCAGATAAGTGTTTCTTTTATGGTGCCTCGAAAAATCTAATAATATACTAAGTCTGGGTCCAGGTCTTCCGTGATCGACGTCATTGCACTTATCCGACTTCCACTTTCATTGAGAGCACGCGGACGTTGTTTTCGATGCACCGCTCTACTTCCATCTCATTATCTATTCAATGTCTTTCAGCTGGAATTCGCTCGATGCAGGGAATGACTAAATCTCCAAAGATACATCCCAGATCGCGCTTTTCACTTCGGTTTTACGCTCAACGGGATTGAATTCAGTCTGCAGGCGCGGAAATGGTCTGAGTATTGATTCATCGACTTCAATATTCGACCATTCAACTTCGATGCATCTCTTACGGTAAAAATTCATTTGTCGTGGGAGTAATGCGTGTCACCGCTACGAGGATTATCTCATTCGAGCCAACGTGACTGGCATTCGTGTACAAGCGCCCGACTGAGCGTCGTTGCGTTTACTTCCTTCCTAGACAAACTCCTCACTGTTATCCGTGTTCTTAACCTAACCTTTCGTCTCAGCTTTCGGAGGAATGGATCACGCGCAAGTAGACGAAATTCATCGACAAGTGCGGGCCATTACAAAACAAGGCCATGTATCGGATCGCGAGAGTTCGGTGGTCGAAGCTCAGCTCAAAGACATCCGTACCGCAGCATTGCATAGACCAGATCAAGTCGAGGATCTTACAGGTCAACTCATGCTAGACTCAAACAACATATGCGGATCGGGTGGATACGCTAACATTTGGAAGGGTCGAAGGGGTAATATCGAGGTTGGGAAGATTATTCTCAGCCGTTGTTCAGAACATTGACCCCAAATAAAACGGTTAGGTAGCTGTGAAGGCTCTACGTCCTTACGGCTTCGGCGAACAAGAATTAAAAAAGGCGAAAACAGTGAGAATACTTGTGTCTGACTCTCTGGCATTCTATGACACTTACTTTAGCGGCTCTTGAGAGAACTTAACATTTGGAGGCGGCTCAAACATGCCAACGTCGTTCCGCTCTTAGGTGTCGTAAATGACCTGGGTATCAGTCTCCTCCCAGCCATGGTATCGCCTTGGATTCTAAACGGAGATGCATCTGGCTACTTACTCCGAACGAAAGCGTCGATAATGGTGCGGTATCGATTAGTGAGTGCTCGAAACAAATCGTGTTTCGACAAATATTCACTACCTTCGTAGCTTTACGAAGTTGTATCAGGTCTAGAATACTGTAATGTCACATAACTTACCGTCTATCGCATATAACTTAATCTTTCCGCAGTGCATTCGTACACCCCTCAGATTGTACATGGTGATCTTAAAGCCGTGAGTGTCGTCTCTCATTCGAGTTGCTTTGTACTGAGAATTCCTTGTAGTCAAACGTTCTTGTCACGGAACATGGTCAAGCAATGCTTGCAGACTTTGGGATCTCAACAATCATGGAAGATGTAGCGGGTTCATCAGCTACATTATCAAATAATTCTTTTGGGACACTGAGATGGCGAGCGTGTGAGCTCATGCTGACGAACGCAACAAGTGAAGATACCGTATCGCAAAGTACGATGTCAGATATGTGGTCCTTCGGCTGCACGATGCTAGAAGTGAAGTCACATATCCTTACATGTAAGTATTGCTAGTTTTCTCACCGTACACACCCTTTAGATTTTAAGCGGGAAGCTACCCTATTGTGATAAGAAGCAGGACTTGCATGTCATACTCGATATCATGGAAGGCCGCCATCCTTACCGGAAAGAAGTAGCATCCTTATATCCTGACATTTCTTGTAGTGTTGCTCAGTTTCTACATAAGTGTTGGATTAAATACCCACCAGACCGTCCTAATGTAATCGAGGCCAAATTATTTATCCAGCAGTCCTATACTAGCTGTACGAGTGATAGTAAGGCTGTCAGTAGTAGTAGTAGTAGTAGTAGTAGTAGCTCATAGTGCTATCCACGCCGTCGTAGCATACCTTTCCGCCTGTTCTTTGCTTTTTGCTTCATTTCATACTCCACTCTTTTTTTTGCAAGAAAACGACAATGAACGCACAAATACAAGGATTATCAAAGTAAGTGTTTGACTCACGTGTCGACGTTGCAGATGCAGATGAAGGAGCCCGCAGCACCGCAGCACATGATTACGCGTGCCTCCATCCTTTATCGCAACCAACCACGACATTCGTCTTCTTTTCTCCGCTCTAGATCTGGAACGAGCTGAACTCGGTGTTGACTTCTTTTTATCCAACTGCCCCTTCCTTTTCTCACGCTTTGCTCGTTGCAAAATCTATGGGCCGTCGACAACTTGTCACTGCATCTACCTCCGCCCTGGTGCTCGTCCATCGTCTTTCAAACCCTCCGCATCGCAGAGCCCATTTGAAAAAAAAAGGCAAACATCGATGGTCCTCACCTTTCGGGCGATGTTTCAGCAAATCGCCAGAGCTCATGGGCAGCCGACAGACAGACCGTCTTGCTTCCTCCCGTCGCCCTCGATGATCAGACTTCCATTAGCAATCGCAGCCTTATCGTCATCCGCAAGGGCTCGTACCTTCGTGTGCCATCCGTCCTATTTGGCATATTGCTGCATATACAGTAGGCCGTCCTCTCTTTCATCAGCTACTCACAAGGCGCCGTTTTTTTAGCTTACTTCCGTCCCAATGCCAGCGATGAATGCAGGACGTCTGCAACTATCGTGCACAACTGAAGTTCGATCCAAAGGAAAGCTATAGCATTGTTGTTTTAAGCATGGCTTTTCAGTATTATCGAACGGTGAGATTCTTTATCTAGCATTTAACGACTCACCAAATTCCAATTTCCTTCTCAGGTGCATCAGATCATCGCCGCCACGAATCTAATTAGCCATCGCCCTGCTCCGTACTGGTTGCTCAGGCGAGCGACAAACAAGGTTTCGGTCTATACACGTCATAGATACGGAGCACAAATAGGATCAGTGTCTTGATGACAGAAGCGAAACATTTTGTTTAGGAGACGTCTTGGGGGTCCGCAACCAGCATTAATTTCGGTCGTAATATACCCTCCGCAGCAATCCTCCTGCGGAATAACGTGTATATCTGGACTTATGCAGAATTCTGTTCGACGATGAAGAGCTTGATAGATGGATTGTGACGTATCGTCAAATCGCTTTACTTTCGGACAGGGTTCAAAGACTTCGAGTATAAGTAAGGTCGGCTTCTCCAGATCGAGGCGAAAACTCACGAGATTTTTAGGAGCGTTGCAAACCCTGGTGTTCGTTTTCTCCTTAAACCGTTCTTGACCGATCCGTCCATTATGTGTGATTTGCACAACCTCTTGATACATGTCACGCACAAATAATGAGTTCATGTGCGGTGCAGCGTGTTTATTGTAGGATTGCTAATGGTGTGATTGAAAGGTGGTCGCATGGGTTGTGCTTCCTTGATTTGCATGCTCGTAAGTGACCGAGATTGTTCCGTGGGGTGAGAACTGATCTTATCAAAGCACGCGTTACTTTCCAGGATGGCTGGAGTATACAGTATTGTAGAGGACGAAAATCTGGTGCCAGACAGCCAGATACGGGACTCGAATGCTCTCGCGTCTTGCGAGTGTATTGTCTAGTCTGACAAATTATATGACGCCCTAAGAGGTACGACGTATCGTTCCACCATTCTGTATGAGGACTGTTTTTACTGAGCAATGTTTTTTTTACGGAATAGCTTACGACTCGAAGGTACTTACAATGTCCTATCCAGCGTGATTTCATTTTAATGAACTCTTCACTAGGGGTTCGCGGTGGACGTAACGCAATGGCATTTCGCCCCGGGACTGCATGTCTCGAAACAGCTAGGTAGCGACGATAACACTTATCAGGAACAGGTCGTTTATGGGATTCCTTCGCAAGGGCGGAGTTTCATTTGCTTTTACGAAAAGAAAGAAAAATAGGTCAATGTACAGTACGAATGCGACACGGTAAGGAAATGTGAAATGTACTCATCTACGGGAACCGCGAATTCCACTTCTCCACCGTCCCAGCACGTTCTCTGTCAAGCCAGCCCGAAGTTCTCTTTACGAGCTCCTAGCTTTGGCATGTCCAAAGAACATAATGCCGCGACCTGCGAGATAGGAGTCCACATGGTTATGACGGTTGCGCTTTCACCAACACTGACTCGAGCGTTGAAGTTTACCTTCTCTTTTACTATTTGCCGGTGCCATCTCTTGATTCCTTGAAAGCTGTCCTATGAGGGAAACTCTCGAGCCCATATCCCATCCTCTTTCACTCCTCGGCCTATCAGGTCTCGTCCGCTCTTTCATAGCGTTGCCTTATCCTTGTTCTCTCCTGCACAGAATCCTAACGAAAAAGGCTTTTAGCCTCTCCCAATCCCGCTCATTCTGCACCAACGCAGATCCACTGCACCACTTCAACAACGTAGCACCTGACTCCGATCCCGTAACGATCCACCCTAATAATACGGGAGTGCCGCGCCATCAGAGGAGGTCGACGAGCTTGCGATGCCAACGGAAGAAGAGGCAGAAGACGCTGCATATATCTCGGCGTCGATGCGTTCGGTGACGCCCCGTCCTTTGTCTACGCATTTGGTATTCCTTCCCGTACGTTGGCGAAGAAACGGAAGTGAGAATCGAGAGAACGAATGTTGGATCGCCGCCGACGACGAAGGGATACTACAAGCTCGGGCCATAAAGCAACAGGTAGCGAGGCAGAGAGCCTGGTTCTCGTCGCCCCAAAGAGTGTGCCAAACGCGTCAAGGGCTTTTGGTTCTGCATAACGAGAGGTGCAGCATTTTCTTGAAGCAGGCTATCAATTTTGGAAGACGCTTGTGCACGCAAGTAGATTTTATGAGGTGGGTGCCGCGAGTGTTATATGCCTGGTTGGGAATGGGATGCAGATCGTTGTCGAGGAACGTACCTGGTAATGTATCGTCTTCCGACGCATACATCGACCTTGAAAACACGGTCCAAGTAAGTGATAATGTTTCGAAGAAAGAGCAATAACTCACATTGCATATAGGAAATATCCGTACCCGCCGAACGAAAAAAAAGTAAGTATTACATTTATAGATGCAGCGTATGATTAGGATTTGGCAAAAACAGGACAATGCAAATCTTCGTCAAGACGTTGACAGGCACGACCATCTCTCTCGAGGTCGAGCCATTCGATTCCATCACCCTCGTTCGCGTCAAAATCCAAGACAAAGAAGGGATTCCTCCCGATCAGCAACGTCTAATCTTCGCTGGAAAACAACTAGACGAAGAAATTAGCTGTCAGGAGTACGATATCCAGAAAGAGTCAACCCTTCATCTTGTCCTTCGTCTCCGAGGGGGAGTTGCAGTAGATCGCGTTTGAGGGCCGTGATTTGTTTTTTGAACTGAATTTGAATAACTATGCCTCGGTCGACAATGGTGTAACTAGCATTGTACGGGTCAAATGTTTTTGGCTTTCCTTGGAAAGTAGCCCATGTTGCCGAATGGATTACTGGAGAGGATGGGGTTACGAAGCTCGATATATATTATAATGACAATCTTTTAGTATAGTTCAGTATTTTAGACCAAATGTAGAGTAGTTTGATATAATGAAATGAGCATGTTTCGAGATATGAACAAATCGTAGCCGAAACCGTGAAGAACGTCATTCAAATGACGCGCAAATCGCCCGTCTAATTCCTTTCTTCACGACGGCCAACGTCGCTGTACACACAAGCACCTGGACCGCACCATCGGCGAACAAATCCTCAACGAGAGCTCGGTCTTCACAACACAGTCCGGCGTGGTGAATTGGGATACCGAACGGTAACAGGTCGCGCAAATTCGGGTCTTTCACGCCTTCTGCATCGTTCTCAAGAACTTCTCGTGTCGCGGCATCCGCTCGAACGAACTGAGTGATCTGCTCCTTCTCTATAGCGGTATCCCGAACGAAACGCGCCGTCTTCGCCGTCTCCTTTCGCGAATGAACGAAAACGAGGGTCTGATTCTTGCCGGCCTGCTCTAACAGCTTATCGTAGCAAACTTCGTTCATAACCTGGAACCGTTTAATGGCTTTCTTCTCCGTGATACCAATAAACTGTTGCTGCAAGCCGCAAGGCCGGTACGGAGCGTCAAAGTAGAAGTGACCCTTCTTCTCATCCACACGCAGGAACGTTGTAACGTCCTGGTAATTCGGCAATGTCGCAGACAGACCCACAAGACGGACGCAATCATTTGTTTGTTCCATTCGTCGGATCGTCCTTGCAACGATGCTTTCGAGAACGGGTCCACGCTCGTCGTGAAGGAGATGGATCTCATCGATGATCATCAAACGCACGAGATTCGTATAACTCAAGTCCGTGCTCTTGCGAGTGATAACATCCCACTCCTCCGGTGTAGTCACAATGATTTGAGTCTCGGCAACTTGTTGCTTCGTGAGCTGGTGGTCACCAGTCAATTCGCTGACTTTTACGCCATACGGTTCAAGACGCTTGCTGAAGTTGCCGACCATTTCCTGAACCAAAGCTTTCATGGGCGCAACGTATACGATCTTGAAGGCATCGAGATCAAACTTGCCCCTTTGATCATCTCTCACTTTGGCAAGTTCGTTCAAAAATGTGAGCATGGTTACGTTGGTCTGTGTACTGACGTCAATATTTAGCCGGGTGCGCACATGAAGGAGCTCACCTTTTCGTACCAATAGGGGCACAAAGAAGTAGTGGATCATCCTGGCCGAATGCGACAGGGAACGCCTTGCTCTGCACCCTGTTGAGGTTCTGGATCCCAACGAAGGGGTATTGCGCCCACTCAGGTAAACGCGAGATTGGGACAAGTTCGGGTTGTTTGGCATCTTTTCCCTTCAGTGCGTGGACGTGAATTTCTTCGTATCCCTTTTCTGAGCGCTTGAACGAACCCTCAGCCGGCTTGCGGGTTTGGTGTCGACTTCCATCGCGTCGTGTGGCGTTTCAGCCCGTGCCTTCCGATCGTACTAGCTCACGAAAGACCCAACCGATACCTTTCTCCTGTATCGCAACTTCCACATTCACTCGCTCATCCGCACTGCTACGAACAAGTTTCAGAGGCTGTCGAGAGACTAAGATCCATGGACGCCACTCCAACGCAAGCACCCCCTGACGATCTGGCCCATGCAGAAGAGAAAGCACACGGACCCGTTGTTTCATTTACACGACCAAAAGCTGAGTGAGAGGACACTGTGGAAGGTAATGAGCCAACCACACGCCTTCTGAAGTAAACGCTAGTGTTGTGTCGGGGTCCACAGATGTCACGAAGGCTGCTGATGGAGAATCAAAGACTACTGCGCCTTCGCTGTTTGGAGATGACCTCGGCACTCCGCAAATGGAAGCTGAGGCTGACTTCTTCAGCACGA
>JAFREE010000327.1:0-11834 GCA_019400425.1 Hymenochaete sp. R1
TCTGGTGCTGATCTCTTTGAACCTCAGGTCGCTGTCACGTGACCCTGATTTGTCAGACTCCTGATCAACGTCTTGATTGGACTCTAACAGATGTTGTCTGATGTGCTTTTGCCTGACAGCACATGGCCGCTTGATGAGTTTCTGTCGAATGAGGCAGGCGGAATGCCAGCTGCCCATTGGTGGGAACAATATTCTCTCCCTTTGCCCCAGACAAGCGCCACGGCTGGCCCTGTCGCCTTGTCTTCAAAACTTACGCTCGACAGCTTTCCTACTTGGATGCAGGAGGAATTGGATGCCCTTGTAAGCAGCATGTCGACCAGTGCTTCACCTTGACAACAGGGACTGGGTTTGATGCCATTTAGGCATGCTGCAGACGATGGTCGGTCTCAAAACCCTTTGTTCAGACCTGGCTCTGAAAGTGAACGCAACAACCCCCCGCAACGCGTGGACAAGCATGACTTCCCGTCCCAACCTGGGACTGATTTCTTCACCATCTTCGGAGGACTGCCGCCACCAGTTCACTCTGATGTAGGGCAGTTGACAGAAGCAATGCAAGATGACATATCCAGGTTGCCCGAAGGTGGAGGCTTCGTTAATCCCAGGGATTTAACACTGCTTCCTGCATCTCAGACACAAACTTCCGGCGTCATTCATGCCATGATAAGCCCTCCCACACCGGCCAGGATGAGCTCTCCAGACCGCCTGCCTGCTATCTCTATTTTAGGTGATTTGAATGAAGCCAGAGCCTCTTCTCCAGTAGATCACTGGAGCTGGCTCTCTATCAAGCCGGCACCTCTCCTTTCTTCGGCATATCTACAGAGTGAGGTGTTTCTCGTCCATCGCAATCACTCAACAACTATCCGGCATCTTCCCATTATCACGCCTTCAAATCTCAGCGCTGCTATATTTTGGGTTCTTCACAGGCGCCATGCCAAGGATGCTTCAGAGGATTGGATGCCTCATGGTCATGATTGGACAGGGTATATTCGACACCCTTGTGATCCCTCCCGACCTCCATTATTCGATGACTACCAAGATTTCTTCAGAGGATCGGGGCTCAAGTTTCACATCAAGAACGCCATCCAGCACTCCTTGAGTATTCGTTTCGATGTAATGAGGTCATCTCCAAGGCGGGAACCTTGTCACATTCTTGAGCTAGTTAGCGACATGGACGTCAACCAGGTTTTCTCCAGTCCGCTTACGCCGTATACTGAGAGGGATGCGAAAGAGCTTTACTATCGAGGTATTAGGGACCCACCGGATGGCTTTTGGAGAGGCATTTTTTGTCTATTCTGGGCATATGCTTATGAGCAGCGTTTTGAGACAGCTCGTCAATGGGGAAACAATCCCACCCGTCGATACCTTATACACGTCAATCCGTTACCCCGCGCTCCATTCATTCTCAACAAAGTGAATACTTTCCGGAACAAGTGGAAAATGGATGAGAAACACTTCTGGGTAGATCGATTCATGCCCATTGTTCCAGGCTACATCTGTGAGACCCACACTGCTCCGAGATGGATGTATGTCTATGCCTTCGTCAAACTCCACCCCTTGCACCGACATCTTTTTTGCACAACTTTGACCAAGAAATGCATAAAGCGCCTGCTAGACATCTGCAAGGCAATCATACAAGGCGAGTTGTTGTTTGCGCGCCGTGCTCACTGCTCCTTCAATCCAGTGGAGAACCGAGCCGATGTCAGAACCCTCACAGTGGAGGCCTGGACGAAATTCCTCCGGGATAAGTGCAAATTTGTCTCTGCAGACTATAGGAGGTTTTTGCCTTACGCAAGGCAAGTCATTGACAACAGTGGTGTGCAATTCCTCCTGGTTCCAAAGCTCCAAGAGCCTGTAGTACCCGAAGGCCCCGAATTCATAGATCTCGTCAGTGATGAAGATGCTCCGTCTGGCAGCACTGCTGAAGGGGCGATAGATCTCAGCACCGATGAGCCGCCACCGTTCGACATTAATTCAAATGTGCCTTTCATCGACCTCACTGCAAACAGGTCGCGTGCAGAAGATAATGTTGAAGACGAAGATGTGGAGGACCCTGATCTTTGGGGTTAAAGTCTTTGTGTTAGTTAGGTGGCAATGGAACTTGGGGTGGAGATGGTCGTAAGGCCGTGTGATGGTGTTGAAGATCAGGTATGACTGTCGACTCATCGGTTGAGCAATATTTGGTTTTGTGTCGGACAAATGGGCCAAAAGAACGTGCTTTACAAGTATTCTTTTTACATCTTTTGCTTATGCTTCTCTCATTTCGTCTTTTGCTCACTTTATCCGTTGTTTCTTTTTTTTTTGCTTGCCATGTGTATTCATTTACTCACAACACAAAACAGAATATGTTTGCCAGTCGTGTCGTGGACATGGCTCTGGGCATGATGAGCATTGTATGTGAACTGTGTTACCTGCCGCGAGGTTTAAGACCTGGTATATGCAATATTCGACGTGCGTCGTCGGCCGCGTTTCGAGCGTGTCTCAAGCCGAGATCAGCACTCCACATGACGGCGTCATCCGGCCGTCGTCGTTGACTCAAACATCCGCGTTCAAGTTGACTCCTGCCTTTCGGGTTCTCTCAGCGACGACGGTATCAAGACCACATCTGAAGCCCGAGCTGATGGATATTTTTGACAGGCTGGCGACTTCGCTGGTGCTATTCGAACGAGGACCATGATTCAGAAAACTGATAAGGACAAAGATACGCCTTTTGGCATGCTCAACGTTGCGCTGTCACAAACGACGGATGCGGAAAATCCTGGAGGAATTTCGTCATAAACAGGTATGTTGGAGGATATTCATTCAAAAACAACTCACACGCAACAGTGCTCCACAAACAACGTGTCCACTGGCTGTATGGGACTGCCGGATACCATCAACGATGGGTTCAAGTTGGGGTTTTTAATTGCTTGGAAAGGATGGAAGGTCGAAGGCAACAGACCGATAAGAGACGAAGTTGGTAGTAATCGCAGCGCACTGCAAGACAAAGCCAATTATTATACCATCTTACTTGACTGTGTCGCTGGTTCAGTTTCCCTATTAGGTCAGCTGGATCACAATTTAAGATGATGATTCTATGCTCACTCGAACGATTTGCAGATATCTTCGAAAAATGTACATATTGTTTTGTCCCAATGGCATGAAATCAAATCAAAACCCCGTGAGGTCGAGTGTCGTTGGTACTGCGATCCATCCATCGTCTGGGTCATCGTCAAGGCTCCGTCGTAACTTCCTGTCTCAATGGATGTCACGCGATTCGGACTTTGTTACTGAGGGGTGATACAATGCGCCAAATGGCACAGGACATAATGCGCGAGAGACAGAGGTCTTTATTTCGGGCACAAACCCATGACCCTGACAATTATGGATATTTTAAGCAGCAAACAACGCGGAGTCCAGAAGTCCGGTGCGCACAGGATCCTTTACAGACGCCGGATGCTTACATGATCAAACGCGCGGGAACACAGATCCAAGTATGTCTGAGCTTCGACAGAGTTTGATACCAAGAAGCAACGGAGATCAATGCATCAAGAACTCTATTTTGTTGCTCCCAAAACCTTGCATTTCCGTTCTTTGACTCGACCTACCAGACCAGCCTCATTTGATTTTTGTCTACGGTCCACTCTTACTCAAAATGCGTCCCACAACATCGTTCGAGCCGTTGATGGGTAAGACTATTGCCAAGTCACGTCATTAGTCGCGCTAATCCTGATCAGCCACTCCTCTCGAGGGCGACGCCGCTCCGCTCGTCAACTCCGCCCACGCGTCTACAAGCGTGTTTCCCTTTGCGATCGCAGTAACGACGCTTACAGGGAAGACCATCACGCTCGAGGTCAAATCCAGCGACACGATTGCGTTGCTCAAGTCAAAAATACAGGACAAGGAGGGTATACCTCCGGATCAGCAACGTCTAATCGCTCGCGTCCCACCCGCACCTTCCTGTCAGCTAGAAGAAGGGTACACTCTCACGGACTATGGCATTGTATGCGATCAGCAGTTCGCAATCTGCATGGTGTTGAAACTGCGAGGAGGCTGATATGGTTCTCGGAGATGTGTGAAGGTAAAAAAAATCTCGTTCAAGTCCTTCTTCTTGTCATTACTGACTTAAATCAATCCGCAGGCGATAGGTAGAGAAAGGGAATTGAATTAGGGACAGTGGATTTGAGTTTGAAATATGTACCAGTTTCATAACAGAGGTGTGGCTGCAGATCATGTATGCTAGATGGTTGGAAGGAACTGGACATGATGGAGTAGAATGTATGCTGGAGTATAGTTCCAGTATACAGACCACGATTTTGTTACAGTTGGACAAGAACAGATGACCAGAGGGCAGGGCTGGAGAGTGTCCCTGGGATGGGGATGCCAATCAGAGAAGTTCTATACTAACTCTTACTACATTGCAATGCCGAAAGATACTAACTACGGTTTACAGATACTGCATAATTGAATATCTCCGGATAGACCAGGTAATAAGTAGTGGAACATCTCATAGGTGAGTATTGATGTATCTTCATTTGCTAACCTCTCAGGCTACTTGACATTAGCTCTCAAGATGGTGAAGTCTACGGTAAGATGTAACGAGGAGGGACACACAAATGGTACCTGCCAACTAAGAAGGGAACTTCGAAGGGCATCGTAAGGGCAATGTTAGGTAAAGATTTTCAATCCTGTCTGTTCCATCTTCTTACATAGAATTCGTGTATAATACAACATCATGAAATCCAATATAAGTTCTGCTCTCTGACTCAAACATAGACATTGAGCCTCCTCAATCTCACAACGTCAATCTCTGATCCGGACAAGACTTTAAAATTTCAAAGTCTAAATATGAAATGTGTAATTTTAGATTGTGGGAAACAGTCACATGACCGCGATAGGTGACTTAACACTTGTACCATTACAACTCCGCAGTTCAATACATGTTTTCTTCGTTCACCCAAGTCACTTCATCGTCATGGGTCATGTAACATAAACGATTATGTGATCGTATGAAGAACTCCACTAATAGATGCTGTCCTGACTTCCGTACTAGATCCTTGCGACACATGCTCTGCGTAAGAATGCGCCGGCCGGGATCGAACATCGTTCAGACGTATTTTGACCCTGACTTTCCCTAATCCTCAATGTTCATTTTCTCGCTAACATGCTTTGTCAGTACTGTACAGCAACCAATTCACTGGTGTTAGAAAGTAGCAACGCCATAGGCTTGGGTAAGAGCTGCCTTTCTATTCTTTTATGCTCATTTCCGACTTCGGCTTTTTTACAGTTTTGATCCTCTACGGCATTCGACTTCTTCGCAAACCTTATCCAAGAGACTAAAATGGCACCCAAAAACGTGCTGGTGGCGTCTCTTTCCGAAAGTCAAGCAAGTAAACTAGTGTACGCACGACCTCCGAGAGCATCGAAAGAGAAGGCTTACCATGGTACGTACATTCGGGGCAATCGGGTTTTGGCTGACAATCCTACAGCTTAGGCGGATCTGAAATATAAGGAGCGGCCGAGTAAAGGCACCTCGGAGGCTCAAAGTGAAGGTAATACGAGCCCACAGTCGTCTCTCGTAAAGTGCAGAGGTACAGTTTTGTGGTTGTAGTCTATCTACAAACGTACTAACGGAGTCCTTCAGCGGGAACAACGTACAATAGGTCCGGAACTCAGCCAGATATGAGTTCGCCTAGGTTTACGATTGTGCCCCGTGAAAATGCCAGTACGTCAATGCTTTTCCATGTATGCCGTCCCCATACAGTGCAAAACCATTGACAGAGACCCACAAAGAGGCGAAATCCCAGGCGAAACCTCAGACGAGGGTCTTGACAGGAAGTGCTGGTCCGTACAATGGGTCCAGTAGAACTAGCATGTCCCGCACCTCTTCAGCATCGGCAGATGCACCGCCTTCTTCCACTACAGCTTTCTCATCTGATAGTTCAGGCTCGAGGCAGGAACAGCTCCCTACGATAAAAAGAGTGGACACACCCCGTCCTTCGTACGCAAATTGTTTAAGCGGCGGTACTCAAAAGTAAGCTTTACAATATATCAAATACAGGTTTCTGATTACGATCGAATGTCAGAATCACGATGGACGGTGAACGTATAGCCGAGGAAGCCATGAGAGCTGTGGCAAACAACGTGACACCGGCGCAATTGAAAGTCGCAAGCCGCAAGGTACTACCGCATTTTCATGCTTTTTACCCAGTTGTATAAGCTCAGTACGATCCATCTGTGCAGGACGCCAACAAAATTCTTTATGGAAAGGTGCGACAGCCTAATGGCGCAGGGCGACATTTTCCGTTAGCATACGAGGTACGCCCAAAGAATGATATACAGTTCTGGCATGGTTGTTGAACAACAGCAGATGTCCGATTCGGACAATCAACGGGAGTCGGAAGACGATAATGTGTCAGGGAACGATTCAGGAGGGGAAAATGTAAGTGCCAATGACTGCATCCAGCCATTACTGATTAGTTCCTGTAGGGAGCAGTTGAGGACGATGATGGTTCTGAGAGTGAACTCCAAGCGCACGAGGATGCTTCTGAGTCCACTGACAGCGAAAACGATGCGGTTCTCATTTCGGACAAAATTGCTACGGTACGCAATAAACGTGTTCGTGGACCTAAGTCTCGAGTAACAAGTAAGCGACAGAGAGTCCACATCTTGATGGAGCACGGCGAATCGCAAGACAGACCGAAGCAGGACAACGTGGACAACGTGGTACGACGTTTCATGTTATGTCAGCACTGGATTACGGAGTGTTTAACTACCCTCAGGTTGAGCGAGTTCCGAGCCGATCAGATGTCGTATCGAATGAAGTAGATGTTGAGTTCTGAGGGGACTCCCGCATACTCAAAAATCAACCTCGCATGCTTCAAAATTCCTTTTCGGATTTTTGTTCGAAAATTGCATACTTTTCTCTCAGTCTAGGATATATCAAACCAGGAAAGCCAAAGTGTTTGGACTTGCATGGGGCGATTGCAGCCGAATTATACCACAGGGAAGAATACCAACCTATCATGCACCGGCTCCATATGGATACGAGTTACTTCAACGACTTTCCCGCTGCGGTGGGTACCCTTTGACCAGATTCCTACCCGTTTCTAACCATCCACCTGGATGTGGAGATTGCAGGAAGAGTGAGCACAGAAAACCACAAGTTTCGTCACGTAGCGTGGTTGCAGGTGAATGAGTTTTTAAAACTTGACGATGATTCACACAAAGCCGAAAGGGACAATCGAGTACAGTCGCTACTGCAAAACCGACTGTACGTGTATCTGGAGCCGGATTGCAGCACTGTGAGTATTCTGATTTCAGATACGCCCGATGCTGATTCATTTGAAGCCCGGATTTGTGATCGAAAGCTTCCAGTCCCCACCCATCATAGGTACCATCCATTGCCACGCATTCACTAGCTCCGGACGACGTCTTTCCCTGTATGAGCTCCACCCCCATCTTTTCCACTCCTGCTTAACAAGCAAGCCATCGGAGAAGGAGATTCCGGTGCACCTGGCAGTTTTTTCCGCATCAAGTGTTTATCCCTTCGTCTCGGTAACAAGACCGTTCTGCTAATGAAATGGAAACAGGTTAGATACGCACTGGAGAATCATAAGCATTACCGGAACTCCAGGTCACATCCAGATAAGCTTGCGGCGGAATACAAATTCCTCCAAGAATTCCTAGAAACGTTATGGGTAACTCAACGAGTTCACTATCATCAATTAATGTCTCACATTTTCGATGCTGCCTAGGCAGTCGGTAAGTCCGATAACGTTCAAACGGAGACCGATGGGTTGTCGGTGGAACGACTTTTGAATGAGATGGAGCCCAGCGCGCTCCAAAACGAGATCGACAACAAGATAACAAGAACACATACGTCACTCTTGAACTTTCTAGCTTCCGTCGAAACACACAAGTGTGATGGGGACAGCAAGCACGATGGAGCAGATGGAATGGAAGGGGACAATGGGGACGATCCCGAGCTGCAAGAGGGAGTTATCGAGCAAGAAGAGACGGATGAAGACGGGAATCGAGTTCTTGTATGATATCAAGTAACTGACGAACAAAACGAGCGAGGGCAGGTGAAGGTTTACAGGATTGTCTAATCTTATTTTAGTTCATATTTGATGACACCCGTATACGATGCAATCCATCAACGCAATCTGACATATTTGTTTGTGATTATGTGTGATTATTCTGGAAACGAAATCAAACAAGTGCAATCGCGGCGCGACTTCGAATGAAACCGGACCGTCAGTCACATGTGTGACGCGCGGCATGATCGACAATCAGCGCTCACACGAAGCGCTATGTCTTAGCTTCTAACCACCACCATGTCTCCACCCCTTGCGAAAAGACAAAAAACACCAGTCTTGACTGGCTCAAAATCCGGATCCAAGAATGTTCGAGGACCCTTGAGGGAGAACTCGGTGGTCGATTTAAGCAGCGACATAAAAACAGCGGAAGAACAAAGACAAGGCAAAGGGAAGAACGCGCGGAAACCGAAGAGAGTAAAGCAAAGATCACGACCGGAGCTGGCACCTGCTATGCAGCGAAGCAATCGTCTCCAAGTAGGAGCAACAAATGAGGACAAGGGCGTGGCCGCTGGGAGTGGTGAAGAAGCGGGGACTTCGACAGTGACGTCAGAATCGAACGTGCGCGAGGTCACCACGGGTGATCAATTACCCTCAGCACATGGACTGAAACGCAAACGCAGCAAGTCAAGCCTGTCCGACTTAACTGATCTCGACGCTGACCACGATGTTGAAGGTAGCGACCGACCGCAGCTGAGAAAAGGGTCAAGTGCTGACGCAGCGCCAACAGCAAATTCAGCTCACGAAAAAGAAGTCAGGACTGCATTCGGTCCTCAGGTTACAGACATCATAGACAAAGCAGACGGCGAAGAAGACGACGAGGCTGAAAGCAATGGCAAAGCAGAGGGCACAAAGGACGGCGACGAACAAAGACTTGCGGGAGAAACGAAAGCGACGACAGCACAAGACGTTCACATGAGTGGAGATGGCAAAACGACTGAGGGCGAAGATGAGGAATTAGAACGTGCTCCAGACCAAGGTCCAAAGATTCTGACAGGTGCAGGCAAGGGCGAAAGGGTGGAGGAACATGGGCAAGTCGGAGACGACAATGATGGCAGACGGCATGGAGACGTTGCCGATGATGGAATCAAGGCTATACGAAAAGAAAACTTTGCAGCATCTGGAGTTGTTTCCCTCGCGCACAAGTCCATAAGCAAGGAAGATAAGTCCCTCTTCAGGGTGACTCTGCGCAACGTGTACGAACTGGCCACTCTGGCAGGCGGGGGTATTGAAGAGTCCAGGGCTCTGTTTCTGGTGTCCCCCCTTGCGCAATCCCTGCGCTACAACGTGCCTCAAAGCACTCGAAGACAAGTTATTCAGGAAGCCCTGAAATTTACGGGTACAAGCGCACCGGGCGTGACCGTGGCAGACCAGAAATGGGCAGAGTGTCTCTGAGACGTGTACACACTCTGCCACCATTTCAACTGCCTAGTTGATCTCAGCGCGAGATACGCAGACCACGACCGAAGATGGCTCTCCAAGGCGGCTTTCAAGATGACAGCGATTGCCGGAGGCCAAAACTCCTGCATCCACAACGGTCTCTTGCAACTATTGTTACTGGACCGCATTGTGGACGCCTCCATAGCCGACACCGACACGGCTCAGTTCAAAGACCCAGGCAGGAACCATTGAGTGTGCGTTGAACCATACATGATTAATGACAAAGCGATGGACAATGTGGGAGACGTAGTGGAATGGGAGCTTGTGCTGCAGAAATACACTGTAGCTCGCGCGACCGAAGGACAATCGAGTGTTCGCGGCGAAGGACTGTCAGGCCAACAAGCAGCAGAATTCAAGAAGGGGACGAGTGATGAAGCATCCTCGCTCGCTGTGCGCAGCTTAGTGCGCCAAGCGAAATTCGTGGAGGTAAAAGCCCACGCATTGCATGTCGAAGAACTTATGTGCCTGTGCATGCTTGGACTTTGAGCTCTGATGTTGGTGCGTGCAAAAGACAAAGAACTTGCGAGATTCGATAGCTCACCTTTGAAATCTCTGTCTCAAATTTTTCTGATTACCACAGCGCGGCCAAGCTCGTGCTGCAGTGCGCTACGGGCTAGGAGGACGCCGCACTCCGGACAAAATTGACCTGAATGATGAGGACAACGCGGACGAAGGTGGCGAACCTCGCAAACTGTGGTCAGATGAGGCACCTCTGCGGGAACTGTTAGGGTGCGTCATTGTCCCCTTAGAGTCTGTGCGGTAACTGATAGTTCATGGAAGGTCTGCTTTTGGCGAGGAGGTCAACCAGCTGTTACAGGGCCTCGACAATCTGCAACTGCTGACCCCACTGTACACTGCAGTCGTGATCAGTCTAGTTTGGATCCTGCAAGGGAAACTTCCAGCGGTGCGCGGCACAGGGAAAATCCCTCTTCACGGACTCATTCAAGCAGCTATAGCACCCAAGATGTCGGAAGGGTCAAAGATGCGTCAGGTGGAGAAGGACCTTTTCCGCCTTATTGTCGATATGTCCATAAACAGACCGAAGGACTATTATGCACGCATGGAAGCCATAACCGCCAAGTGGTGCAACGATATAGGAAGCGGCCCCCAACCCTTTCTTCAGACGCGGAGTGACGCTGTCGCTCACATCGAGGATATGAATACTGAAGAGACCAGCTCGCAGGGCGGCGATGACCGCAACACAGGAAAAGTACCGGGAATGACCATTCCCTCTGCATGAAAAGCGTCAATCCCCCCAAAGACCCAAAGAAAAGCAGCAGGAGACGGCGATGCAGAACTGAGCGTGCAACGAGAACAGATGAAGACGCTGTGGAGGGCACGGATGCAGCAAGAGAAGCAGGACAAACGACTGAGCAATCCGTACCAGGTTGCTCATTGTTTCTCAAAGTTGTTGACCCAGAATTTCAAGCCCGGGTCCAAAAAAAATTATGCCAAGGGATTTTTCTTCGATCAAAAGGGTGAAGTGCCAGACTGGATGGAACTTCTTGAGCGTGGCTCGGATGAGGAGGGATTTGGCGCAGACGCAACCTCGACCTCGGACGTTCGATCCAAAGCAATGGAGGAAATCGATAATCCATTGCTTTACACAACTGAGAGACAAGGCAAGACGTCGAAGCTTGGATCGAAGAGCAAAGGGACGATACACGCGGACCCCGTCCGATTACAACCAGGACGTGCAAAAAAAGAGGTCGGAAAAACATACAAGTTTGCTGACGTCGAACCGCCGGCTGACGATGTGCGCAACCTCTCTCCGTACAACAATACGAGATGCAGATGTGCAAACGTTGTCGACGTTGGAGCATCTGATCAAGTGTCAGCAAGGAAGCTTGACAGTGAGCCATGTGACGCCGCCGAGACGGGCCAGACACATGCCTCAGAGCCTCAACACAGTAAGTTTGCACACTCAGTTATGTTTGCCCTATTCTCTCTGAAACGTTTGGTTTGCGTTGCAGCGATTCCCGTCTCGGCTCCCTCGACGGACGACGGGGACGAATATACTTTCGGCGCGGGAACTAAGGACATCCGCGTGAAAAGGGAGTTAGTTTCCCGCACTTTCGAAGCGCCAACAAGGTCCACAAAATGGACAGGAAGACGCGAACGAGTGAGTGCCGTGATTTTTTGTTTGCACCGTTTCGCGATAACTTATGTCTTGTCGATGTTGTTGAAGTATGTGCTCTTAGCACTCATGGTCTCTCTTAATTTTTGTTCCTTTTATCTGTTTCTTTTGTCCCCATTTACATGTGTCCATTTTCTTTCCTTTAATTCGTTTATTTGTTTCACTTCATATCTCATTGAATA
>JAFREE010000328.1:0-11511 GCA_019400425.1 Hymenochaete sp. R1
GCTGCAAGAGTTCATCCGTGATGGGAAACACTCGGTGGCGCAGCTTATGCAGCTTGGGAAGGAGATGTTGGGGAGGAAACATGTGTTGCCGGGTGTTGGGACGTTGGTGCGGGAGATTCAGGTCGAGGGGACGTTCCATGATGGGTGAGTCTGCACGGTTTTGAGATTCCCCCACACGGACTCTCAGGATAACACACGTCGATGTCGTTAGTGTCTTCCTCGTGACGGTGCACGACCCCATCTGCACGGACCTCGGTAACCTCCACCTAGCCCTCCACGGCTCGTTCCTCCCCCTCCCCCCAAACGACGCCTTCCCCGCCTTCGACCCCTCCCTGCACGACCGCTTGTCCCTCCCCGGCGCCCTCCTCCTCCGCAAAGACCGCATCACCCTCAACGCCGGGCGCGAACGCACGAAGCTGCGCGTAACGAACAACGGGGACCGACCCGTCCAAGTCGGCTCGCACTATCATTTCGCGGAGACGAACGCGGCGCTGGTGTTTGATCGCGGGAGGGCGTACGGGATGAGGCTGGACGTGCCGGCTGGGACGGCGGTGCGGTTCGAGCCTGGGGAGACGAAGACGGTGGGGGTTGTGGGGATTGGAGGGGGGAAGATCGTGTCGGGAGGGAATGGGCTTGTGTCGGGAGTTGTGGATCTTGGGAGGGTGGGGAGGGTTGAGGAGGAGGTGAGGCGGAAGGGGTTTGGGCATTTGGTGGAGATGGGTGGGGAGGGGGATGGGGAGGGGCTTGGGGAGACGACGATGTCGCGCGAGTCGTATGCGGCGATGTTTGGGCCGACGGTGGGTGATAGAGTGCGCCTTGGAGACACGGCGCTGTGGATCGAGATTGAGAAGGATATGGTGAGTAGTGGCTTGGAGGTAGGTACATGAAGGACTTACTGATTGGCGTAGACTGTATACGGTGATGAAGTCAAGTTTGGAGGAGGGAAGAGTATTCGGGAAGGTATGGGTCAAGCGACGAATCGAGCGACTCATGAAGCTCTCGACGTGGTCATTACAAACTGTGTCATCGTAGACTGGAGTGGCATTTACAAGGCGAGCGCATCAACCACTCTTTCTTTCTGTACCGGCTCTGACTCTGACTGTTCAGGCGGACGTAGGCATCAAGGACGGAAACATCCACGACATCGGCAAAGCAGGAAACCCAGACGTCATGTCCGGCGTCTCCCCCCGCCTCCTCATCGGCTCCTCCACAGAAGTCATCGCCGGCGAGAAGCTCATCCTCACAGCAGGCGCCATCGACGCCCACGTGCACTACATCTGCCCGCAACAAGTCACCGAGGCGCTCGCGGCGGGGACGACGACGATGCTCGGCGGAGGGACGGGCCCGAGCGCGGGGACGTGTGCGACGACGTGTACGCCGAGTCCGCGGGACTTGAGGTTGATGATGGAGGCGACGGATGGGATGCCGATGAATTTTGGGTTCACGGGGAAGGGGAACGACGCGGGGACGCAGGCGTTGGAGGAGATCGTGCAGGCTGGGGCGTGTGGGTTGAAATTGCATGAGGATTGGGGGTCGACGCCTGCGGCGATACGGAGCGCGTTGGACGTTGGAGATAAGTACGACGTGCAGGTGAGGGTGCAACTTGACTGGGGTTTATTACTTTTCGTAGTTTCTAATGCCCCTCTACCCAGATTAACATCCATACGGATACTCTGAACGAAAGTGGATTCGTCGAGAGTGAGTTGAGGCCTCGTATCGATATCTTGCCTGACTGACTGAGTGCTTTCCGTTCCAGGCACTATTGCCGCCATCGGAGGACGCACCATCCATACGTATCATACCGAAGGTGCTGGAGGCGGCCACGCGCCGGATATCATTGTCGTATGCGAGCTCGAGAACGTTTTACCGTCATCCACCAATCCCACGAGTCCGTTCACGAACAACACCCTCGATGAGCATCTAGACGTCCGTCGTCCATCTTGAATCTCTTCACATCCTTATACACATCTAACCACCCATCTAGATGCTAATGGTCTGCCACCACCTCGACAAATCCATCGCAGAAGACCTCTCCTTCGCCGAATCCCGCATCCGCGCCGAGACCGTCGCCGCAGAGGACGTCCTGCACGACATCGGCGCCATCTCGATGATCTCGTCCGACTCGCAGGCGATGGGCCGCGTCGGCGAGGTCGTCAGCCGCACGTGGCGTTCGGCGAGCAAGATGCGGGAGGTGAGGGGTCCGCTTGGGGAGCTTGGGGATGGGGACGGGGTGGATAATGGGAGGGTGAAGCGGTATGTGGCGAAGTATACTATTAATCCGTGAGTGATTGGTGGTGGTGTTTTTATTTGAGCATGCGCGTACTTACTTGATGTCGGCGATTAGGGCGTTGACGCACGGGTTGGGAAACGTCATCGGGTCTGTGGAGGTTGGGAAGGTGGCGGATCTGGTACTTTGGAGGCCCGAGAACTTCGGCGTCAAGCCGGAGCTTGTCTTGAAGTCCGGGTTCATTGCATGGGCGCAGGTGAGTAACACTTCATAACGCGATTTTTTATTATTATTTTGAAAAGGGGGCGTCTAATCGTGTGCTACAGATGGGCGACGCGAACGCATCGATCCCGACCGTCCAACCCGTCTACGGCCAACCCATGTGGGGTTCCCAACCCCTCGCCGCCTCCCGCACCTCCCTCCTCTTCGTCTCCCAAGTCTCCCTCGACAACGGCGCCATCGCCAGCTACGGGCTCCGAAAACGGGCGGTGGCCGTCGGGGGGTGTCGCGGGGTCTCGAAGGGGGATATGAAGTGGAACGGGAAGACGCCGAAGATGAAGGTGGACGCGGAGACGTATGAGGTGACTGCTGATGGGGAGGTTATGGACGTGCAGCCTGCGGAGAAACTTCCGTTGGCGAGGGCGTATAATTTGTTTTGAAAGTGGCCGTGTACGGGAATGAAGAGAAGAAAGAAAGAAAGAAAGAAAGAAAGAAAGAAAAAAGGGGGGTAGGTGGATTGTTTGTAATTGTATCTATCTCGATGCTCGTCGTAATCGTCGTCATCATTGAAGAAAAATGTACGTCTTTCCAAATCTTGTACTTTTATTTTCCTTTTTTACTTTCTGCGCATTGTCATCTACGCTGAATGCAAAACTAGGAACCATTATACTGTCGTGGCTCCATTGTGGCTGCCGCTGAAAAAGAAAAGAAACTTATGCCCGTCGATATCTCTCCATCGTTACCGGGCCTATGAGTTCAGCTTTTACTGACACAGCTTCGTGAATACCCAGTGCCCAGCCACCAGTCGCGAATGAAAGATGTGGTCTAAGGCCTAAGGCTTATGTTGTCTAGCCGAAGAATGGAACGGACGAAAGCTTGAGTGGTTTGCATCCTTGTTTTTTTCTTGATGTGGTCCTCTGTGGATGCTTCACGCGCTGTGGCTTGCGTCTTGCTGCTGCACTATTTAAAGGACACATTTCTGCTAGCGACGAGAACCAATATCCTACTTCTTGCATCCACTTCGTTTCGGTCTCGAGATCTCGCTCTCACTGCTCTCCTTCTGTCTTCTGCTTTGTTCGAACCTTTGGCAAGACATCTTTCTCGATACTCGACGCATCAGGACTTTGTGGTGGAGTATACTAAGTAATCAGGCTCAGTCGTCTAAACAGAGATCGTACGTCTTAACTCTCGTTCCCTTGAATGCTTTCATCTTGATGCGTCATTCAGAGTACTCCCGCAATAATGGACAACTATCAAAAGAGGTACTTTAACAGGGAGATAGCAAGGAGGGCAAGTAAGTCCCGTCAATCCATTCTCTTTATAGCAGTATGATTGAAGCTGATCGCTATCATAGTCAGTCTGAACGTGAAGACCGAAGCGGCTCTGGAAGCAGCCTTGGAAGCATCCTTGGCCTACGGCGACAACGTCCCGTCTTCATCGAACGGCCCAGCACACCAGCCCATCCTCGGCTCTTCTTTGGACGCGCTCTACGACGAGATGACGGCGCAGCAGTACGAAGACGGCTTGGCCCTCGGTGCGCTCAAGGCAAGGGAGCTACTGGCTCCGTGGGAGATCGAAGAACAGAGAGGGTCTCCCAGTGTTTCGACGATGTCGACAGCGACGACGACGACGGGGGATAGGAGCACGTCGAGGGGGGACGAGTCGTCTGGCGAGTCTGAGTTTGTTTGTCAGGGGTGTGGACAGTCGTTTAAGCAGGCGAAGTACCTCCGTGCGCATCTGAATCGGAGGACGAAGAAGTGTTATGATGCTTCGGGTGGGAATAAATATGACTTGAGGGGAAGGAAATGATTAGTTGCTCGTGGATGAATGAATGAATGAATGTGGTGGGATCTTACTCACTATTTTCTTTTTTTTTCTTTTTTCTTTACTTTACTTTCATTTCTTAATCGGTTTCTTGTCAATGTTCCTTTTCCCCCTTCCCCTTTTCTTTCAAGCTGGACAAACTACCGCGCAGTATAGTACATAGAACCGCAAGATTGTTTAGACTTCATGATGACAATATAATTTTCTTATCGAACCAACGGTTGATGATATCTAAACTTAGTCCTCACCTCTTGTTGGCTGAAAGTCCCACGCGGCCACACTCGAGTACTTGTCGATCTCAGTTGATCGCCTTTCGTGACAAATTGGACTTCGACAACTTGATCGGTCGAATCAAAAGACATCGACATCATGATGTCCATTTCCAAGATTCTAAAGCACTTCCAGCTAAGATCTTATTGTCGGCTTTTTCTGGAGAACGACTCTCTATGTCGGGATTCAGAGTATACTGTTGTGGATCGCCTCACGCCACCCTCAGGCTTCCTTCGCGTGAGAGCCTTCCACGTACATCACCCTCTCACGTCTGCCGTACCTCGAAGGCTTTGATTTGTAACTTGAACTCGAGCTATCTGAAATGGCAGAAAAGACTGCAGCTTTTAAGGCAACACGGCTAACACCAACAGTTTTCAAGATAGTCGAGTTTGACGACGTCTTTTCCGAGCACCCTTTCATCTACGTCAAGGTCTTGAAAAATGTTATCGTCGTCATTGATACGGGATGTGGAGGGAGAAGTGCTACGTGTGATGTAGACGTGACGAGCTTACGGGTGTTTATAGAGGAGTGGGATGTGCAGGATAACGGTGGGCGGACGTTGAACGAGGGCGGGAAGAGGAGCTACGTTGTCGTTTGCACGCACTGTCATTACGACCACATACGTGAGCCCAAATTTCATATCCCCGTTTGCTAATGACGTGGTTCTGAAAGACTTTCACAAGTCGGCATCGAGGACTTTACCCATGACTCGCAGATTATCGCTTCCTCTCATTGCCCATCTTTCCTCGATCCCGGTAATCTCCCACAAAACACCCTCTGCAGGCGATTAGGACTCGAAGTACCGAAATATGTGCCCGTCCTCATGCACCACGAATCGTTCATCACTTTCGGAAATGTCAGTACGGGAATGCAGGTGCTCCATACTCCTGGACACACCCCCGACGAACTCGCACTATGGGACGAGGACGAGCGGATGCTCTATGTTGGAGATACGGTGTACGAGTGGGAGCCTATTATATTCCCTCTGGAGGGCGATATCAGGGAGTGGATGAAGAGCATGGATTACTTACTGGACTTCGTCATACGACAGAATAAGAAAGCGGCCCGGGTGCAGTCGGACGCTATCCGGATAAACGCAGGCCACTGTACGAGTGCGGTGGACGCTGAGGATGTTTTGCGTAATGGAAGAGGGTTCATTGAGGATGTTGTAGCAGGAAAAGTGGCCGTGAAAGGTAGAACGGTGGTGGATGGAGTGAAGATTGTTTCGTATGCTAGAAATGACGGGAGATTTAGTCTTCGCTGCCCCGAGAAACTGGTGTTAGAAGCAAGACGAAAAGTCAGTCCTTAATATTACTGTACTTTGGATACATGCTGAGTGGTGTTTAGGAAGAAGTGCCTACGTAAATGATGTGGTCATTCTTCAAAGGCGAGCGAAACAACTTGACACACCACTATTATTTTACCTTAGGCTTGTGTCTCGCTTCCTTTGATCGCGCTAAACAAAGGGTTATCTCTAAGGATGAAAAAGAAAAGAAAAGAACAATGCGTTCACGTGTTGAATCCACATGTGGCTTCCCTGGGAGGCGTTTAATGCTGTGGCTTCACCTTATATTCTGGACGAGCGCTTCGACTGACCCATCCACACCCACCTTTCATTCTTCTCTCCATCATCTCTCCTTTTTCTCGGAGAACCCAAGCGCTATCTACTTTCTCTTTCTTATACGCTTTCGTCTGTGACGGAATTGTTCTTAATTTAATATTCACTGAAATGACCTCCCTTTCCTACGTCGACCAACCTCACCGGAACGTTCATCGAGCACCTTCATGCAGTAACGGACGAACCTCGCCAGTCAGTACACTTATTGAGGTAATTTTCTTCTAGATTCTTCTTTCTGTCGTGGCTAATTCAGCTGCTAGTACGAGAATGACGATGAGGATTTCGGGTTCCCAGAGGATGTTCCATTCGTACGGCAAGATCGAGGTGGACCTTCAAAAATCTCGTGGGCAGACATGATGGACGAAGATGATCCATTTGCTGACGGTGAGCTCAACTTTTTATATCTCAAAGAAGAAAGACTTATTCCAATCGATCGTGTAGACATTTCCGTTGTTGAGGAAATGGAGATCGACTACAACCCACCCAATTCACCGTTCCTTGATTTCTTCCCTACGCCCCATTACGCTACCTTGAACGATCCACCGCCTGCAGAAGCACGCCGAGTGTCTCTTCAGAAATTTGGTCAAGGACCTTTCGTGTGGACAGTGCCTGAACTCATCTGCTTCGGATACATGCCTGGCGTGCTTGTTCGCCGATTCGAGTTTCTCCAAGATTGCGATCGGACTCAGTTTGAGGGTGGTGGGCGAAGGAGGATGCCTGGTGAACTAGCTCACTGGGAAGGACATGGTCAGTCCGGCTTACGTTACGAGCTTTATTCAGAAGACTCTCCTTGCTACGACTCGGGCACGACCACTTGCGATACCCAATCCACGAACTACCCATCGGATGAGTCTGATTATGGTTCGGATGACTCGGAAGATACAATCTGCGCTCATCCCCGCCAACATGCCGCGATACTAAAGTTTGATGAGCCCTGTTATGGATTTGAAGACGATGCCCACGAATTTCGGAGCTGCACGATTGATATCGGCGCAGAAGCCAGTCTTTTTTAACTTTCACAAGCATTTTGTAACATATTCTTCACTCTTTCATTTCGCTCATTTAAAGCGCAACCTTGTCTTCGATGCGACACCTCACACACCTGCGATTGCTACAATTCCTGTAACTTACTGTGAAATAGCTCGTAAATAATGCCAAACAAAAAGACCGTCTTCGCGTCGAGTCCGAGTCAAGCTCGACCTTTGTGTTCTCCCTTCATCACGCCAGCTTTTGTCTGCCTCTTTCTTCAACTCATCGTGATTGACGACGCGATGTCGCTTATGACGACGACGATATTAGCTGAGCTTGCGCTTCGTCGAACCGAACCTCTGACCAGGACAACGCCCTTTCGAATGTGCTGTGGCTTTCGAACAGCCTCACAATACGGTACCGCCTCTGGATGTGGCTGCCGCGTTCCATTGTCGGCCCTTTCTTCGCGCCTAAGTGGCTTGTAGCCATGAAAGATTTATAAGAGGGAGCTTCTTGTTGGATAGCTGGCGGACGTCCGGAGTCCCCCTCCCACCGGCACCCACTATCCTTAGACCTTCGACGACAACTCGACTTGATGGCGGCATATCTTCAACAATGCAGAGTAGCGGCATTTCACAACGGTATCTTTCGTGCAAATGGAGCTCAAGCTACCCCATACCCCTATCTTTCTATGTCGGATGTTTGTGACGGAGGAAGGATCCAGGTATGTGGTTGTGCCGTCTTCCGGTGACCTGCGACTGAATTTCTCTGTAGGGCTCAGACATCCCTGAGCTTTTTGAAAGTTATTTTGCCGATGAATCATCTGATGATATGAACACCGTGCTCAGGTCTATTATTCTTGAGGTCTGGGGAGACCGCTCTATCCCTCAGGTTCCACCAGGCCTTGTAAAGAAGGGCTCTGTACCAGTACGTCTATTCCTTGCGTCGTCTTTTCATCATATTCTAAAGCCATTCTAGAAACTACAGCCAAGCCCGCAATGGATATACGGGGATCTTGATGTGACCTGTTCTTCCAATTGCCCCTCTACATCTGTTTTTCAATCTCGTGAGTGCCGATCTGACAAGCTTCCGACGCTCGATTTCTCGAGGAAGCGCCGATGCAAAGCGTGCACAGAACATCGGCCTGAGGATTGTAGAAAGCTGAAAGGGAACGAGGCGATGGCCAACTTTGCTCGAAGAGTGGTCGCCAGCTGGTTTGTCCAAGGTCGAAGCAGCGAGCCTCCTTCTACGTCACGCTCTAGGAAAGGGTCTCGCTCCCGAAATGGTCGAGGGATATACTGGCCCTCCCCTCTACGGCAGACTATGACGATAGAGGAGTTGGAGAGTCGGGCGGCAAGCCAAAGGTTCTCAGACAGAAGTCTTCGTCGCGAATTTGGAATGTACCTCGTTCATGGTGAAAAGGAGGCATATGTAGGGCAACGGGGCGTTTTCTCCCCTGGGTATACCTTTAACAATGTCCCTCGAGTTACGCACTGCTGTGAAGAAGCAGCCACTGGAATGGATCGAGAAGATATAGATGTTTCTCGCGAAGAAGATTCAATCATTCATGAATCAGGAGCGCAGCAACATGTATTCCCGTCCGACCCAGAATTCCAGTTCGAGAAGCAATCACGTTTCGCTCATTCGTCGTCGAGCCTGTTGCCTTCGGAGAGACGAGCTCCTTTTTCGCCATTGCGGAATAGTCACCCGAAACTTAGAACAGTCTCGTCAGGATTGTTTACTAGAAAGGCCATTTGTTGTTCCTGATCAACGAGCCTCACTTTTCGTTTTTGTATACTCTGATTTATATTGCTCAAATTCATGATGCTCCCTTTAGCCATGTAAATGCACCGCTTTTGTTAGATATAAGATGCCTGCTTTAAGCAAGTCTTGGTGTAACTGCTGAATTATTGCATTGAAGGAAGGAGCTTGGAGAATTTATCGACAGCTGGGCTATTTGCTTCTACTTCATTACAACAAACCCTCAAGGTCTCAAAGAACAAATCGTGACTGCTATTGACCCATCTTAATTTGTAGATTTCATCTTATATGAAAGCTTGAATATGTGCAGTTCAATATAAGATATCCACTGTTGAACAGTTTTTTGTACCAACAACCAAAATTCTGAATGAACCAGTGCTAATGTATTGTCTAAAAATCCGAGTACATGCTCAATAGTACTGACAACGCCCTTTTAGCTTCCCTGTGATCTTCATTAACTCAACGCGGCTTGAAACTTGTTCTCGATATCAAGTTCTGCCAACATCTTATCCACTGCTTCGGACTCATCCTCCCCGGTCACTGAGCAGGATGGAACTTTGAGCAAAATGTGTCTGCAGAATAGATTAAAATAAACCACTTACCTTCCGCGCAAGTTTCATCGGACACTCTGAAAACTATGACATGACATGTCAGCGATGACTGGTATAGTGCCCATATGGAGTAGCAGTTTATGACGTTATTAAAATTCACTGTACCTTCTAACACAAATTTTGGTCTCCTCATTCTCACAGTCACCCTCCACTCTTGTCCTGTGGAAGAAAGAACTTTCGAAGGTAAAAAGTTAGCAAAGTCCGGTATCTTAAGAGTATAATGCATCGATGCCAGAGTTGGGGTGAGGTATACAGTGGCGACACAACTTGAAGATGCTTTATGTGAGCCGGGTGAGACGATAATCCCACTCACAAGACTTTAGACCACCAATGCTTCTCTCGAATTCATTCTCGTTCACGCCTGTGTCTGTTGTCTCTAAGTGACGATGTGACATCCTTGAGAACGTTATACCGATTGTTCTGAATAAGTCTGAGAGGGAATGAGAGAAGGAAGTCAAGATACAAAACCTCGTTAGTCGATAGGACCACCCTCTTATATACGTTTCTTAGAGAAGACGCAAAGAGCAGCTAAAGTGAGCCTTATCCGATTGACCCATTCAGCAACGTACGTGGCGAGCGTAAGAAATTTGCAAATAAGAGTTTAAAAAAAGGGGATGTGGCAAAATTGATGACAAGGACACGGTGACCGACGGGAGGACTCCGGAGAGGATGCTCGACTAAATCTTCTAGGACAATTCGTGCTCCAAGGTGGCTGAGGTTTTCGGAAGGACAGAGATGGATTCAGTGAGCGCAGCTGGAGCAAGTAAAGAGGACGATGCTGCCGGATTCATGAGTGTGCCACATCAATATATTCTGGAAGGTGTTTACAATTTGTTGTTGCAATGTAAGCGCAAAATTCTAATCGGAGCATGGAGTTTCCAGGAGAAAGAGTCAGCAGTGGTAGAGTACCTACTCTCGTACGGTTACGTACCTCTGACTCCGTATTCATCCTCTCCAAGTTCTACTAATATAATTTCTCCTTCGGGTCACAGAGGCGAACCGAACGGACTTGATTTTGTTGCGTACAACTTTGCTCGTCCACTCGAAGACGCGATCGTTGTATGCCAGTGAAAGCAAGCCGAGCGAGACGCGCAACCGCGACCTATGATCGCGTCGAGCACTTTACGTAGGGAAAAGAGGTAAACAGTGGAAAACAAACAATCCAACTTGCGGCTCTCGTGTCCACCCTCGTCTCTCTGATTATGACCAGTTACGGAACCACCCAAATTAGCGTACGATGACGACGGAACTCTAAGATTTCTCAAAAAGGGTTTTCCGTAACGAACTCAATCAGTTCGTCTCGCTCTACCTCGGAGTCGTTCATAGTAAAGAGGACTCGGGGATATACTGTATGTCTTCTCTTCTGGCTATATTTTCGTTAGCAAAACTCGTCTCAGTTTTGGATAAGGTGACGATTACCTTCTCGGAACTTCAAATATGAATCGATTGCTGACTCTAAGCATTCCGGCAGGCTGGCACTATGGTGCAAAATCCTACAATTGTCAGACCAGTGTGAAACGCTCTCGATTGGAACCTCCTTCCCTAATCCTGATTTTATGAGTCTAACGAAGCATTCGGATAATTCGATCCGACCCATTGTCCCTTCCGGAAACATTGTTCGCAAAGATACGTGGAAGTGCACTCTTTTCCGCCACGCAACCTTCACTAAGCGTCCGACGAGTTCAAAGTATACACATGTATGTATATACGCTACACTGAAAACAAATGAATTCATTTCGAACCCTGAATCCTTCTTAGTCAAAAGTCATGTAGTACGTTGGTCAAAGTTCGCGATGGCCTCCGAACAGGTCATTCATGAGCCTTCTTGCAGCTGTCATCAAGTCTGGATCCCTGTCTGCATACGGTTTGTTAGGTCACTTTGTCAAGTAATCGGCATTATTCTTACCTTTAATAACTTCGTTTGTATACACTATTGTATAATGGGGTAGTTGGGTATTTAATGCAAAAGCAAAACCTGTGCGCAAACGTCAAAAACGCGAGCAAAACCAAAC
>JAFREE010000329.1:0-11281 GCA_019400425.1 Hymenochaete sp. R1
AGAATATGATGACAAATGAAGAAATGAAGTAATAGGGTATGCTTACCAAGCGTATGAACGGTGTTGAACCGTAACACCACCCCCCAGAGAATAGTTCTCGTTGGTTTGCTTTAAAACTGCGTAGACACTCAGATTATAAAGGTATGAATGTGCTTAAATATTTTTGTAATTTTATCTATTTTTATGGTGTGATATTGCCTGTGTCCGGTTGCCCGTCCTCCTGCGGGAGGCAAGCAAAAAGTGGTTGCACCGAACGACCACTTTTGCGTCTCGCGCTTTTTGCGCCGTGGGAACGCGGCAACAAAAAGCAAAAAGCACTTTTTGTTGCGTGACGTGCGCACCGAACGGGGCCTAAGTTTTTGCACCCATCACTGCCTGCACCGCACCGCCATCGCCGTCGCTACTTCTGCTCACCCCTCCTCCCTCCGCCTCCTTCTTCGCGGCCACTGCTACGAGCCCCGTCGAGGTACGCTTTGTAACTCCTGGGCGGTTAGTGGCCATGTCTGAAGCTGGCATGCAGCAAGATTTTTGCACTCACCTGCAGCTGCCGAGCCCAGCCCATGCAGCAGCTACCTGAGCTTGAAAGCTGGCACCAGCCAGTAAATTGGGGGAGTTTAAACTGCAGTGCGTGGCGGTCTCGCACCATAAACCCGGTGCCCTGCCCCACCAGCGCCTCAGGGGATCTCGCGGCAGGGGTAAAGGCCGAGTCGCACCTCGCTGCTGGCCGTGCTAGAGCGGTGCGTCCACACTGGGCTCGAATACCCGCCAGCCAAGCCCCCCGCCGCACCTCCCCCCGGCTCCTCCCACGCAAGCCCACCGGGGCCTGCTTCAGCATCCGTGGCACCTGGACCCCCCTTGCAGCCGCTCGCCCCCACCGCTGCACCCCAGAGCGGCCGTGAGCGAGCCTGCTCGGGACATCGCCCAGCGCGCCTGAGGCGCCTCGCGGATTGGGGCTGGCGATGGCCTCCTGCACAGGTATGCCAGCACATGCGAAGCCCACCAGCTGCCGCCCTCCCACACCCTCCAAGAGCCTACTGCAGAGTGCGGTCGCCGAGTGAGGTCAGCCCCACTTCCACCTTAAGCGAGCTCGCTTAAGGGGTATCAGGGGTACTGCAGCAACCCTCCGCAAATTTTCCCCGGTGTCAGGCACGACCCCTGCCGCCTGTGGCAGAGCATTTGCCCAGTTTAGAACTGGGGATTTATTATGTAATAAATCATCCGGGCATATACAGATGCCACTTCCAGCTGGGGCATGAAGCTGCGCATCTCGAGTCAGCCCTCACACCGATGCCAGCACGCTATGAGCACGGGGCACTCATGTAAGGTGCATGGCACGGGAGGTGTGCACCTCCTTCCCTGCGACGCTCGGCGGCACAGCCATGCGTGTGATTTATTTCCCTATGCCGTTAGACTGCAGCCGCATAGGGACAACCTGGACCTACAAGGAATGAGCGCACCGCGACCAAGTGAGCCAAGTCGCGTGCACTCCACCGCGCCTTCGCACGGATTGCCCGCACCTCCACCCCTCGAGTGAGGAAGCACCCCCCAAATCACCCATTTTGCCCCAAAACTTTACTTCAGATCTCGAACTTTTAGGAAAAAAGAGGAGGGTAGAGACCACATTCACTTTGCCTCCCACTCCTCCCCTTCCACAGCACATATTTTAAAAAACCAAGACACGAGAACTGGAGAGTAGCTCTGGCCCTTTCACTCCCATGTCTTGGATTTTTCTGAAAGTTGAAATTGAGTGAGAAGAGGAGGTTGGAAGTTGTATAACACCCTCCCAGAATTCCCCTAAAAGGAAATCACAGGGGGGGTTGCACACCTCCTGTGCCGTGCACCTTATCTGCTCACTGAGATTCGATGGACCTGGTTCGCATCTTTCTCATTTTAGCAACCCCTGTACGTGTTTTACCCGTACGTTTTTGATGGCCATGTATTAGCAGCTCTTCAAACTACAGTATGGACAAACCATGAAATAATAGGCCTGCTGTAAAAGACACGCCAGAAGCTTTAAAGACCGCTCCTTACAGCGAATTTTCTGTGAGAGGCAAGGGAAGACACTATATGAAAGACAAACAAATCGTGAGCTTTCACTCTTGAACAATACTCATGAGTCAGATTGGCAAATTTTAATTCAATGAATGACTGTGCATTGACAAAGTCTACGGTAGAGACGATAGGTGAAATAGATGCACTGTCTATGATTTATTGTGAGGGCATAACAGGCTAGCCTCTTCAATAGTAAACTTACTTTTGACGTGGTTGAAGAGAGCGAAGCTTACCTTTCTGGTAGACCCCCTTCCCAACTTCAAGTTTACTCGTCAACACCCCTTACGAGCAACTTGACGCAAATCCGGATGGGATGATTTCCTTCTCCTCGGGGTCGGTACAACTACGAAGTTTGCCCTTAAGTATCTCTGCCGACCTCTCTGTAATCTGCGAAGTGCTCAGCGTGCAGCTATAAAAGTTTTGACATTCTTCTCCATCTTCTTGATGTCGTCATTTTTTTAGGACAATCAGCCAGTTCTGACAGATCCATTTGCTTCTGAGCACAGTAATCCGACTGTCTTTGCAGACAAAGTTTGCAGCTTCCCTGGGCCCGTTCACATCACCTTCTTCCCCCCCCCCCCAATCGCGTCTTCAGAAAGGTCCGCGGATACTCTCTGCAACCCCCTTGTGCATAGCACTAAGTGACTACTAGTAAGGTGACCAAGGTGCTTCCCTTCGTCCGCGTTAGCACCACAGCTGTTCTGGGCAGCAACATGGGAGCTGAACAAATGCGTCCATAGACTTCAGCATCTCCACCCTGAACCTTGCATTACGAGAAATGGACTTTGGATCCAAATTCTTTTAATTTCTGCTCAACCGGCTCCTGCTCGCGGATTACACCACCTGCCACAGAACCTTAGTAATAGTAATATCAATATTTATTTTTTATTGAAATAGTTGCTGCGTGGCTGCAGGGCCATCAGGTCACACACGGCATGGGATGTGGCCAAAGAGTGACGATGGACCCCGGCGAGGGATCGGGCTCCTGACCGAAGTGAAAATGAAGCTGACCCCACTCGGCAACTGTAAGGTAGGGTATCAGAGAACTTAGGAAGCCAGCATTAGTGGCTGTACTGAGCACACTGGCACTCTCCCTAGAATTAGTTGTCCACCAGTGCATCCCAATTCTCCTCCACTGCCATGGAGTCGGGGGGAGTACACCAACTTTGAGTTCAATGGGCATCCTGGGGACTTCTTGGTGGGGTTTTGTACCTGAATGAGGTGGACGCGGGGTCATGGTTGGGACCAGAGGTGTCTGTGCTCGGTGATGTGGGTGGCTTAGTAGGAACTACTACTAATACTAATGTGTGAAGCAGTGAGCACATTTCGGAGGTGGGAGATTTTTAGTGTTTTCACTGAATATGGTGAAAATTCAGTCAAAATACACTCCACTTAACTGCCCCCTAGCCCAATAGGGTTGATTTCAGATGCCATCACTGCCAAATACAGAATACCGCTAGACACTCGTCTTTTTAAAGTAGGTGGGGATGTGCATTTGGGGTTATAGAGGACACTGCGTTCTCCTGGGGAGCAGAGGACACCACCTCGCAGAGTTGGCCCACTCGAGCTTGAATCTGAGGGTGCGAAACCCAAAAGCCCTGCTCTTGACTTAGGCAGTACTCTGCTTTCGCCCTGAAATGCTCCTTTGCACTGGGTGGTGTCCTCTTTGATGTGGGCAGTGGAAGGAGATGTAGACTTAGGGTCCTCAGGGTTTGGAGTGGATGCACCTGCACTGCCCACCAACGAAGTACTCACCGAATCCTCAGCAATTTCGATCGGGACATAAAGTCGCTGGGTTGAGATGGAGGTTTCCATAGTTGACTTTGTGCTGTGCCATTCAGAGCAGATGTTGCTTTGGCTTCTAAAGCAGAGAGATTGCCTTCACCCACCGGTTCAGTGTGAGTTTTTTAATCTTCTGAAGTTCTAGACACCTCCAGAACCACTACTGCAGTTGAGGAGGGGTGTGTGACTTTCTACAGCCAGGTATGAAAAGGGTGGCCCAAATCGGTGCTTCAGTGAGTATGAATCGCCTTCCAAAGGTGCACAAAAGGCCTACTCTTTCACCTGTGTTTTAGGCACAGCTGTCTCCAACTCCACTGCAGGCTTCACCATGCCTCGCGGTGCTCAAATTTGGTCGGACACGCTGGGGATTTTCTTTGGGTATTTGACTGCGTACGCGGTAAGTGGAGTGAGCACTGCCTGCATTTCCAAAGCTGCCTTCCAAACTTTGCTTCCCAATGCCAATTAAATGCGCATGGGAGGTGCTAGTAAGTACCCTAGCGAGTCCAAGTTTCTTGGAGTGAAATCCAGGCAAAAGCGATTCCGGCCTATTGAATGGATGGAAGTACCCTAAAAGATTGGATTCTATGAAAACGCCGTAAAGGAAGTTTCAGGGGACACACGTACTTTTTTCCCACTTGCTTCCCACTGGGGGGAGAGGTAACCTCCGCCATCCCCCATCCTATTCTGAGCGCGGCATACTGCTTCAGCCGCTGTCTGTGCTTTTTTAGCTGCTTTCTCTCTCCAACATGCGCCCGTGACCTGCGCCAACTTCTATATTAGCAATGGGGGGCATGGGGAGGACCTGGTCGTAGACCGTGGGCTTAGCTGGGGGAGTTGCTTACGGCTGGCAGTTTTTTGGGCGGTTGCCCACCTGACCGGCGCAAGATAAGCCATCCACCGCGGCATGCAGCGACTAGATTCCCTATTTCGTAGGTGGTCGCTAATTCTCTGGTGTTAAATTCCCTGGCCTTATCCAGAGGTGCAAATTTGGCGTCTTGAGGTTGACGGGCGCCGCAGAGGAGGGGAGAGCGGACTAGATGTCAGGGGGCTCCAGTTCAAGGGCCAGCGCTTGCATACCCATGCTTGCTCTGCTTCGAATTCTTGATGGGAATGAGTGGGCGCTGGCCAACTCGCTTTTGCTGAAGGTGAGTAGCGCTCGCCAAAGGCTGGGACTCACTTTAGTGCAGCCGGCGTTTGAGTGCCATCCTCTTTGAGCCATACACTCTTTACCTCCGAATGTTTGGCTTAAATAGCAATGTGGAAAGTTTCTAGTTTGAAGGCTGAGTGCAACTTGCACCCTCTTGACCTGGAGCATTTGCGATCGCTGGTGGAGCTGTGCCTTTGAGCACACCTATTTCTGCGCCTGCCGCCTTGGTGAAGCACGGCGCGGATTGACTCACCTCTGCACCCCGCTAGTGCCATGCAGCTGTTCGCTCCACTCATGATGGGTGGTTGCTGGGGCTCAGTGAGGTTTGAGCGCAGAAAAGTTACCTTTAGTTGGCAATGCAGGGTGCGCACTTCATGAGCTAGACTGCTGAGTGTCCCCTGTAGAATTTAGGGGAGGTGCTGCCTGAGCGAACCGGGAGTGAGGGGGGTGGTTCGGAAGCTTGAAGTTCGGTGCTCCAGTGAAAAGGAGCAACTTGGTGAGGGCCGTTTGGGGGGCGTGCGGGCGAAGGAAGCTGCTGGATGCGGTGGTAAGTTTGCTTTGCAATTCAGCTCCACTGGAAATGAAGATGGGCGCATTCCCCAATGCTGATTCATAGAAGTGCCACTCAGCTTCTCGGCCCAGACCTGACACCGGCGCAATGTGATGGTAAAAGGGAGGAGGAGAGGGTGCCAGTGCCTCTTTTTTGAGAGACGTGCAGGAAACTGCCAGCCACAAACTCACCAACGCCCCACGTCCCCTCTAAGTTGACTCCTCCACTGCCTAAGGTGGTGTGAAAGGCGTGTCAAAGAATAGGCTGGAAAAGGTAGATGTAGTGATGGGAGTGCTGTCAAAGGCTTTGGTCGGAGGTTTTTTGGTACACGCACTAAGGCAGCCGAAGGCAGTAAGTCGTGAAAGGTAGTTGCTTTTCACGCAGTCTTTTTCTCTCTGAAATCTATGCCGCTGCTCATGTACGCTCAGTAGCAGGGGACTCGTATGTGCATCCGGTATCGGCGGTCATTCGTATGCAGTCAGGCACCGCAGATGGGGTCAGGGGGCATAAATTTACGGTGGCACACCTGCTGCTGGCAGTTCCAGCCATGGTGTACCAGAACTGCCGTTGTCGTGGATGTATTTTTTGCGTGCAAAGTATGCAAGTCGCTGAAATGGATCCCAAAGTTTAGTGCAGTTGTCGGTTGACTTTTGATGGAGTGCTGGTCCGTATGTGCTTCTACGTTCTGAGCGGTGGGGCTTCAATTTGCAAAATTGATGCTGGGACACTCAGTACGAGGAAGCACGAGGAGAAGCAGCCCCCCTGTAGTCAGAGTAATTTCTCGAATCTAGATCAGGCCTGTTCAGGTGGCTGAGGGGGGATAGGTGTGGAAAGCAGCGACGGACCTTTGCCAGGTTGGCGAAGGTGAAATTCAGTGCCAGTGCCAAGGATTAAGGTGCTTTTGTAAGCACGACTGAAAATTTGAAGAGGCATGCTGGAAGAAATGACCATTGCGACCTGAAGAAGTAGTACTGGTAGGGGCAGAGGGGGTTGGGGTGCTTGGCATACCGGCGAAAGTAAGAAGTGACCACTGCCCCAATATAGCAGGTGCTGTGCTTGCCTTTAAGCACCTTCGACTGAGTCACGCTGCACCATGCCCCGCAGTATCAGCATCCTACGCTGCTTTTGGCACTGAAAGTCGAAACCTGGCGAGATTTTAAGCTTCTATCAAGAGTCCAGGGGGTGTTTTGGCAACCCAACGTCATCCACTGACTGGACTGCCTCAGCCAAGCATGGAGGCACCCAATCAACAGAGGACGCCAGCACAGGCGTGAAGCCCACTAGTGCTGCATTTCCCTTTCCAAGCCCAGCGGTGTCGCAGTACCCATGCTTCTAGTAGTGGCACTGGCGAAGTTTTTGAAGGGCCTTCCCATAGCCAGCAGTATGAGTTTGTGCTACCGCTGAAGCGCGATAACACGTCGCACATGAATTCAGAACCGGAGTGGACTTTATGGAAGATGGGTGCGCCTCCTGGGATAACCTGACGGCAGGTGAGACGACTTGGGAGGCGAGAGATGAATTTGAGATGGCGCATGTCACTGCCACATAGTCCGGACAACTTGGTGTTTTATGGCGAGAACGGGAGCTTCGACAAAGACGGTTTCTTTGTCAACGTGGACAATAAAGAAGACGACAGGCCTGCGGCAGACATGGATGGATGGCTTGGTATCGTTGAAGCCCTTTCCGAAGTGACAGACGGAGGAAGTGCGGATGGAGTCTCTGAAGAGGATGGACGGCGAACAGTCGGTCAGAAGGAACAAGCGAAAGAACGAGACAGGTGCATACATACTGACATTAATATTGAACAGCAACTGTAGCCCTTTCCTTTGGAAAAATTTCCTAGAAATTCTTTACAATATTGAGACTGCAATGCCATCGTGCCATGTCTTAAACAATCCCGCGCTTTTCGTTGCGCACTTCAAGCTTCTCCTCACCATCGACCCAAAAGGTTGCCCGGAGTGTGTAAATGGCATCATAACACATGTTGAGTTGAAGACATTGCAGGCGTTCGAATAGAAAACACAATTAATTATAGCAGTAAAGGGAGGGTGGATGCAGTAGTTATTAGCTGTACTCAATTAGAGCTTTTTCCTCAACTTCTTTCGGCACGGGCTGTGCTACCGTTGTTGTGGGTCAGGGAAATCAAGGGTCCACCTTCCAAATAGGGATGAATTCCACATCGATGAATCTCAGCAAGACACACTACAGAGAATCGGCCCAGGTCCCGGATCCGGCCAGGGTGATAAGATTTCGGTGAGAGCCAAAAAAAGGCAATCTGTGAGCAACAAAAGAAAAAGTGGTGCAATTCAGACTTGCACCCCAGGCGAAAAGGGGGTATTATATATGGTAGTAGTTTTGGCCAAATCGGGTAATAATGGCCATTCCGTGGATAACCGAAGATAATGCAAATGCAATCTTGAATAGCATCACCCCAATCCCCCTTTTCGCCTGGGGTGCAAGTTGTCTGAATTGCACCACACTTTTTCTTTTGTTGCTCACAGATTGCCTTTTTTTGGCTCTCACCGAAATCTTATCACCCTGGCCGGATCCGGGACCTGGGCCAATTCCCTGTAGTGACAAGTTCTCAGATGTCGCTTTGTTGGAGTCGGTGTTTGAAAAAAGAAGATCTCATGGTGTCGATCAGGTTGTCAGCAAGAAGTGGGGGTGTCCCTTAGAAGGGTGGACACAAAAACATCACGTGCAGCTTTAAATTTCAAACTCCGATTGTAAAGAAGTTCAACAAGGACAATGTCCTCAATTGCACCAGCTGCAGTCCTCCGGCTACTTGCAATAACCGGAATTTGTGCCTATGCCACATTAGAAAAAAGTTGTCAAAAAAAGCTCTAATTGAATACAGCTATTGAGTGAGTGGGGGTGTCCAACCCCCTATGAGACGATGGCAGACTTTTGCGTGGGAAGACGCGTCGGTTAAGAGCAACCGAGGCCTGAAACCTCGAATTTGATGTCCGCTTTCTTGCAAGATTAATTCAGCAAGCAATTCTCACTATTTCGACTTCAAAGATAGCCGGTTTTGTATTTAAGAAGAAACAGAAAAAAACGTTAGCAAAATCATTGCGGGTTTAGAACAAAAATAATGATATAAGGAGGACGTAGACGGCCGAAACCGTAATATTGAAAAGTTGTGTGAGCGATTTTTTTTAATCCCTAACATTTTTTTAGATATTTCCCTTAAGTTTGCTCATGCAAAATTTCAAAGCAAAGGAACGAGAATTGAACGAGTTATTACGGGGGTTTGCGACGATGGTTGGAAGGTGCAGTAAAAAAAAGTTCCCACGCCACAGCACAGCGGCACGGCGCGTGCATATAGGCCATAAACACGGAATGGCTACTTATCTATATACGTTGAACTCGTCGGATAAGGCGCAAAACACCTCATTATATATAGATTTCATGGATAGTTATAAATGAGGCCTGTAAATACTTGCCTCTGCTCTCCAAGATATTGAGAAAATGACCTTAAATGGGTCCTGAGGAGCTTAGAGCTATATAGGACTTTAAGTCTTGCAAATCGATTTTATACTTCTATTAGAGGAGCTTGAGACATAGGGGAAAGAGGCACACAATTTGTCTCACTGTCTCAGCCTCGAAGAGGAAAGAAATAGTGACATAGTACCGAGTGAAATTGCATGCATTCACTATGACAATTCTAAATGCCTCTGCTGCACATTATTTCCCCCTAATCACGTGTTTTTTTTTGTCAGTTTTCTTTTATTTACATCCTTATATGCAGGCCAGATGTATGTTTGAGTATATGTAGCACAAGGAGTACAAAAACGGCTCACTTTGTGAACGGAACACCTTGCGGACATGATTTCAGCCACATTTTGGCCAAAATGGATAAAAGTTCCCGCACGTCTCGGGTAAAGTTCATCCACACACTCATAGGGGATTGGACACCCCCAATTGAGTAAGAAGTCTCCGACTCCCAGCGCAGATCACCGGAGATCGCCCGATTCGCCCCAGCTTCATGGGAGTCACGCTCACTAGTCATGCTCACTGACTCTTGTTTATACCGCCACCTTTTCCCAATGTCGGCCGACCGAGTTCTATATAACAAAAATCAGCCATGCCCCGCCACAAATCTTTGGAAGTACCCAGAAGCATATTCAATGTTTGCCACTGTTGAGAAAACATCCAGTACCGCTGCAGACCCGGTGGGCAGCATTTCTGCGCGATCTTTGAATGTGTCTGGTGCAACTCGACAAGGGGCAGTGGACATGCACGACCCAAAACAGCTAGAAGAAGGGAGAAATATCGAAGAGACGAAGCTGGAGGAGAGTGGTGTTGTACTGGTGGACTAGGAAGGATCGGCTGGCCCAGAGAATCCCTGAAAGTGAGTTGACTTCTACCTTTTGCTCGTACTCGAAACTCACGTCTACAACCTCCATCCACCACCGGTAGCTGGGCAATAAAAAGGAAATGGGCCACGATACTAGTCACAGATTCCTACACAGCTGTCACGATCACAGTGCGTGTTGCAGTATGATGATGACGATACGGGTGGAAAGCCTAAGACCTCCTACTAGCAAGCTCTATGAGTCGTCTTCACACTGTGAGAGAACTCAACAAGTTAAATATATTACTGTAGAAGATAATACAAGAGTGCTTGCCTGTGAGAGAACTCAACAAGAGGTCGAAAGTAAGGAAAGAGTCTCTCCAGGCATGCATGGGTAAAGGGGTGAAATGAAGCGTGAGAAAATGTAACACCAACTATATGCACGTGACAATTATGTTAGGAACGCATAAAGGAATCAAGGGATTCCTGACAACAGCCATCTCACTTGTCTCACCTTGCATGGCGGCTCCCGCTTTGGCGGAGATTGCGGCTGAGTTTGGGGTAGCAAATCCTACATTTTTCGCTACGTTGACGCCTACGCTCGCTCCTGTATACGACAACTCATTCTCCACAATGTGCAGTTTTGGATGTAATCACTGATGCTCATGCTTCTATAGCATTTGGAACACCAGTCCTGGGACCTATGTCGGAGCTTTATGGGCGGGCAAAGTTACTTCAAGTCGGAAATATTTTCTACCCCAGTACGCATTTCATCCATTCATCTACGGCCGACTCCTGACAGCGACTTGCTTTTACTTCCAGTCTGGAATACTGCTTGCGGAGGCGCACGAAGCAGGGGAGAGTTTCTCGCCTTTCGCTTTCTTGCAGGCCTCGGGGGGAGCGCGCCCCTATGTGAAAGCGCCTTTAAATGAGTTCAGCATGGGCTTGAAATTGACCAGCATCCAGGCTGCCACCACTTTCATCGGGGACCTCTTTCCTCCAGAACATAGAGGTGAGGCGATGTTTGTCTACTCCATCACACCTCCAGTAGGACAGGTAGTTGGTGAGTTGGATTTACTAGAGCTACGTGCATATATACTGACTCAAACTGCAGGGCCCTACCTGCAGTGCTTGGATTGCTGCGAGGTCTACCTGACGCTGGGTGGTGTGTACACCATTTGCTTACTATTTGGCGTATAACTTGGGCTGATACTTCGCTGCAGTTCTGGTTCATGGCTACCGCCGATGGCCTCGTCCAGATCCCTGGCTGCTGTTATGGAACTTCGGTGCAAGGCTTATCTAAGGCTTGCTGACTAAGCCTAATCGACACCTTTTATAGTTTAAAGGTTATAACTTCAAAGTAGAGTTCAAAGAGAAAGAGTTCTTAAAGCCGAAGCTTTATCAGAGACCTTGTAACCAGATAGTTATTGAGAACTAAGAGGTCAAGCTGAGG